>JAOTOL010001299.1:0-345000 GCA_034440575.1 Imbricaverruca yamaguchii | reverse complement strand
TCAGTATACTGATCTGCAATATCAGCATATGTCGGGTTGAATTCTGAATATCAATAACCGCCAGCTAAAGTCGGGCCATTGTCCGCCATTCCCCTCCACAGACAGCGGGCCCACATTGGGCCGCTCTCGGCCCGACGGGCCGAGGGGCTATCAGACAGCGGGCCCCTAGGGTCCCGACGGCAGCCTGACGGCGGTCCCACTTTGGCTGGGTGTCGGTAGCTCCACTCATCAGCCGACAGCGGACCACTGTCGTCCAGATAGCGGAACGACGTCGATCCGCTGTCGGCATGTTCACTGGGCAATGACCAATGTAAATTTCTTCCTACCCTTGACTTGCCTGTCATAGCCTGCCCTGGACATGACTGACGTTCATCTACCTAGAACACAATCCATCCCAGAATGGTTTCACATTTTTATCTTTTTTATCGTATATCCATGCGCATTAAATTAGGCATCAGTGGCCAATAGCAATAAGATCATAGGTGGAAGCTTTGTATAATTACTGGTGCTGCCAAGAAGCGATTCAGCCACATTGCCTTAACGCAACAGCATGCAATCAATGCAAATCGTAACAATTAGTAGTTTGCGAACAGCGACGCAAATGACTCACATAAATAAACCGGCGCGAAATTTCACAGAACGCTCCGCCGCTGCATTCCACGAAATGTGCGACGTCACAATCCAGGGAATCCTCGGAATGAAGGACACAAAGAACGCAGCCGTGTCAAGCCCCAATCACGGGCGGATAGGATGGGACCATGGTGGAATAGAAGGTAGGTGTGCCTCCTGCCGGGAAAACATGCCTAATGGTGAGGCTTCAGTGATCCTCCCGCCTTTGATTTTTTGTCAGAGGCGACCAGTGGTGGGCATGGCTAACCGAAAAGCTAGCTTCGCTAGCCGCTAATCCGCTAGCTAAAAAGTTAACTTCGCTTACACATGTAGCTAACCGCTACATGTGTAAGCGTAAACCGCTACAGCTTTTAAAAAATATAGCGGAAGTTACCGATAACCGCTAACTTGCATTATATGAATTTAGCTTCAGTTTGGTTCTTCGGCTGTAAAACTAAAAAAAACACAAATAAATAAAGTAACAATGATTTATTTAAAAGAACTTATACATTAGGTTATATTCCCATCCTTTCAACATACACTGACTTTATAAGTACGAAGCTTAAATAATTTAATAATACAAAAGGTGTATCTACTCTGTCTGGGCCTCCTCCATCGCCTCGACATGATGTTGGCTGTCCCTCATAAACATCAGTTTCTCAAAGTTATCATCTGACAGGGTGGCTCCCTTGGCCCTCAAAATATATTTGCCTATAGAGAATAGGCCTTCTGCTGCATAAAATGGCACACGCGCATATCACGCGCATATCGCACGCACGCACGCACGCACGCACGCACGCACGCACGCACGCACGCACGCACGCACGCACGCACGCACGCACGCACGCACGCACGCACGCACGCACGCACGCACGCACGCACGCACGCACGCACGCACGCACACACACACACACACACACACACACACACACACACACACACACACACACACACACACACACACACACACACACACACACACACACACACACACACACACACACACACACACACACACACACACACACACACACACACACACACACACACACACACACACACACACACACACACACACACACACACACACACACACACACACACACACACACACACACACACACACACACACACACACACACACACACACACACACACACACACACACACACACACACACACACACACACACACACACACACACACACACACACACACACACACACACACACACACACACACACACACACACACACACACACACACACACACACACACACACACACACACACACACACACACACACACACACACACACACACACACACACACACACACACACACACACACACACACACACACACACACACACACACACACACACACACACACACACACACACACACACACACACACACACACACACACAGTCCTTTTATTTATTTATTTTTTTAATTATTATATATATGTATATGTATATATATATATATATATATATATATATATATATATATATAATACAATGTTAAAATGTGATGAAGCATGTATGAATTTTGTTAGCGGACTTCAATATAGCGGATCTAAATTTAGCGGATGGCAATCGGTCCGCTAACGGCTTCCAAGGTTAGCAAACGCGCGAATCCACCAGTGAAAAGGTTAGCTTCGCTAATTAGCCGTTAGCGGATTAGAAAAACCGTGCCCACCGCGGGAGGCGAAACCATGAGGGAAAAGGGCTGTTCTTTCTGGAGCTTCTGGGAGGCTCTTTCAATTTGCCAATCAACGGTGCCCCTCGGAATGTGAAGGCTTTGTAGACAAACGCAACTGCAGGTTCTTTCGCAGTGGCACGCCCCCCCCCCACACACACACATATGCCTTGCCCCCTATGGCGATTCCTGGATCTGCTCCCGTCCCAGACAATTTTGGTCCGCCCGTTGCCTTTATGCAATGTTTTCCAAAGCGAGTGCAGATGATGTATAGGGAAGAAGCAGCATGCAAGCAGTCCGCTCGCTGTCGGCATATGTCGGGGCGGGCTCGGCATTACGTAAGTGGCTTCGCCAAATCGAGCCGTCTCAGCCCGACAACGATAAACTGACAGAATATCGGCATATGTCGGGTTTAGTTCGACATATCTTTAGCGAGCGAGCGACGTCGGGCCGTTGTTGGACCGACAGCGACAAATTCATACCCATAGGGGCGTGAAGATATCGGGCTGCCGTGACGTCCAGAGACAGGAACGTATTTATATATATAGATCCACCAAGCGACATGACACCAAAGGGTGCTTGCACACCGTCATGGGAGGTGGTCAAACCGGTTCAAAGTTGGCACCGACATCGATCAAAGTATAAAACTTCGGGGGGGGAGGGTGCACTATGGCCTCGCACAGTGAACATGCCGACAGCGTTCAATGCTCGACCAAAAGTTTTGCCGCTGTCAGGACGCTAGCGACCCGCTGTCCACTGTCCACTTGTTCCGACATGCAGCTAACGCGCAGCCGACGTTGGGTCGATGCCGGGCCGCTGTCGGTCGAACAGTGGATCCGCCCACATCGACATCAAGCCGGCACTGGGTCGGAATTCAGCCGAGATCCATGTTCTCGCCGCTATCCAGCCGATGTTCTCCTGCTATCCGGTCGATGTCCCCACCATCCAACCGACGTTCCCCCGCTGCCTGCCATACTCTGACAATGAGTTACATGAAATTAGTTGGTGCATGTCTGGTAGGAAGTGCTAAGATTACTCAGTTTCTATAACTTGCATTATTAAAAGTTGTAGTGCCGGGCAACGGGAAGCGGATCGTGTGATAACTGATATATTTATATATATATATATATATATATATATATATATATATATATATATATATATATATATGCAGGGGTGTTGTTTTATGTACTTTTCAGGGGTAAGCACCTCCTCGGTGTTCACTGCTCCCGAAATGATTTGCAGGAATCAACACCCGTGCTTATCATGCATACTATAATATGGTATTTAACAGCTCTCTTAACGGTCTTACTGCGCACCGGGTTCGAAGTCCATGTGCCCGTGGATCACAGAGGCCAGCGGTCTTTGAGGTCAGATAACCATTTAATTTTAGCTGTTTTCGAAGTGTTCACTTAATCGCCCCCATTCGCAGTTGGACAATGCTTTACCAAAGCACTAGAAAGAATCCCCGAAACAAGATACAAGTAGAAGTGACATGAGACATGCAAGTTAGTCACTGCTCGCAATAGTCAGCTTGTTGACGAGGCCAAACGAACAGGTCAGCTGTAGTCAGCCGGGGCAGTGCCGACCTGGCCGCCCGGTCAGCACTGCCTAGTCGAGAGCGCCGCCCGACCCGGACAACTTCGGTGCTGCTTGTGAGTGAGTGCCTGCCAGTTTGTAATTCTTTTTCGAATCCTAGATTTGGAGAGCAAAATTACTTGGCATTACATATGTTTTCGTTTGGACATGGATGTGTTTTCGTTTCTGATGCAAATCCTTATATATCTCAGTCAGTTTTGAGCACGTTTATCAAACCACAATGAGTTTACGGCCATTTTCGGATAACTCCATTGAATGTTTTGCCGAAAAAGAAGACAGTTTTTTATCGTAAAGTTCTGGATGACGAATCTTCAGGACAAGGCTGTGTTTCTACCCTGGGTGCCCACTAATTGAACTGATTGTTGAATATATCTGGCAGCAATTTGATGTACGTTACGAATATTTAAGCTGCAACAAAATCAAAGGGCCTCTTTCAGTACATTTCAATGTATATATATACATATAATATAATATATATAAGCGTACCGAAAATACGCCTGGCTTATTTCGTAAAACCATTTTCTCCCCAAAGGCCTCAATGGCTGTCTCGCCAATACCAAACCGCTGTCGAGAAAATACCTTGACCTCAGAGTTGGTTGAGTGCGGCCCGGCAACTCACATAGCAAGCTGGTGCAACTAAGTGCCAGATGGTGGATGTCGGCCTCAACGTTTATATTTAAGAAAACAGTTCGAATAATATTGAAGGACGCAATCCGCTAGACTTAAACGGCATCTGGGAAAAATTCACGTGCGTGTATTTGTTCATCAATTCACACCATATGAACTTTCACTTGTGTGCAACAACACTGTTTCATCTTAATCTACAAAGATGACATACATTGATGACGCATCACGTACACATCTCGTCGATGTAAAGTAACGCAACCGAAGAGCATCCGCTCCCAGCGGTACCTACGTGAACCATGTTCTAGCCGCCTTCACGTGTTCAGTATCGGGTAGAACGACGTTGCGCCGCTCGGGTCGACGGCCGGGATCAGGATCACACTGCGAGTAAGCTGAGTCAGCTCCTGCACGTGCAGTGTCTGCGCTGGCGCCGCCACCTGGACGGAGTGCAGCTGAAACGGGTGGACAGATAGAGACGGTGTCAGTGACGCTCCCAGTCACAGCGTCCCAGGCAAGGGATGCCATCGCAGACGCAGCTGGATGTCTGGGCCACTCCCAAACACGGCATGCGCCAACAGCACTTACAGAAGCGAGCCAAACAAGCACACACCCCAGCCACAGCACTACCAAACACATCAGACAATGCTGATTGCACTCCAAACGCAATATGTACTTCAAAAGAACACCAGACACCATCGATGACACTTCCAGTCACCAGACGCCACCGGAAGCACCGTCAGTCACCAGGCCCTACCACTGACACTCCCGGACACCGTCGGAGGCGCTTTCCCAGTCGCCACAGACACAGAGCGGCACATCGGTCCGCAGCCACAGCCGCGACTCAGACTCGACGATAGCCGAGGGACGCTGCTCACCTGCACGCCCTGCAAGGCCTGTTGCACAGGCAACGTGACCTGCTCCACGGGCGGCTCCGGCTGCCGCAGCGGCTCCGGCTGCCGCAGCGGCTCCGGCTCCGGCTGTGGCTCCGGCGGGGGCAGCGGCCGCAGGAGAGACGACACCGGCTGGATTGTGTGCGTGCGGTTCACCATGTCCACGCTGTGTACCCTCCTGTGGACGAGCGGACGGTAGTCGACCGCAGCCGAAGATATGTACGCCGGACGAGTGGTGTACGGGACGGGCCACGGATGGTGTGTAGGACCGACCAAGGGTGGTGTAGGAGTCGGCCCAGGTATTATGTACAGGATAGATTAGTTTGATCAAGGTACCTTCCACAACATATCCAGGAAACGTGAACTCATTGGCGAATCGTAAACTTAAGCAAACTGTTTTACAGTCACCTAGGTGGCTCTTGCTAGGTACACGGCAACAAGCTTTAACGATGAGATCAACACTGGCGAGTTGGCAAGATGTGCCACATTCATCTAGATGCAGACACCTCCAGCCATTACGTACTGGTCACGTGCAAAGTGCCCCAGGCACTTTCGAAGATAACACTGGCCACGACTACGCGTGCCACGTACTGGTAAACATTAACCTCCCTCAGACCGAACCACCGTGTGGCACACCAGGAGCAGTGGAGCACCATGAAATGGCACACCCCATCGTCTGGGGCTATCACACCCGTGCTGACCTCAGACCGACCACCGGGTGTCGAACACTGACCTCAGGTGGGCGCGCAGATCGTGACTGGCCGCATACAGTTTGTCGCAGACCACGCAGCGGAAGCGTTTCTCGCCACGATGGCGACGCATGTGGTCGTTGAGCTTGCACTGCTGTATGAACGCCTTGGGACACAATATACATTTGTACGGCTTCTCTCCTGTGGACGAAACAGCACTTGTATCGTTTGTTTTTCCCCTGTGGAAGGAACAACGCCAATACGCCTGGTCTTCTATGTTGGAGGAACGATACATATACAGTTTGCTTCTCGTATGTGGTGGAAGCAATACTGTGCACAAACGCTGTATTGAAGGTATATCATGCAGGAACTCTTTATACTTGGGTACAGGCTTGAAGAAGAATCACAACACAATAGATCCAAGATGAGCAAAATTGACGAAATGCTAAAACGTGCAGCAGACACTTGGTCAATGAACAGGACGGACGATGCCCTCGGCGCTTCTTGACATGCGTTGGATACAACACTCACCGGTGTGAATTTTGGAATGGTTCTTCAAGCGATCTTGGCGAGAGAACACCTTGCCACATACATCACAGGTGAACTCCGGCTTCTGGTGAACCGACACCACGTGCACGTTCAAAGCGCTAGAAGATCCCAGTCGCGCACCACACACCTGGAAAAGGAGAACCGGGCCAGACAACTTCAGAGATTCTGAAAAATCCAGCAGAATCCAAGACAAATATATGTAATAACGTTCAACCGAGGACATCCAGAGGACCTCACGATCCTTATCCGACCTCTTCCTTGTCAACGACATTCAAATGTGGTTCTGGCAACAAACGAGGTCCACGACACTCAACTCCAGATTATAAACCAATACTGCCAAGACGACAGAAAACGACCCTCCCATGCCCAACCATCCGACCACGTCGTCCGAAAACCAAGCCGGCTCTCACGTCGCAGACGAAGTCTCGCTGCAGGCGGTCGTGGTGGTAGCGCAGCTTGTGGTGCGTCAGGTAGATCTTGCGGATGAACTTTTTGTCGCAGCAGTCGCAGCCGTAGGGCGGCGCCGGCCCGCGGGCGCCGTGCTGCTTGAGCAGGTGCTTCTGATAGGAGGCGTGCCGCAGGAAGCTCAGTCCGCAGTCGGGCGCCGGACATGGGAACAGAGGCCCCTTCACCTCGCTGTGGATGAGGACAGGCTCACATCGGATGGTCGGCCATCTGCCTGCCTCCCGTCACCACCGAGACAGCAACACAACGACGGCCGCAGGGTGATGTACGCCACACAACATACAGCTGAAGACTACGCGGGGATATGCCAGCATAGGGCGCCATTGGATGCGTTGGACGAGCAAGGGCAAGATAAGGACCATGGTGCTTGCCTGTCGCAGGCACACCATCGGGCGCCAAACCATGAAACGGCTCTTGTGCGCTGACCGCAACTGCGCTTTCCTAGCAGACCGTGAAGACACACCACATTGCATCCAATTCTCGCAAAAGTACAGCAATTTCAGAAAGAAATAAAACGCATTTCAACAAGTCAGCACAGTGCATTCATTTTTATGACACTTGTTTCATATTCGGTAGAGGAGATGATTAGACATAATATCTCTAATTTCGACACATGTGTATTGAACACCAATATGATTCAGTCCACATTGGCTGCACTTATTGCCGATGTCGTACTCCACTGCCGAAGATGGTGTAAGCACCTCAAATTTAGTGCACGATGCCGAACCGTTCGGTTGGCACAGGTGCCACGCCACGTCACGGTCCATGTCTCACAGCCACCCCGTTCAGTTTATGCGTCATACAGCCGGCCAGCACGACGGACGGCCGAGAGGTGACACGACCCGGCTCAGAGGCGGCCAGGCCACGTGGTAGTCTGACGTCACAAGTGACGACTTGGCTGGCCGCCTCAGCCTTACAGCCGACTGGATCGCCACTGACTAAGGCCAATTGTGAACTGTTTTTTATTTGGGCTTTAGGGTGCATCGACCATGTTGATCATATAGCGCCCATAACAGTGATCCTTTCTACCAAGGCTTCAGGTTTTGGTCAGGTTTACTTCCAAGTGTAGAGTATCCACCATGCCCAAACTAGTGCGATATCTTCTCCTCCCTGGAGAGATGACAGCAAATCGCACTAGTGAGAGAAACTGATAGTAATCCATTTTGAATCACATGTAGCCCATCACCAAGAATTGCTTTCTTTGGAAAATGCGCGCCTTGCAACATTGTGGTAAAAATCGTTAATAATCAAATGAAAACACCAGATCTAAACGTGAGTGACGGAATCAGGACATAAAACCCTGAAACAAAAAATTACGAGTGATCCAAAATAATGACGGTCTGATCAGGCCAATCACATAAGCTGCTGTACCATACACAAGGGAATAAACCCGCTCGGCCTTCGCCATCTCCCGCAAAATTGTACTCTGAATGTTGAGTCAGTAGCAGCGTTGGAAAAGTGGCCCTTTTTTGGAACTTTTGCAATCCAAAGAATTATACACTCCGGAAAAAATACACTCCTTGCATTGCTGGATGAAGACATACTTTACTAGCAAGACAGCTAGATGTCATTATACAATAGTGATAACTTGGGTGGAGAGGAAGATTCAGTCATACTGGGTCCCCTACCACATCAAGTTTCCAGTATAATTGAGGGTAATACACATTTGTTATTTCGGGTCATCTGTAGGCACATTCCAAGAGGAGGCAGGAGTGGAGCCAAAAATGAGATGCCAGCCAGATTGGAAGAATATCAGTTTGCTAGCATGCACAAGTACAACATATGTCAATGGATGACAAAATATGGATCACTGCAGTCTGAATATGATCTTAATGCCACTGAACATTCCATCTTCCATATCATTCTATAACATTCCATTTGTGCATGTGCGATTTCTGGTGAGGTGCAGGTGAATTAATAAACAGCCACCAATGCATTCATGTGTATGTTCTCCATTTCTGGATAAACATCAGAACAGAGTCCAGATGTGCCCAGAAGAATGTATGGATGAACACCAAGAGCTAGAGTGGCATCGACACAACTGGTAAGCCACAAAGTGTAGCACTTCCCCCAAATCTCCAAAATATTGGTGGATATGAGCCATGTTTTGCTACAGCATAGGAATTGTCATGGGCACTATTACTTTTCCACACATGCTTTACACACATTTTGCCTCCATGAACCATACAAAGGTATTAGGTTTGGTTAAGTTATGCTATATTTTTTTTTTGTAAGTTATCCATTTATCAGTCCTTTCAGAATCATTCAGGATTATAAAATAGAGTTTTTGAATTTTTAAGAATCACTCAGGCTAGCATAGGCTGTTTGGTTAGAATAGGCCATTTACTTTTAATTTGTTAAAGGAAAACATTGCTTAGAAAATTTATATTAAAAAAGGCTTTCAGCATCCAGTTAGGCTGCAGCTTTTTCTTCCTTTTTAACATCACATTTCATGGTATATTTCCCAACCAAACCCGAGGCACTTTTTTGGTGTCATTTTGCTACCCAACTGCACTTGCCAAAAGATGTGAGGTCACATCATGTAAGTACCTACATTATGAACACATTCGTAATCATTGCACGAAAAATACATTTCAAGAAATCAAATCACCTTAAACTGCAAATTTGTCCATTCAGAAAGTCACAGACCAGAAATGTTAAAAGCATAATGGTATTCAATGTAGAATGGGGACAGGATGCACCTAATAATTCCTGAACATTTCATGAATGCACAAATAATGCTTGAATGCATGCATATCTATAATATCTGCAGTCAATGTGCACTGAAGAGGCCCAGCCCCATTTTGAAAGAAAAACATTCACGCTTCAAAATGTGGTAAGTTAAAACAAGATTTTCCAGACAAAAGCAAAGCAATCAGTTTTGTTCATTTCTACGCTTGTCGACAAAACATCGCAGCAATTAATATTATCATGTCTTGCTCCTTGTATTATCTGAAGATATCCCGTAACACAACACAAGCTTACAGCTTTGGTTTATCAAAATCAATGACTCGAATTACCGCGAAGATATTTGATATAGGTAAGTAGGTAGGTACCTACATAGTCAGGTAATGCAACCTCTCATACCTCGAGCCAAACCATGCTTGTATGTAAATGTAAATGGCCTTGGAGCCAAACACGCAGTCAATTCCATCCGGATGGCAGCAGAGCTTTAAAGAAAATCCTTCGTTGAATAAAAAACCACTACGCTCCGCTAACCAAATATAGGAATTCACCTTCACCAGGCCCCGACCGCGTTCTTGGATTCAATGAGTTCACCGCTCTCCATCTCCCACTCCGGCCGGAGCTATTTGAACCATTGCCACGAAAAGCCATGGATAATGCATTTCTTCTTGGTTCCTTGGAGAATGATATGTTCTGCATCAAATGGGATGGATAACACCGTTCATATTTATATTATTAAGCAGTCAGGAGCGATATACATAAAAGATATCGGAAGGATTTTCCCCGTGAAAATTGCCTGAATGGTACCAAAACGTTCCTAAAACCTGCTAACACTTTGCTCCAAAATGAAGACCCATAGAACCAGAAATTTCACCTTCTTTCGATTTCATGACTTATATTGTTTCCTAATTTCATCAACAAGCGGGAATAGTTGTATTCATGCCACTCCGACCGCGAGGTTTCCCCACTCCGGACAAATTCAGATTTACGTGTGTTGACCTAATCCTCTACACTCTTATAAGCCTCATTCTGATCCAATGATTAATTTCTTCCCACAGTCCTGATTATTATTAATTGAAAAAAAAAGTTCCCTGTAATTCTCTTGGCAGTTTTCTCTAACTTATTTTCATTTTTTGGTATTTCATAGCAATCATGGCGCGAAATGAGACGCTAATTTCCGCTCGTCCGTGACGATAGTCTGTTTTACAGCAGCAATTTGCCCGCCCGTCTAGTCGCTTTTCATCCTTCCAAGGAATTCCTTGCTTCTACTAAACATTCCAGACATGAACTGTGCATTGAAATACATTTAATATTAATAAAGATTGACTTCAATATTTTTCTTCCAGTTTTCTCATTTGAAAAAGAAAATTTCATCGTGGAGAGAATAAAAGATTTTAGACGGATTGTTTTAGTATAACTTTCCTTGAACCATTATATATTCCGAAACCCATATCCCGAAGTAACATTTTAGACCCTCCCATTTTAGACCCAGCGGTGCACGAACGTCCTGCTCTCGAGGTATGTTGTGAATTTGTATTAGTTGTGCGGTGTTGGTACCTATGCTAGGAGTGGCAGGTATTGATATATAAACTTGGTTGACATCGATTAAGTATGCTTTTGTGATCATTTTATCTCCCAATGCTCAGGAAGTTGCCTTATAAGTCATTCACGTAACGTGGATGACTTCAGACGACGATGTGTGGTGGACCCCATCTGGTTGTCTGTGAGACACTAGGATAAGAACCTAACAAATGACTTAAAGGCGTTTTATTCTTGAGGAAGAAGAATTATCGGGTTATTTTACGACGCATTCAACCGCAAGGTTGCATAGCGCCGCCACCCTATATCACACCGATTGGTCGTGGGTGGACTCTGCAAATGCCGCCGGCCGCGAGATTCGAGTTCAACGCTCCACCATCTAAGCTAACAAGGCCCCTGGGTTTTTATTCTTCATTCCAGGAGACATCACTGCATTTTTCAAAATTTATACACTTCGTTATATATAAAATGTATATACTCCGTTACTTGGTGCTTCAACATACACCCCATAATTTGGCAAACTGGGAAATTATACACCCCATAACATAGTGCTTCTCAAGATTATACACTCCATACTTTGGCAAGCCAAAAAATTATACACTCCGAATCCAAGACCGAGAAGTGAAAATCCAACACTGGTCAGTAGACAACAGGGTTGTAAAAACAGGTCCTGGAATTTTGATATCCTGCAGATATTATGTTTGCAAAATTATGCTCCTTCGTGCAGAAATAATGAATGGCGGCTGGCCAGCATGTTGTCGGTTTTTGGGTTTTCAGGCGCATTGAAATGAGCGGTGCTGTTTGCCAATCAATGCAAGCTTGTTTTTCTCTAAAACACGAAATTCACTGCAAATTACAAACAGGATTTTTGATGTCAGAAACCGAAAGAAAGCCATTATCTCTGAACACCATGACCCGAAAAAATATCCTTTCTAAATTCATGATCAAAAAACAAATTGAACCCGGGTAGATATTGCATACGTTTAATGCATATATTGTGCCGACTGCATACGCAGAACGACAAAGTATATATAGGGCCAGGTATAACATCCAATACGTCTCTCATTCATAGCACCTCCTATTCGACAATTTCGCTGCATAGTGAGGATACTAATGTACTCATTTTCAACCTTGTGAAGTAGCTGAACATGCCGTGGGAAACAGGATGACACCTGCTCTGGCCAGGTATGACACACTGGAATACGCGCGGCTTGTCAATGTCAGGACACTCTCCAGACACCCTCACTTCGATCACAGCTAGCAAGACCAGTCACACCGCGCTCTCGTAGGATCCGTGAGACACTGGGGTAGGTGTCGACGTAATCAGCTCCCAAACACTCTAACAGACCTGAGATACTGCAGCATCTTCAGATACTTCTGACTTTGGATCTTCAAGATCAGCGGCACTGCGGGCATTACTGATTCCTCGCGTCGGTGTTCCGAAACCGAACCAACCTCGCATGCGACTGTGACCATGACCCTGGCAAGTTCTGTGCAAGCATACCATTCGGCCATGTTGACTGACCTATGCTGAGAAACCTTGTGCTGAATCAGCAGCCGGCCGGTGGCGCACACCTCGCCGCACAGGTGGCACGGGAATGGCGGCGAGTGACAAAACTGCAGATGTACCCGCAGCATGTGGCAGTTACGGAACTCCTCCTCGCATTGGTGGCAGATGAAGCGACGCAGTTGGTTCAGCTCTTCGCCCGAGGCCGCCAGAGCACCGCAGCTGATCAGAGCCTGAAACCAGGTCGGGTCAGGTCACTGCCCAGAAGTAGGCAGAGCGCCAAGGCTGATCAGACCCTGGCACAAGGTCAGGTCAAGTCACTGCCCTAAGGCTGCCAGAGAAGTGCAGCTAATCAGAGCCTGAAACAGTGTCAGGTCAGGTCACTGCCCACAGTCTGTCACAGCACCGCAACTGATCAAACCATGGAACAAGGTCAGGTTAGGTCACCATCCATAAGTTACCAGGGCACCACAGCTGATCAGACCATTGAACAAGGTCAGTATAGCCTTGTTGATGTGTATTGGTTGGTTCACGACACACTTTATGCACATTCACGGCTAATGGCGCCGCCCACACTGTTTCGCCGATGGGCCGCGGGATTGGGAAATGTCCTGAGTGGCGCTAGATTCGAACCCGGGACCTTTGGTACCCATAGCCCGACACCTTAACCACTCGGCCATCCCCGCCCCACCTTGTTGATGATCTCATAGTGACCTGACCCAGTCAACACACAACAAGAGCACAAAGGTCTGGAAACATACCAGGATGTCAGAATACATAAAATATCAGGACAGATCAGATCAGATCAGGTCAGGTCAGAAGAAGTTACCATCAAAAACCAGGGTTGGGAGCAAGGCCCTGTACCGGATGCATGTCATTTAGAATATTGGTTCCTCCAGGTCAAGACAATAATTCACTGCAATTTTGCCAAAACATTGAATGAAATAATTCGAAAAAGACTGAACTTATTGCCTTTTGATAAACATGTTCGAAACCGACTGAAATATAAAAGGGATGATGTACGTCAGAAGGAAAAAACAAATTATCCTCTCCACACTGGAATGGCCCAACATTTTCCTCTCCATATCCGGGATTTAAAAAAAACAGGTCCAATCACGCCACCAACACCAGAAGTGGTAAATGTCAGCAACTGCACCATACAGTAGGATGGAGCCAGGGAAGGGCAGGGTTCAGCAGTAGAAATAAAAACTAGGACCAGAATCGAAGATTCTTGATTTTAAACTTCTTGATGTAGATGAGATCAGCCAACTGGACATCTGCACACTTTGTTACGAGTCATAATTTAAAATGTTGACAATTTGCATACCACTGCACTTATGGCCATAAGCTGTTTTCCACATAGTTCGAGAGTTGTGAACTTGCCCAACATGTAGATTGATAGCATTGCGGTTAACATGGACAAGGATCTACAGTTGGAGACGTGAAACCCAAGTGCAGCTAAGAGCTCCAATGCTAAATGCCAGCACAGATAAAAATCAAGCATCATATGGGCAACAGCAAATACAACATAGGAACTGGCAATAACGGACTACAGTACACAGATGGACTTCTTGGTTCATCTTTTGGTAACGGAATGCAAAATTATTTCGAACTTAGCACAATGGAATTAAACTTGCAGTGTATACTGATCATAAACGAAACAATCTGTATAGTAGGCTGACGTCGCTACTTCGCACCACCAAATTTGCAAACACAGAGAGATCATTAACTGCAGCAACAAAGCAGACGTGCTATTCTTGAAGTACACTTTTGGAGCGCTGAACGCCCCAGCTAAGCCTCGACTTCTCAACGACACGAATTTTCACAACTGGCGGGCGGCAGGGCACGATGCCCTGAAAAGAACCGCTGCAGTGGCGGCCGACCACACACCGACCTGGACCACGCCGCCGGCCGACCGCACACCGACCTAGACCACGCCGCCGGCCGACCGCACACCGACCTAGACCACGCCGCCCGCCGACCACCACACCGACCTGGACCACGCCGCCCGCCGCCCCCCACCCCGACCTAGACCACGCCGCCGGCCGACCACATACAGACCTGGACCACGCCGCCGGCCGACCGCACACCGACCTGGACCACGCCGCCGGCAGACAACACACAGACCTGGACCACGCCGCCGGCCGACCGCACACAGACCTGGACCAAGCCGCCGGCCGACCACACACCGACCTGGACCACCCCGCCGGCCGACCACACACAGACCTGGACCACGCCGCCGGCCGACCGCACACCGACCTGGACCACGCCGCCGGCCGACCACACACAGACCTGGACCACGCCGCCGGCCGACCACACACAGACCTGGACCACGCCGCCGGCCGACCACACACAGACCTGGACCACGCCGCCGGCCGACCGCACACCGACCTGGACCACGCCGCCGGCCGACCGCACACTGACCTGGACCACGCCGCCGGCCGACCGCACACAGACCTGGACCACGCCGCCGGCCGACCGCACACTGACCTGGACCACGCCGCCGGCCGACCGCACACCGACCTGGACCACGCCGCCGACCGACCACACACTGACCTGGACCACGCCGCCGACCGACCACACACTGACCTGGACCACGCCGCCGGCCGACCACACACCGACCTGGACCAACCCGCCGGCCGACCACACACAGACCTGGACCACGCCGCCGGCCGACCACACACCGACCTGGACCACGCCGCCGGCCGACCACACACAGACCTGGACCACGCCGCCGGCCGACCACACGCCGACCTGGACCACGCCGCCGGCCGACCGCACACAGACCTGGACCAAGCCGCCGGCCGACCACACACCGACCTGTACCAACCCGCCGGCCGACCACACACCGACCTGGACCACGCCGCCGGCCGACCACACACAGACCTGGACCACGCCGCCGGCCGACCGCACACCGACCTGGACCACGCCGCCGGCCGACCACACAAAGACCTGGACCAGCCGCCGGCCGACCACACACCGACCTGTACCAACCCGCCGGCCGACCACACACCGACCTGGACCACGCCGCCGGCCGACCACACACAGACCTGGACCACGCCGCCGGCCGACCGCACACCGACCTGGACCACGCCGCCGGCCGACCACACAAAGACCTGGACCAGCCGCCGGCCGACCACACACTGACCTGGACCACGCCGCCGGCCGACCGCACACAGACCTGGACCACGCCGCCGGCCGACCGCACACTGACCTGGACCACGCCGCCGGCCGACCGCACACCGACCTGGACCACGCCGCCGACCGACCACACACTGACCTGGACCACGCCGCCGACCGACCACACACTGACCTGGACCACGCCGCCGGCCGACCACACACCGACCTGGACCAAGCCGCCGGCCGACCACACACAGACCTGGATCACGCCGCCGGTCGACCACACACCGACCTGGACCACGCCGCCGGCCGACCACACCGACCTGGACCAACCCGCCGGCCGACCACACACAGACCTGGACCAACCCGCCGGCCGACCACACACAGACCTGGACCACGCCGCCGGCCGACCACACACCGACCTGGACCACGCCGCCGGCCGACCACACACAGACCTGGACCACACCGCCGGCCGACCACACAGAGACCTGGACCACGCCGCCGGCCGACCACACGCCGACCTGGACCACGCCGCCGGCCGACCACACACCGACCTGGACCACGCCGCCGACCGACCACACACAGACCTGGATCACGCCGCCGGCCGACCACATACAGACCTGGACCACGCCGCCGGCCGACCACACCGACCTGGACCACGCCGCCGGCCGGGGCGTACTGGCAAGTGTGCTGTCGCATCAGGTTGGGCCGTGGGAAGCACACGTGGCAGAGCCGGCACATGGCCAGGTCCGCCTCGTCCCGCTCGGGCGCCGCCGGCAGCGGCGACTCGCCGTGGCACGACTGAAACAGACGACACAACTGAAACGGCACGGGGTGCGTGAAACAGGCAACAGGCCGATGGTCAACACAGGTGCAGTTTGGAGATCGTAAGCGAGATGGTCTGCTTGCGCGGCGGTGACAGAGCCGGCGCATGCGGTGCCGTGCACGAACGAGGCACCTCGCGTGTCCGAACGGCAACCGACGCATTCATAGCACTAAGTGTTCTCGCGGGACCACGCGCAGACCGTGAGGGGAGGTGCGGAACGAACGTAGTACTTTTACCACGCATTCGACTGATATACCACATAGCGCCGCCAGCCTCTCACGGCAATTGATCACGGGCGGACTCGGCAACTGCCATCTGCCGGTGGTCGGCCAACTGCCGTCCACCGGCCGGCAGTTGCCCGACCGTCCACCGGCTGTCCCCGTCGCCGCACCCACCACGATGTGCTGAGCCAGCTCGCTGGGCCGCTTGTGGTCGGCGCGACACAGCGGACACGCGTATTCGGGGTAGCGGCGGCCGGCGCGCTGGCCGTGACGTGCCGCCATGTGGATCCGTCGGCTCTTCTCCGACGGGAACCGGCGCGGCTCGCCCGTCCTGACAACGGTCACAGGCATAGTCTGTGACATTTCTGACAACGGTCACAGTCACGGTCTGTGACAGGCCCGACAACAGCCACGATCATAGTCTGTAACAGATCTGACGACAGTCACAGGGAGTCTTTTACATTCCTGACAATAAGTCACAGTCAGGGCTGGGTTTTTATGCGACTTTTGGGTTCTGAGTGCCAAACTCCCTCTCCCCCTCAGCTTCCCAGCATGGAGCGACAAACACGTCACTGGCGTTTGGTCCATGCCCAGACAGTCACAGTCATCGCCTGCTGTTCGTTTGCCATAGTCTGCGACTAGGAACACAAACAATCGAATGGTTCACCCCACAGGCCCATGCTACAGCCATGACACAGGAGGGGCTGCCAGACGTGACATGTTGTGGACCAGACGTGTTGTGATTGACCAGATATGTAGTTAGTGGCCAGATATGTTGGTTGGTTGGTTGGCTATTTGCGCTTAAGGGCGCATCGACTGCTTCGGCCATACAGCGCCCATGACCAGATATGTAGTGAGTGACAAGATGTGTGATGAGCGACCAAATGTGTGGTGAGGGATCCGTTATGTGGTGAGGGACCTGGTATGTGGTGAGTGACCAGCTATGTGTTGAGTGACGAAATATGTGGGAAGTGAACTGATATATTGTGAGTGACCAGATATGTGGCGAGTGATCATACATGCGGTAACTAACCAGACGCATGATGCCGCACGTGATGCCTGATCAGATGTGATGCGACATGTGGTGCTGTTCAGGGATACAGTGGCTCAGTGGCCGACCTGGAGAGACAGCCGGCGGTGCAGACGAGCCGGTCTCGGTCGCGGTCGGGGTCGGGGTCGGACCACTCGTCCGCGCTGTCGGCCGTCAGCGCAGTCGGTGCGCGCGGCAGACCGTCCGCCGACGGCTCGCGGCAGTTGGCGATGGGCTCGGGAACGTCGCACGCCACACCGTCGGCAAGAGGCTTGGGTGTGCCGGCCAGCGGGCCCAGATCGTCGGCCGGCGGCTCGGGGCTGTCGGGCGGACCCGGGTCGTCGGCGTCCTCCGAGTCGGACCGACCCGGGCCAGACTGGCGATGTTCTGCCGTCATAGACAGTCACACTTGTGATTATCAGTACACAGTTGCAGCTACGGCAGGGCCGAAACTGCCTACCCCATATTACTTGACCATGTCCAAGATGTAAATATAGGCCAGTGTGAATCGTACTAACTAATGAATGCAAATATTCTAATACTCAGTTTATTGATACAAGTTTCAACCGCCTATCTTCAATAGATTGGTCACATCAGCCATTTCTAAACGTGACGTCATCGACGGAACGTCTTTTATAATAAGGATTGCATCTGTTCAAAAATAAACTGCATTGCACATTGTCCATATGGGTACAATTAACAAAATATTGTACTGAAACTGCCATTAAAAAATAACTGAAAAATAATGGCAAAATTGGAAATGCAGACAATTCAGGTCATCTTGGATAGATTATGAGGCTACACACACAAATCGAATATTGCTATCTCAGCCAGTTGTATCACCCACTCAGATGATCAAGTGGTGATTATCTTATCGGCATTGTGTAGGTGTGTTGGTGGACCCGAGCATCTCACCTGTGTGAGCACAGACTGCATGGAAGGCATCACCACCAGAAGCTTGTGCAGCCTGCTCAAGTTCCAACACATGTTCAAGTGCCTGTAATTAGGAAGGGTTAGTGTGATTAAATATCTTCAACAGCTATATAACATCAACTACATTGGTCTAAGTGCCATTCTGAACTAAGTATGCCTTCAGGGTGGGTGGGAGACAGGATTGAAAAGCTACATGCTTGCATAACTTCTCATGACTGGGGTAGTCAGCTGAAAAACTTGTGAATAAAGGTGTGGTCTGAAGTAATGGGATATGTCTGCATCTTTAACACATGCACTGAAGGGCATCTCACATGAGGTGAGCCTGAGAGGTACACATATTTATCTCCCAGGCGAAGAAGATATTGGAAACTACTGAAGCTAACTACAAAAACAAAATTTGGAGTGGAGATTACAATTGTACTGAACACTCGCAGTATAAATTATCTGATCATATGTCCTTGCCTTCAGGTTCAAATGAGGTCGACCAATCTTGCAGCACTCGGCACTGCTGCATGGGCAAAACATTTGTGGCAGTCGGCTGATGGCTGGTTGGTCGACTTTGCCCTCATACAGTTCCTATAGATCCAACATATTTTTTTAATGATGCTTGCTTACGATGTACTTATCAATTTGCAACGCAATTACAAGACTTCCTTACAGCATGCTGGTCGGCAATTGGTTTATAGGATATCTTCAAAGAACTGGAAGGTGGGCAGATACCACCCTTCCCCATTCTATACATGTGCTTTTAAAACGTTTTACAATCCATCACAATAAATGTGTGGGCCACAATTTTTTATCAGTGTATTCAGATGCTATCATAGACTCACTTGTATTACATACAATTGCAACACATCCAAAATCCTGGGCACAAAAAGCTCAGGTCATCCCTACATCTCTTGAGATTGAACTTGGCAGTTTTTTTCTGCATTAGTTACATCATGGATGATTCAGCAATTGCATGACTACAAACAAGCAACTTGGATTGAGATTTTGCACCACTGTCCATGCCACACAAAACAATAAGATATTCACAAAAAACATGAACCACTAACACCATGCAGGAACAACATCCATACTCCTGCCAACTATTTGATTGATTGTTTGGGCTTGAGGGTGCGCTGACTACGGGGTCATTTAGCTGCCAACTATTTGAACATAAAATTGCATACTCATGTGTTCATTTTCGAGAAGTTATTGGTGCATCTGTTGTCAGTAAGAAACTTAGTACACAGTAGAATAGGCATGGCTAGCAAAGCACATCAAGTGTTGTATGTGTTGTGGTGACCAAATGACTTGACTTGACTTGACTTGCCCTCTGGAAGGAGCAAAGATGTAGTTCTTAGTTCAGTTGGCTGGTTGGTCATTTGAGTTTTAGGGCGCATCGACCAGGTTCGTTCATTTAGCGCCCATGACTAATAGTTTGCTACCTGCTAAAACTAGTCGAGCCTTCTTCCGAAGTATACGTGTACACAGTTTCACACACCGAAGTCACATTTCAAACATGCATGAACGACAAAAGCGCCTGAACAGTGATGGACAGATGACATGAAGCTTGATGGAGATATATTCAAATAATTTTCCCGTGTGGATAAGACGCGAGTCGAACCATAAAATGTCAGAAAGAGTAAGCGAGTCTACTAGTCGTCCGAAATTCCGTCTTCGCTGCAGTAGAAAGCAGGGACATGACAACAGGATATGACGCACTATGAGGGGTACATCACAATGGTCGCAGGTGGGCCTGGCTCATTCATCAGCAAAGGAATGTGGGTGGCATATGTATGCCCTGTCCTGAGCCTAGACAGTACTCTTTGTTGCCTGCGGGAATTTCTCACCGATGATTTTCATAACATTAAGTGGCTTTTTTCAATTTTTTAGTCTGTTATCAATGGAGTTCCACGCTTTCTGCCATTTCAGTTCGAAAAATGCGTTGATCACCTGGTTGAGATTTGTGGCTGAAAGGGAAAGTATACGGGTGGAAGGCTTACCAGTCGCCCTCTTTGCCACTGCATCAGTCATGTCATTTCCAATGATCCCCACATGGCTAGGGACCCAGCACAGCGTGACGGTTTTCCCAGACTGGCTGAGTGTATTAAGGCGAATCGCGATGTCCTGTAAAAGTGATCGCGCGGATAAAACGATTTTAGAGCTAAGAGACTGCTTAATGAATCCGAGACAATAACATGAGTACTTCCATACCCCACGTCGATGAAGCATAGCGCTTTTTGAATGACCATCAATTTCGCGGTATACACGGATGCGTGCAGTGTAAATGTCCTTGTATTCGGGCCATTCACGAAAGCACGGCCCACACCATTTGCTGTCCTTGAACCGTCGGTATAAGTAAAAACACAATTTACAAGTTTCCAGGTGCTCTAGGGCTTCCATACGAAAGAGTTCTGGTATCACTTTCGCTTTGCGAGTGTCTGCCAAGTGAATGTCTATCAAAGGAGGAGTCAGTTCCCAGGGGGGATTTGGTATTAACTCCACCCGCATGATGCTGCGCAGGCGAATTCTGCTCTCCTGTAGCAACTCCTGCACGCAGAGACAAATTGGGTTTTAACTAGTGCCTCGTCGCTGCTTGAATATCTACTGCATGCCAGAGGAAAAAACGGACTCATAAGCAGGGTGCGTGGAGAATTGCTTTAACCTACAGTTTTGCTCAACCAAGAGAGTTTGGCTCTTCTCATTGATAATGGTGGCTCATCAGCTTCCACCAAAATACTGGCGATTGGCGAAGTACGGAATGCTCCCGTTGCGATTCTCAAGGCTGCATGATAGATGGTGTCCAGACTGCGTTTGTTCGAGGTGCTGGCCGAGTCGTGGACAAAGCAGCAGTAGTCAAGCTTCGATCGCATAAGTGATTGGTATAGCCGAAGAAGGGTAGTTTTGTCCGAGCCGTGTGTAGTCCTAGACAGGCGCTTCATGAGATTCAAGAAACTACCGCACGATTCGCGCAGAACTTGTAGGTGGTGTCTATACGTAATGCAGGTGTCGAAGAGGCCACCCAAGAATCTTGCTGTCGGTCGGAAAGGTATTTCTTGTCCGCAAAGTTGGATATGGGGATCACAACAGTTTCGACGACGGCAAAAGTGCATAGCTACCGTCTTTGTCTTAGAGAAAAGGAAACCATTTACAACACTCTACCTTTGCAGATGCGAAACCGCAATATGTAGTTTTCTTGATAGGGATGATGCACGTGATGCTAAAGACCAAATTCCAACGTCATCAACGAACATCGATTTACCAGTTCCACGTGGCAGACCATCTCCAATGTCATTTACCATGACTGCGAACAGCGCAACGCTCAAGATACATCCCTGAGGAACACCGTTCACCTGAGGAAAAGTACCGGACAGGACATTCCCAATCCGTACACGAAACGTCCTATCGGCCGGACAATTCTTCAAAAAGGTGCCCATATGGCCGCGAACGCCAGCATTCCACAGTTTCAAAAGTATGCCGTGCCTCCATGTGTTATCATACGCGCCCTCGATGTCGAAAAACATCGCACCTACGTGTCGCTTTGTTTAAGCTGGCACGGATTTCCGTACCCAGTCTTAACACATGGTAAATTGTAGAACGGTATTTTCTAAAACCACACTGTGCATTCATTAAAAAAAAGTTTCGTTACTCCAAGAGCCATGTGAGACGCAGGTTCACAAGTCTCTTCATCAATTTACATAGACATGAGGTGAGCGAAATCGGTCGATAATGTAATGGTTCAAAACCGCTCTTGCATAGTTTCAACAATTGGACTACGGTAGCTTATCTCCAAGAGGGAGGAAACTCACCTCCATTCCAAACAACATTAAAAGTTCTGAGGAGTATTTCAAGCGCGTTTGCAGGTAGGTGGCGAAGCATCTCACTATAAACATTATCTGGCTCTTCAGACACACAGCGTAAATTATCAGTTGCTGAAATCAACTCAGTCATTTTAAAGGGTAAGTTGTAGGAGTGTTGGTCTGAGGTTTCAAAATAAACAGGTGTAGCATTGCAGTAGGCTTGATGCCGCCTAAAACTGGATCTACTGTTGCGATTCATGCTGCGTTCTGCACGGACGCCAGCGATTCCATTTGCGACATGGAAAGGTTCAATAACGACGCGGCCATCAACGTGTAGAGCTGGCAGTGGAGGCGACCAAAATTTCCCCGAGATACGCCATATTTGCGACCACACTTGCGACGGTGGCACAAAGCGATTCAGATTGCTGACGTAGGGGGAAACGGGGCAGGTTCTGTTACGGGGCACATTATGTCAGTGAGATTTTCTCGCAAACTATCCAGTGCAGATATATCGTAGTTTTTCTCATAAAATATGTTCGTTTTTGCTTGGAATGACCCCCCCCCCCCCACTATCAAAACAAAACATACCTACTACCAGATTGATTCAAATTGGAAAACTTTGTTTTTGCAATGGGAATCCAAACTTTTTGGTTTGAGCAAAATTTTGGTTTGTGGCCGTTGATATAATTGTATAGTGTCTCTGAATACGGTTATGGGGAGTCGCGAATGCCCAGAGTGTAGTGCTGATCGTTATTTTTCCCAGTTCTCCCCAGTTTTCGGTCAAAAACGAAAAAGTCTGACCTTCCTCCAGGAGACAGGTTCTGTCGCTGAATCTGTTCATGATTACTAGTCGTATTGCTTATAAACAACCATACTAGTGATCGCCTGTTATTCGCAGACATCCAAAGACATGGTACGCCATTACAAGCGTACATCGGGGGGTTACATCTTCGGATGTCCTAGAGCAGGCGCGCGACCTCTGTGCCGATGGCGAATCAGCCAGATCTGCCGCCAAGTTGCTGGGCGTAAACTGGGAGACGCTCAGGGCGTGCCTCAAGAAGGGCAAGCGTGTGGTAACGTACGCCACTCGTCGCGTGCTGGATGGTGAGGAGAAGGAGCTGACCGACCATCTCAAGACGTGCGCGTCGATGCTGCACGGTTTGTCCAGCAAGGGGGCCAGGAAGCTGGCGTACGACTTCGCCAATGGGAAGGAGAAGAAATTCCCGGAGTCGTGGAACGCCAACAAGTTGGCCGGCGTCGACTGGCTGGAGGCGTTCGCCAAGCGGAACGGGCTCTCCCTGCGTACGCCGGAGTCAACCTTCCATGAACCGGGCGATCGCCTTCTCCCGGAAGAACAAGGACTTCTTCTTCGCCAACCTGAAGAAGGTCATGGATAAAGCACAACTTCCCACCAGGCTGGATCTTCATCTTCGACGAGAGCGGTATCACCACCGTCTGCGACGTGCCGAAAGTGATCGCGAGCAAAAACGTGAAACAGGTGGGAACCATCGCGGCGGCGGAACGGGGGACGCTGATCACAGTGGCGTGCGCAATCAGCGCCGTGGGGATGGCGATCCCGCCCTTCTTCGTGTTCCCGCGAGCGCGGTACAATGATCGGTTCATCTGCGTCGCGCCGACGGCATTCGTCGGGGGCGCAACTCCCAAAGGCTGGATGACCGCGGAGATGTTCTTGTTCATGCTGGAGCACTTCATCTCGTACACGAAGCCGACGCAGGAGGAGCCGGTGCTGCTCCTCTTCAATAACCACGAGTTGCACATGTCGCTGGCGGTGATCTAGAGGGCGCGGGAGACAGGCGTGGTCATCCTGTCCTTCCCGCCCCATTGCTCCCATCGCCTTCAACCACTCGATGTTGCCGTCTACGGCCCCATCAAGCGGCATTACAAGACCTCCATCCACGAGTACATGCTCAGTCGTGGAACTTTTTTTTTTATGTTTAGTGAAATTATCGTGCAGACACTAATTATTTTTATCAAAAACAAAAAAAAAAAAAAAAAAAAAAAAATATAAGAAGGGAATAAATTTAAAATTTTTCCGGGGGGGCCGTTTTTTTTTGTTTTGTTGTTGGGGCTTTTTTTTTTTTTCCCTCTCCCCCCCCGCGCGGGCCCCCCGGGGGGGGGGGGGGGGGGGTTGGGGGGGGGGGGGGGGTTTTTTTTTTTTTTTTTTTTTTTTTTTTTTTTTTTTAAAAAAAAAAAAGGGGGGGGGGGTATATTTTTTTTTTTAAAATATTAAATTTTATTAAAGGATTTTTTCAAAATATTAAACGGGGGGGGCCCCCTTCCCCTTTTACCTTAAAAACCCCTTTGTTCCCTCTTTCCCCTTCCTTTCCCCCGTCTGACTGTGCACGGGGTATGGACCAGAGACTCGCGAGATGTCGTACATCATCGGAGTCATCATCGGACAGTTGTTGCGTCAAGGGCGGCTCGGTTATCGCCTCATTACACCAATCAATCAGCTCCATGATGCGCGGGAATATGCCCCCATATTCACTTTTGGAAGCTAACTTCCGCACTTCGTCAGTATCACTATCGACTCAGTTCTGCGACACGCGGATTGAGTGACCGCCCTTCCCGTGTGGCTGATCTTGGCCCGCGCCATCAGCAGTACTGCCTCAGGGGACACCAGTAGCTGTTGCGCTGTATTACCGGCCACCATGGCCGCTATCTCAGGTCGCAAACTTTGAGAAGTTGCACGCGTGCAGCGCATGCCAGGACCGTCAGAACATTCCAGTTCTTCTTGATGCAGAACCACTGGGAGTATAGGCACACGATGAACCCGCTACATTCTCAGACTGTCTGATGGCTGTTCGGTTGATGTGTAGAGCCGGAGAATTCGCGCCGCCAGAGTCAGCCACCTGGAGTGGTTTAGTGGACCGATCTTCATTTTCGCAGTTCTATCTGAGATACACGTCGACACTACGCGCCAGACTGTACAGAATAGCCGATCTAACTAGGTCACGAGAATCTCCTGCGTCATTTCGAAACATGTCCGCCATCGATTGGCCAAAATCGACCACTGGCAAGGTTTCTACTGCGCCTGCAGCAGCCCGGCCAATCAGCCCACTAAACGACTAGGTCCGTGACCCATCTAACTGGCTAAATACGCACGAAGATTAAGTTCATTCATGAAGTGGCACACTAACCAGTGGACGGGGCGTTTTGTCCGAGCCAAACAAACGGAAACACCACCTTTTGGCCAGTATAACCTCGTGCCGTCACAGCCAAACACAAAACACCGCACCAAACCATGCCACGGCGTTCAGGTCCGAAAATGTCCTCCGCTTTCCTTTTTTTTTTTTTTTTTTTTAATTTTTTTTCTTTTTTTTTTTTTTTTATCTTTTTTTTTTCTTTTTTTTTTTTTTTTTTTTTTTTTTTTTTTTTTTTTTTTTTTTTTTTTTTTTTTTTTCTTTTTTATGACCCCCCTTCTTCTTCCTTTTTTTTTTTTCCTCCTTCTTTTTTTCTTCCTTCCTTTTTTCTCCCTTTTTTTTTTTTTTCCTTTTTTTTTTTTTTTTTTTGTTTGTGTTGTACCTTTTTTCTTTTTTCATCCCTCTTTTCTCGTCCCCCCCCTGTTTGTTCCCGGTCCCTTTTTGTTGTTGCCTTTTTTTGTTTTTTTTTTTTTTTTTTTTTTTCTTTTTTTTTTTTTTTTTTTTATTGTGGGTGGGTTGTTTTTTTGGGGGGGGTTTTTTGTTTTTTTTTTTTTTGTTGGTGGGTGTTTTTTTGGTGGGGGTTGGGGTGGTGTTTTTTTCGGGGGGGGGGGTGGGCTCCCTTTTTCCTTTCCGGGGCGGGGGGGGGTGTTTTGGGGGTTTTGGGGGGTGTTTTTTTTTTTGGGGGGGGTTTTTCTGTTTTTGGGGAGGGGGCTTCTTTGGGGCCTTGGCCCCCCTCCTTTCTTTTGTTTTTATTTTTTTTTTGTTTTTTTTTTTTTTCTTTTTTTTTTTTTTTTTTGGGCCTTTTTTTTTGGTTTTCCTTCTTTTTTTTTTTCCCCTTTTCCCTTTTATTTTTGGGTTAGAGTGGGGTTTTTTTTAATTTGGGGGGGGGGGGGGGTGGGGGGTTTTTTTTTTTTTTTTTGGGGTGGTTTTTTTTTTTTTTTGTTTTTTTTTTTTTGGGGGGGGGGGGGGGAGGGGGGGGGGGGGGTTGTTTTTTTGGGTTTTTTTTTTTTTTTTTTATTTTTTATTCCCCCCTTTTTTTTTTTTTTTTTAATAATCTCCTTTTATTTTATCTTCAACCCCCCCCCCTTTTTTCCTTTCCCGCCTCCGGCGGGGCCCCCGGGGGGCCCGCGGGGGGGGGGGGTGGGGCCCCGGGCGGCGGGGGGCCCCCTCGGGGGAGCGTAACCCGGGGCGCCCGGCATTTTTTTTTTTTTTTCCCCTTTTTTTTTTTTTTTTTTTTTTTTTTTTTTTTTTGTTTTCTGTACTTGGTTTTTTTTTGGTTTTCTGGATTCTTATTTTCATTAAAAGAATTTCAAAAAACCTTACACCCTAAGCTGCACCCCGGACGCCGGCCTACGATATATGACCTGCCCGCGATCTTCCGGCGCCCCTTCGAGCCCGGGATGTCGCCGGCCAACATCATCTCCGGGTTCCACGCCACCGGCATCTACCCCGTCAACTCGGAGGTATTCCCCAAACACGCCTTTGCTGCATCTGAGGTGTTCCGGTCGTACATCACTGGAGAGAAGAGTGCCGAAGCGGGCGCCGGCGCGAGCGGCGAGGCCAGTGATGAGACGGGACAGACGTCGTTTGTGGAATCGCTCCACCCGCTCCCTCGATACGAAGTGGAGGAGCGCAAAGTTGGAAGGAAGAAGGGAGAGTCACGGTGGCTGACCAGCACGCCGGAGAAAACCCGCCTGAAGGTGGAGCACGCTAAGAAGAGGCCCAACCTGGAGCCACCGAGGAAGGCGTCGAAGTGCTTAGCCCTGCCCTCCCACAACCTCGCCCAGAAGGGGTCCAAGAAACGTAAGCTGACGAAAACGCCTCCGGCCACCGACGACAGCGACATCGACGAGCCCTTCCCATACAACAACGACGAAAACGACAACGACATCAACATCATCGACATGGAGCTGGAGAGGCGCGCACTCGAGAACGACCCGGCGCTGCCTGTCATCTACAGTGAGATCAGGCAGAACTGCTGGCTGCTTGTTCGATGCCGAGGTGAAAAACGCCAGAAGACCAACTACCAGTTCGTCGCTTGCGCCCTGCGGGACATCGACGACGACGACGGTGAGACGCTGGTCCAAGGATACCGAAGCGAGGACGCCGCGAAAACCTGCTTCGTCGAGAAGGAAGGCGACAAGTTTCATGCCAAGTTCGAGAACCTCATCTGCCGGCTGCAGGCGCCCGAGTCCGTAATCTCCCCCACCGGGCACAACTTCCACATGCGTTTCGTGGGAGCAGTGGCTGTGAAGGTGTGAGTGGGCATCGGAGACAGCATATGGTTGTTGGCACCGAGCCAAAAGTTTTCTCAGTGTTCTCATTATCTCTCAGTGCTCAGTGTTCACCTCAAGTGTTTATGCTTGCAGAGGCTGAGAAAATCCTCCATGTTGATGAACACGATACTGGTCTATGTAACGATGCGGTTCGTATTACATGTGCATGTATAACCAAGAATAAAAATTGTATCTGGCCGTCATTTTCTACACTATTCATGATGACGATGCATGAACCCATCTTTCTCTCCCCCAAGGATGCTCCGGATGCCCGTTCGGTGATAACGCGAAGTGTCCTGCCAGTGACAGAATGTGCCCCTGAAGGTGACAGAACCTGCCCCATATATGGGGCAAGTTCTGCCGAATGAGTCATTGACACATTGTCGACACTGGTGTCGAAACAAATTGAGATACCACTGGACTACCTGTACATTATTCGAAGCTATTGCTGTGTGCAACAAACTGGGAAAGCATCAATCACCAACTGTTGAAAGTATGCTCACCCAGGCCAAATTTAGAAAAGTGACAGAGCGTGCCCCAGTCTCCCCTACGCCTTCCATGCCGTCTTTTTTTGTCTTCCGGATCGTGCAACGTGCAGCTGCCCTCGCTTTCCGAAAAGCTAGCAGGTTATCGTTGGTGCTATTTCGGCTAAATTGTTTCAGGGTTCGGCGCCGCTTCCTAATCGTTGCTCTGCACTCCTCAGTCCACCATGGGACGGGTGCAGGTCTAGGAGAGCCAGTAGTGCGAAGTATGCACTCGAAAGCGCACTGCAAAAGTATGGAGGTAAAAGATTGCACTGATATTGCACAAGGAGTGTCGTATTCGCTAAAACATGCTTGCAGTCGATCTGTAAAAACCGACCACTCAATTTTTATAAAATTCCACCGCTGTGGCCTGGACCGCAGAACTGCTCCCTCTAGGAATTCCAGCCAAACGGGGAAGTGCTCGCTACCGTGGAGATCTTGGTCAGCGAACCAGTCGAAGTATTTTGCTATCTGCGGGCTAGCGATACTTGGGTCTAGCACAGAAGTATTACCAGACGGTAGTGATGAATAGGTTTGTGCGCCAGTGTTCAAGATGCATATGGACTCCTCCAACATGAAACGCCCCCCCCCCCACCACGACGAGGCATCACCTTTACGTGGGGGGGGGTGCGTACCTCCAGGATCCGGCGGCCAGACCACCAGGAAGCCGGGGAGAGGTCAGACGAAGAGTGCCTCACTCGTCCTTCCATCCATACGCTTCCATTCCAATGCCCATCTCATCCCAAATCCATGTCCTTCACCTGGCCCTACAACACCAACTATCCCTACTATGAGCAGGCAGGGCAACTTCCCCGGTCCTGGCCACCAGCTCACTTTTATCGGGGTAGCCGCGCCCCCTCGGCCCGTCCCCCGGGATTGACGGAGTCCTAGAGGTTGAGGTCCCCCGTCGCACGGTGCTAGTTGTGACGGGGGACCAACACGCCTCTTTGGTCCTGATATCCCGGAGGGGTGGGCGGGCCCGTGGGGCCTCACGCGGGCCAACTGGCTGGTCGCCTCGGGCCGGGGGCCTGGGACACTTCCCGGTGCCCGCCGGCCCGGCCGGCCGGGGTCAATGGGTGGGCGGTGCTGGATCCCGGTCGGGGTGGTGAGTCTCTCTCTCCCGGCCGGGCGAAGGCGCCTCCTGCCCCGTATAGCTCCTTGGGCGCCTGGCGACCTCCCGTCCGCGGGACCCAGGCGTCCCCCCCCCCCAGTAGGGCCCCTAAGGGGAGGGGCGCCCGAGGAGCCGAAACAAAGCACACAACACATGGCATCCACTAACCAAAAACACTCTCCTGGTCCCTCTCGTAGGGGCCAGACAAACAGTTCTGCTCCCCGCATTCTTATCTTTGGAGGTCAGACGAAGTGTCTCGCTTCGTTGTCGCCCTTCCAAAGGCGGGACGGGTGCGATCGACTCAGTAAGATCTTGCGCTGTGAAAAGTTGAGGGACGGCTCTTTGGAAGTGGAGTTCTCGTTGGCGGGAGAGGCGGAGACCGCACTACGAGTGTCAGACTTTATATATAGTGTTCGCAAGGGTGATAAGAGGGTCGATGAATCCATCCCAATTGTCGTAGAACCTCATAAGACAGAGAATTCATCTCGAGGCGTGATAAATTACTTTGATCTGCGAGATGTGCCCGAGGAGGAGATTATCGATGGACTATCCGAGTTTGGTGTGACTGGAGCTAGGAAAATGAAGGATGGAGAGGAGCGGAATTGAACTTAACGAACAATATCATCTTAACATTTAACACCACAGATCTCCTCCCTGAAATCAGGGTTTGCTACGTCCGGATCAAGGTCAGAGTATTTCTTCCTAATGCGATGAGATGTTTTAAGTGTCAGAGATGTGGCCACACGACCTAGTATTGTAGAAACCGTCCTGTATGCGGTGGATGTGCCTCCTACGACCATGGTAGTGAGTGCTCTACTTCGGAAACGACATTCTGCACCAACTGTGGCAGGGGACAAGATCCCCACACTTCATACGACCGAACATGTCCATGCTACCTGAGAGAAAAGGAGATAATATCAATAAAGTACACCCGTAGGGTGACATTTCGAGAAGCCAGAGATATGTATGCCCAAGCGCACAAGAAAATCTCATATGCAGCAAAAGTCGCAAACTCTAAGTCAACCCCACAACACACCGACATCAGAGCGAGTGACCTCATGGACCAACTGAGCACTCTTCTCCGGAAATTTGGTCTGCCTGCCTCTTCGCCAACAAAGCAAATGGCACCATCTCGATCCCTACAAGCCGGTGACGTTGAGCCACTGTTCTCCGAATCCCACGGGAACAGACAAGGAATGCTCCCTGAGCAGGCTCCCACAGCCCCGGGCAAGAAACAGGCACCACTGAGTGCTGACACACCCTCCACAGCGCACCTGGGGCAGGAGTGGGTGAGTGGCGTGAAGTGCAGAGGAGGAAGCGTCCCACAAAGTCACCGGCAGCGTTTGAAAAGTGGCCCTTTTTTGGAACTTTTGCAATCCAAAGAATTATACACTCCAGAAAAAAATACACTCCTTGCATTGCTGGATGAAGACATGCTTAACTAGCAAGACAGCTAGATGTCATTATACAATAGTGATAACTTGGTTGGAGAGGAAGATCCAGTCATACTGGGTCCCCTGTGTGTGTGATTGTGGTTTTAGGGCGCATCGACCATGGTTGGTCATTTAGCGCCCATACTGGGTCCCCTACCACATAAAGTTTCCAGTATAATTGAGGATAATACACATTTGTTATTTCAGGTCATCTGTAGGCACATTCCAAGAGGAGGCAGGAGCAGAGCTGAAAATGAGATGCCAGCCAGATTGGAAGAATATCAGTTTGCTAGCATGCACAAGTACAACAGATGTCAACGGATGGCAAAATATGGATCACTGCAGTATGAATATGACCTTAATGCCACTGAACATTCCATATTTCATAACATTCCATCTTCCATATAACTCCATAACATTCGCTTTGTGCATGTGTGATTTCTGGTGAAGTGCAGGTGAATTAATAAACAGCCACCAATGCATTCATGTGTATGCATTCATGTGCATTCTCCATTTGTGGACAAACCTCAGAACAGAGTCCAGATGTGCCCAGAAGAATGTATGGATGAACACCAAGAGCTAGAGTGGCATCCACACAACTGGTAAGCCACAAAGTGTAGCACTTCCCACAAATCCCCAAAATACTGGTTGATATGAGCCATGTTTTCCCACAGAATAGGAATTTTCATGGACACTATTACTTTTCCACACATGTTTTACACACATTTTACCTCCATGAAGCATACAAAGGTATTAGGTTTGGCTAAGTTATGCTAGATTATTTTTTTTGTAAGTTATCCATTTATCAAATTCCTTTCGGAATCATTCAGGATTATAAAAAAGTGTGTGAATAAAAAAACAATGAGGCTAGCACAGGCTGTTTGGTTAGAGTAGACCATTTACTTTTAATTTTTTAAAGGAAAAAATTGCTTAGAAAATGTATATTAAAAAAGGCTTTCTTGCATCCAGTTAGGCTGCAGCTTTTTAATTAATTTTTAACATTACATTTCATGGTATATTTCCGAACCAAACACAAGCCCATTTTTTGGTGTCATTTTGCTACCCAACCGCACTTGCCAAAAAAAATGTGTGGTCACATCAAGTAAGTACCTACATTATGAACACATTCATAATCATTGCAAAAAATAAATTTCAAGAAATAACATCACCTTAAACTGGAAATTTGTCCATTCAGAAAGTCAGAGACCAGAAATGTTCAAAGTATAATGGTATTCAATGCAGAATGGGGACAGGATGCACCTAACAATTCCCTGAACATTTCATGAATGCACAAATAATGCTTCAATGCATGCATATCTATAATATCTGCAGTCAATGTGCACTGAAGAGGCCCAGCCCCCATTTTGAAAGAAAAACATTCACGCTTCAAAATGTGGTAAGTGAAAACAGGATTTTCCATACAAAAGCAAAGCAATCAGTTTTGTTCATTACTACGCTTGTCGGCAAAACATCGCAGCAATTAATATTATCATGTCCTGCTCCTTGTATTATCTGAAGACATCCCGCCACACAACACAAGCTTACAGCTTTGGTTTATCCAAATCAATAACTCGAATTACCGCGAAAATATTTGATATAGGTAAATGGGTAGGTACCTACAGAGTCAGATAATACAAACTCTCATACCTCGAGCCAAACACGCAGTCAATTCCATCCGGATAGCAGCGAAGAGCTTTAAAGAAAATCCTTCGTTGAATACAAAAATCACTACGCTGCGCTAACCAAATATAGGAATTCACCTTTACCAGCCCGACCGCGTAGGAAGGTCCGTTCTTGGATTCAATGGATTCACCGCTCTTCATTTCCCACTCCGGTCGGAGCTATTTAAACCATTGCCACGAAAAGCCATGGATAATGCATTTCTTTTTGCTTCCTTGGAGAATGATATGTTCTGCATCAATTGGGATGGATAAAACCATTCATATTTATATTATTAAGCAGTCAGGAGCGATATACATAAAAGATATCGGAAGGATTTTCCTCATGAAAATTGCCTGAATGGTACCAAAACGTTCCTAAAACCTGCTAACACTGCTCTAAAATGAAGAACCATAGAACCAGAAATTTCACCTTCCTTCGATTTCATGACTTACATTGTGTCCGAATTTCATCAACAAGCGGGAATAGTTGTATTCATGCCACTCCGACCGCGAGGTTTCACCACTCCGGACAAATTCAGATTTACGTGTGTTGACCTAACCTCTACACTCTTATAAGCCTCATTCTGATCCAATGATCAATTTCTTCCCATAATCCTGATTACTATTAATTGAGAAAAAAGTTCCCTGTACTTCTCTTGGCAGTTTTCTCTAACTTATTTTCATTTTTTGGTATTTCATAGCAATCATGGTGCGAAATGAGACGCTAATTTCCGCTCGTCCGTGACGATTGTCTGTTTTACAGCGGCAATTTGCCCGCCCGTCTAGTCGCTTTTCATCCTTCCAAGTCATTCCTTGCTTCCACTAAACATTCCAGACATGAACTAAAAAGTGCATCGAAATACATTTAATATTAATAACAATTAACTTCAATATTTTTTTCAGCTTTCTCGTTTGAAAAATGAAAATTTCATTCTCGAGAGAATGAAAGATTTTAGACGGATTGTTTTAGTATAACTTTCCTTAAACCATTATATATTCCGAAACATATATCCCGAAGTAACATTTTAGACCCTCCCATTTTAGACCCAGTCGGTGCACGAACGTCCTGCTCTCGAGGTATTTTGTGAATTTGTATTAGTTGTGCGGTGTTGGTATGCTAGGAGTGGCAGGTATTGATATATAAACTTGGTTGATGTCGATTAAGTATACTTTTGTGATCATTTTCGCCTTCCATTGCTCAGGAAGTTGCCTTATAAGTCATTCACGTAACGTGGATGACTTCAGACGACGATGTGTGGTGGACCCCATCTGGTTGTCTGTGAGACACTTGGATAAGAACGTAACAAATGACTTGAAGGCGTTTTATTCTTGAAGAAGAATTATCGGGTTATTTTACGACGCATTCAACCGCAAGGTTCTATAGCGTCGCCAACCTATATCACACCGATTGGTCGTGGGTGGACTCTGCAAATGCCGCCGGCCGCGAGATTCGAGTCCCACGCTCCACCATCTAAGCTACCGAGGCCCCTGGGTTTCTATTCTTCATTCCAGGAAATATCACTGCATTTTTCCAAATGTATACACTTCGTTATTTATAAAATGTATATACTCCGTTACTTGGTGCTTCAATATACACCCCATAATTTGGCAAACTGGGAATTCATACACCCCATAACATAGTGCTTCTCAAGATTATACACTCCATACTTTGGCAAGCCAAAAAACTATACACTCAGAATCCAAGACCGAGATGTGAAAATCCAGCACTGGTCACCGGTGACTACATCATCGCCTCCCACCAACACCACAGCGTCATCGTCATATCCGACTTCAACATCCAAGCCGGCCACGCGCTCTCTCCCCCATGCATCTGGACACCCCTTGGCAGTTAAGCCAAGCGTCCCACGAGTTGCAGTGCGCCCCGGAGCCCCGGACTTGGGGGACCGTGGACGTACAGCCAGATGGCTACCTGTTTCTCCGAGCCCGGAATCCGCGGGCCATTAACCTGCAGTGACGCCTCCGCCTTCTGCGGGTACACCTTCGCCGCGCAGGCGAGTCGAAGGCCCGACTGGGCCGTCTAGATCGATGGGTCCGCCACCACCGCCGCCTCGCTTGAACCCCCCACCGGCGACTGGGCCGAGCGGCATGGCGTGCGCTGAGAAGCGCGTGTTTCCCTGCACGGCGTCACCCCCTGAAGGGGCTACACTACGATCGTGCCCAAGGACATCCTCCCTCGGTGCATATCAGGACACCCACTCGAAACAGTGTGCAGACGACAATCGCTGAACCTCATTTTAGACATCTTAGTCCTGTCGCTCACCTTCGGCACGTCGCTGGGATTGTGATATACACTAGTCATCTTACTTACTTTCTCTCCCTCTTCAACGCACATGTTTTACTGTATTAACTTACCCGTATAGTAGTTTTACAGTGGAACTGTATGGGAATTAAATTCAGTTTCAGTAACCTCCGGCATCTTTTAAGTTCCCGTACGCCATCGGTAGTATGTATCCAGGAAACAAAACTGGCTCCAGGTGCTCAGTTTCCTCGAAAAAATTACATCGTTTTACGAAAAGATGTATCGTCTAGCACTGTGTCACATGGCGGTGTGTTCATTGCTGTGCACAGCTCTGTCCCATTCACACATATTCCTCTCTCTTCAAATATTCAGTGCATTGATGTTCGTGTAGTAATAAATCGCCGTGCCGTTTCTATATGTAGCATATACCTACCACCGGACAGACTGTTTCCACTTTCTGATCTTTCTGAAACTGTAGCTCAACTCACACCACCGGTGATGGTGTGTGGCGATTTTAATACGCACCACTCTCTTTGGGGCTCAACAAAGATTACTAACCGTGGGCGTGCAATGGAACGTTTTATAAGCGATTTCTCTTTCTGCATTCTTAACACGGGAACACCAACACATATTACACTACCGACTGGTCAGACGCCCGTGCTGGACCTCACTCTCTGCAGTCCAGAAATTGCACCCGTCTTAGAATGGTCGGTTGATAGCGACCCACACAACAGCGACCACTTTCATGTTTACTCCCATTTCATTAATCGAGTTACGGTTAGCCGACGACCTTCAAAGTGGATATTTCACCGAGCCGACTGGGAAGCTTTCCAAGGTCACCTTGAAAGCACCTTCCGCGACCACTCTGATGAATCCGTTATCTCCGTAGAAACATTCACTTCGGCAACTGTGCAGAGTGCCCAGCGGCACATCCCTCGATCTTCGGGGACGTCAATTTGAGCACCACTCCCATGGTGGTCCGATAAGTGTCTGGAGGCTATCCGTGCTAGGAAGAGGGCATTCCGTACATTTAACAATAATAGCTGCACGTACAATTTAATAGCTTTTCGCAAAGCACGAGCGCTCGCGCGACGTATTATTGCCGAGGCGAAACGAGACTCGTGGAAATCCTATGTAAGCGCGTTAAATAGTTCCACGTCACTGTCTACCGTATGGTCCCGCATTAAGCGTTTCTCTGGGAAACACGTCCCAGTTCCTCTCCCGGTCTTGCACATGGCAGGACAGGACACCATCGACCCGGAAGAAGTGGCTGAGAAGATAGGATGTGCCTTGTCTGCATGCTCGGAAACATATATAACGAACAATTTTTTAGACACAAGGATCGGTGCGAGGGACGTCCTCTTGATTTTTCCACTATAGACGTCTTCCAGTATAACATACCATTCTCCATTTCTGAATTAACTGCAGCGATCGGCACACTCAAGAGCGTGGCAGAGGGCCCCGACACTGTGCATGATGATATCATAAAACGTTTACCAGCTGCTGCTTTAGAAACGCTTTTGGAAGCACTAAATGTAATGTGGACATCCGGCACATTTCCACCTTCATAGCGGGAGGCAATTATAGTGCCCATACGTAAACCAAGTAAATCAGGCACGGATTCATTACATTACCGTCCCATCTCACTGACCTGCTTCCTGTGTAAATTGTTTGAAAAAATGGTGAATCTCCGATTGATGTGGTTTTTAGAACGTAGCAATCTCCTTACTGTGATACAGAGTGGATTCCGAAAACACCGTAGCACACTTGACCACATTTTAACACTCAACTCGATTGTGCGCTCTGGGTTTATGAAACGCCGCCATACAGCAGTAATATTTTTTACATCGACGGCACATATGATACGGCGTGGCGTCACGGGATCCTGATGAAGTTCCACAATATGGGAATCGAGGTCCCATGGGTGTCTTCTTGTCCAATTTTCTGTCTTCCAGAACGTTTCGCGTCAGAATAGGAAACTCCCTATCTGGCACTTTTTCACAAGTTAATGGAGTCCCGCAGGGAAGCGTCCTAAGCGTTGCATTGTTTGCTATTTCAATTAATGACGTGGGTACATTGCTGCCAACTTCCGTAGGGAGAGCGCTTTTCGTGGATGATATCGCCATATGGTCCTCTTCACGCTCTGTGCACACGGTTGAGAGACAACTCCAGATGGCTGTTCGGAAGGTGCAGGATTGGTGCAACAAAACCGGTTTCGTTATGTCTTCATCGAAAGCCATCGCTATCCACTTATGCCGCAAACGCTTCTGTACTGACCCCGTGATTATGCCCAATGGACGCCATATACCATTCAAGCCAGCTGCCAAGTTTCTGGGTTGTGGATGGATCGCCGACTGACATACACCACCCACATCAACGATCTTGCACAAAAATGTGCAAAGCGACTACAGATAATGCGTACAGTCTCTAGATGTTCGTATAGAGCTGATATATCTATCTTGCTTCTTATGTATCGTTCGCTCGTGCGTTCTAAAATTGACTATGGATGTTTTATTGATGACGGAGCGTGCCACAAGCAAGCGTCGCCTCGATGTGATCCACAATGCAGCTCTTCGCATTTCTACTGGAGCCCTTCGCACCTCACCGGCTGCTAGTGTAATGGTAACAGTAGACGAGCCACCTCTTGCGCTACGCCGCAAGGTATTGGGCGCGGGATACGCATGTAATGCAGTGTAAAATAATTGAGGATGTGACCTGAAAATTCACAGTTAATGGAATTGTGCTATTTCATCCTTGTCTTAGGTTTTTACGAGTTTGCCACATGATGTATGGGCAGTCACCATGCACACCACTGTTAAATACTGTAAAATGCATCTGACTGAAGTGAAAGTCATTCCGCTTCTTTAATCCTTAAGTGGCGATCCTTTATTTTCTTCAAATCTCACTATTCCCAGACAACTTTTTTCTTCATCCAGACGGCTAATGGTGAAGTAAATTTGGGACACTGATGTAATGTCGCACAAGACTGGAACAATCCAGCCTATCGGTGGATATTTTCAGAAACATCAAGAGGACGTCACAGGGCTTAGCGTGCATTACCGTTTTCCACTCGTATGTCTTCGATTCTTCGAGAATGTAATATCCGGCCGCGTTCCATACAACGTGTAATCACACCGAGCACTCCCCCTTGGCATGCTGTCCCAGTGAAGACTGACGTGACTTTGACCTGCTCAAAGAAAGGACAGGTAAACCAAGAGGAACTCCGCATGTTAGCACTGGAAAAGATACATGAATATCACGACTTTCCGCGCATTTACACAGACGGCTCAAAGTCGGTCTCTGGTGTCGGGTGTGCTTACGTAAGTCGACAAGTTATGGATCTTTTTGTTTACCGATGCAAGCCTCGATTTTACTGCCGAACTGTATGTCATTCTGCAAGCCCTCTATTTTATACAGAAAGATCGGTCCACAAAGCATGTGGTTTTCAGACTATCTGAGCAATCTCCAGGCACTGAGCATCTTTAACCAGGATAACCGACTTGTTCGGAGGATTATGAAAATAGTAAAATCCTTACATGACATCTGAAGAAATATTGTGTTCTGCTGGATTCCTTGCCATGTGGGACTCGCGGGAAACGAAGCTGCTGACATAACCGCCAAAGACGCCATTAGCAATAGCCGTGTGGTGCATCTACGGCTCCCTCCAAGAGATATATGCCCTACTATATTGTTAAGTATACGGTCAGAATGGGAACGATCCTGGAATTCGAAGTATGGTAAGCTCAGGGTTTTAAAACCGACACTAGGAAAATGGCTATCCTCTCACCGAACCAAACGTCGGGAAAAAGTAATAATCTGTCGATTGAGAATAGGCCATACCTTTGCAACACATAGTTATATGTTGACCGGTAATGACCGTCCCGTATGTCCGCGTTGTTCTAACCCGCTTACCGTGCACCATGTTTTAGTGGCTGTACACTGCTAGATCTTCTACGACGCCAGATTTTAGGACGGTTGAATACCGACTCTTCTTTACGTATACTTATAGGGAACGACTCTGAGGCCGTTGCGTCTGGGAATATTGTTTATGTTCATTCGACAAGCTCGCCTTAATGTGATATACCCCCACCCGTAAAGATGGATAGTGAGCTATGATAGCAGCACCGCAGATTGATTACAATTCAGCTGTGGGCGCAAAATGACCCTAGATCTCGCCGCGCCCTTAAACTCCAATCCACCACCACCACTCCAACATGAGTTTCCATACTTTGCTCACGTACATTGGTATATGCACATCCCCATACCGTGTGGTGGACGTTAAAATCACCCAGAAGCGAAATTGATCGAGGGAGCTCGGCTAGCAGTCGTCGGAATGCTGCAGAGGGCAACGCGGATCCAGGAGGGAGATATACGGAGCATACATTGATCGAGATATGAGCGAATGCGACTTTTATTGCCACCGCCTGGAGAAATGTACTCAGAGCGAGAGGTTGGGCTCTGAGCGCTGTTGTGCATCGCTAGCATGACACCTTCATGTGCAACAGTATTAGTGTTGCAGTCCTTGCGAAAAACCTGGTAGCTACTTAAGAATAGGGGGCTGTCTGGTGACACCTTTGTCTCTTGTGTACATGCGACTACCGGCTTCCTGTGATGTAATAAAATATGTAGCTTCTGGAGACTGGTCCCGATGCCTCTACAGTTCCATTTTAAAACAAAGGACATGTTTACTAACAGTGACTAGGTTAGTACGGACTAGTAGACTAGACTATACTAGTACGATCTCAAATTCAGTACGACCGGACGCAAAATCGAGGCGACCAATCGGCCCTGTCCCGAGTGAGTGGGTTCTCGAAAGAGAACGTGGTGATGCTTCTCCTTCCGGCGGAGAGCTGGCCGAAGGCGATACACGCTTTTGGGGAACGTTCACGCACGGAGGAGGGCGCATCTTGAGCGGGCTACTGCCAACAGCTAAAGATCCGGACGGGGTTTCCACCGGTCGTCACGGCGTTGGAGTGCCTGGTCTCGAAGGAACTGGCTTGTCCACTCCTTGGCGGCTTGCTGCCCGGACTCTTTCCATTTCCGCAAGTCGCATTCTCTTCGCCTCACGGGCGCGTCTCTCTGACTCTTGCCTCTGGAGGCTCGCGTCTGGTATCGGTAGTGCCCTAATAGTGTGCGGCCGGCAACATTGGTGCAGAGGTCGTGTTTCTCGGCAAGTTAGACGGAGGTGAAAGGGATATTGAGCGTGAGGTGGTTGGAATGGATGACATGGGAGCACTGGAGACTGAGGGCGAGGGCGAGTCGGACCTGGCTGGAGGGGATTTTGCTGGTTTCTTAGTCCTTTGTACCTGTGTCCACTCACCCTTCGAGGCGACACTTTCGGCCGCTACCTGCACCACCTCTGATGTCACGGAGGTAATATTATTCCTAGAGCATTCCTGGCCCCCTCCACGTTCCGGAACTCAACTTCCGATCCTCCATCACGCAAAGGTTCACATCGTACGATGTCTCCAAGGAGGTCACAGCCGCGTCTGCGTTGGAAAGGTGACAGCGAGGAGAGCGTCTTCCCAGGTTCCTTCGGGGTGAAGACCAGAACTCGAGGAGACCGTGGCCTCGATACCGGGGTATTAAGCCGAATATTTGCCTAGTTCCCGGGGTCCCGACCACGTGTTGTTGATGTGGTATGGGATATTGGGGGCTCAAGACAGTATGCCTCCGCGGGTGTCGAGTCGGTGTCCTGACTACCTCTAGGGTGGCCAGGGCTTGGGTCCCTGATCAAGGACCCAGGGGGAGATTCAGTGTTAGAAGAATCCAAGCTTGGTTTCTGCCCTGCGGACGTTCCACCACACTAGGGCCCAACTGATGGACGCCTGTGTCCCGAAGGCGGGTGGACGCCAAACGTTCGCGGAGCTATACGGGTAGGCAACGCCATCACCCGGCCGGGAGAGCGAGACTCACCACCCCAATTGGTATCCAGCACCACCCACCCCTTGACCCCAGCCGGCCGGTCCGGCAGACATTAGGCCGAGACCCAGGCCCCAGACCGAGGTGACCAGCCACTTGGCCCGCGTGAGGCCCCACGGGGCCGCCCGCCCCTCCGGGATATCAGGACCAAAGAGGTGTGTTGGTCCCCCATCACAACTAGCACCGTGCGACAGGGAACCTAAGCCTCCAAGACTCCGTCAACCCCGGAGGACGAGCTGAGGGGGAGTGACTACCCCGATAAAACTGAGCTGGTGGACAGGACCGGGGAAGTTGGTGTTGTAGTAGGGATAGTTGGTGTTGTAGTTGTAGTGCCTGGTCATAGTAGGGATAGCTGGTGTTGCAGGGCCAGATAAAGGACATGGATGCTTGGATGATATATGGATTGGAATGGGAGGGCATGGACAGAAGGAGGAGGGGTGGCTGTGGTGACCTGAGGGAGCATTGTTTCTCTAGCCATCCTTGTAACAGGGCTGACCCCACTGTGGGGTTCTCAGTTCAGGCTCATATGTCTGTATGACTATTATCGGTGGAATTTTCCATTAATAATGTTTTTTGCACTCAAGTTCATTGGTATTCATGAAAAATTTAATCTAGACCGGTCACAAACCATTTTGAGATGTCCACCTTAATGTGTGAAAATCCAGTAGAATTGCCCAGCAAGTGAATACTGTGGTGTGGATGTCCAGAGCTCACAAGCAGTGAGTGCAGTAGAAGCATACCTTTAGACAGGCAGCCACTGAGTGCAAACCATTGAAGAGGGCAGCCCATTCATCATCTTCAGGTAGGAAGCAGTCACTTGATTTCCTTGAGAACCACATTCTGATGTCCATGATATTTAGCAAGCATTTCTGAAAGGAAATAATCAATTTAGTGAACTAATAACATGTTCTTCTACAGCAATAAGATGCTAATCAATTCATTAAGTTACTACAATTCACTGAATAATGATACCAGGTATTCTCACTCATGTTTTGGAGAACATGCAGACCTTTAAGCATTAGCTTACACATGCCTTGCTTTGTGTTACCATCTTGTATGAAGAGTAAGATACACAATGCCTAAAATTATCCATTTTGGGTTTGGAAAAGTACATATGAATTTAATCGGGTGATTTAACCAACAAGTCCCATGTTCATAGCTGGAGATCCTGGGTGCATCAGGGGCAGGGTTAAAATAATGGTTTTTCGTTAGGTGTGAGATGTCGGAACGAGCACGGTAGGATGTCGAAACTTGCCATGAAGTTAGTGCCATTTAAAATGCTTGTGATGTCTCAGACGCAAAGTTTAGCTAATGATGTAGGTACTTTTGGCTGTATATTTATCATTTGTTTTGAGATGCACAATTTAAGAAGAACTATATGCAGGATAGAGATATGCAGGATAATAACTATGCTATACCCAGGTATTATATGCCAGATCACATTATAGGTAATCCCTTTAACTGCAATTGCCTTGCGAAATGTTCGTGCATCACCATTCCTTTTCTAAAGCAAGTACATGCTTGTTATAAACAAGATACTGTTAGAAAGCAGACGTGAAGACTTCATAAGCATGCATCAAGGAGCGGGATGTCGATACTTTTTGGAGAAGGAGGTCAATTGAGTGTTCAGAAAGTTGTATATTCCACCCTATTTCACGAATATTTTATCACTGATCAGGGGTGTCTGGATCCACTCTGGCTTGGCAACCTATCAATGCTAATTTGCCATTTTACTTATTCAGTCTGAAAATATTTTGAAAATGACATGGATCCCATAGGTTCATGAGAGATATCCAGCCCTATTCATATTCATGTCAATATTGTTGAATTTCTTGACAGCACTATTCACATACATAGCATGTTGAAATTTGCTAACTTAGGCATCAGGATGTAACTATAAATTTATCAAGAACATTTGCATTCAGTAGTCTGAGTTGTCCTGTCCAAATACAGCATGAAGCCTCCAATTATCATTCTCATGGCCTATGCCCTAAATTCACAGCACCTGTGAAATTGTTGAAGCTCACTTCAATCAACACCAATCCACTACTTGTAAAAACAACTACATCTAGCAAGCAAACATTGGTGATAAATACAGTACAGCAAGGAAAGAACCTAAGGAGATGATGCTTTAATAATGGCATTTAAAATAGGATATTGGCAAATGGGCCTTGCCAGAACAATAAGGCACAGTTTCAAATTAACATAGGTAGGACTATCACCAAGTTATGTTGTTGATCTTAAAGTAATGGTGGCATGCCATACCACCATTTGAACCATGCTGATGTGCTTTCATTGGTGTGACATGGGATTTTGAAAATGAGAGAATAACATACCTACCATATTACAAATTTCCATCAGAGCCTTGAAGAAGTTCTCAAATCCATTTATTGGACAAGTAGCACCATTCTTGTCCACCTTGCCTGATAATTCAGAGGAGTTCCTGACTCCTATTGGCACAGGTGATGACTTGGGTGATATACTTTCACATCTGGACTTTGGCAATATCTGTTTTCCAGCCCAGGGGCCCACATGCAGTGTTTTCATTTTCTTGTTCAGCTTGGATGAGGGTTTCAATCTCAATTTTCTGCTTGAGCAAGTGGTCTTGAACAAGTGGTTTTTACCTTCACTTCTTCCTGTCCCAGAGGATATTCCGTCTGAGGAAGATCTACAATCTACTGAGTCATTCCGAGTCTTTTTGGGACACTTCCTTTGAAGTTGTATCTTCATCCTCAGAGATGGTCGCTCTTCGCTGCTGCCACAACCAGTGATCGCTTTCATGATCCAATCCTCACACCACCTATAGCTGATGCACTCGTAACGTAGTTTCCTTCACCTGCGTTGTCTTTCCGTCGTAGGCCTGTCTTTGTCTTGTAATTGCACGAATGTGGTATGGTTAAGGTTAAGTTAGTTTTGTCTAGATAAATTAGTCCGGGTTTGGTTTGGTAAGGTTAGGTAAGGTTGGGCTATTTTCATCCCACTAGACGGCTTTACGACGGAAATTTACTACCCGCTTACCGTTGCTTCCCTCCAAATAATCCTTAGCCCTGTTCGGCAAGTATTTGTACGGTGCAGTCGGTGCAGGCGGAAAGTAACGAACCAATCAGACAAGTCAGAGTTTCGCCTCAGGCATTTTTATATGACGTCATATATTGGTAGACGGTGCGGTCGGTGCAGGCAGAAAGCCACGTAATCTTGGGTGGGTCTACTCTGTTGCCCAGGGCTGTTGCCGTGACCATATTCAGAAACTACCGAACCAAATTCCACCAAACCTTCACCAATCGATTCAGTTGGGTCGATTTGTGTGGGACTTTGAATATGGGGACTCTTACCATTACGCAAAGCTATAAAATTACCCCTCAAACTTGGAGCGGCCATTTTGAAATCATTTTGAAAGTGTTGCCGTGATCATGCTCATAAACCGCTGCACCGAATTGAACGAAACTTTCACCATTCGATGCAGCATAGTCGATTTACTTGGGACTTTATAATATGGTGACCTTGCCCTTGACCTAAGGTCGCTGATTAAGTACATCTTTATTTTGAATTGTTGCCGTGCCCATGCTCCTAAACTACTGAACCGAATTTCGTGAAACTTTCACCAATAGACGTGACATGGTCGATATATTTGGGAATTTTGAATATGGTGACCTTGGCCTTAGGTCAAGGTCATCAAAAGAGCACAAAACCATTTTTAAGACTTTTAACCACGCCCATACTCTGAAACTACCCAATACAATTTCATGAAACCTTCACCAATCGACGTAACGTGTTCGGTATACGTGGGGCTTTGAATATCGTGACCTTGGCTTTAGGTCAAGGTCACCAAAATACACAAAATCGTTTTCTTGCCTATTTGACACGCCCATGCTCCGAAAGTACCCAACCGAATTTGATGAAACATTCACCAATCGACGTGGAATGGGCGATATATTCTGGAGTTTAAATCCAGCACCGGCCCATTGGCATGTGATACTGGTGAGAGTCGCCTGATCTGTCATTGTTTAACGAGCGATCCTATTTACCGAAGTGGCGGAGTGGCGTTCTGCACACATCAATTTCAATCTGCATTGCAAAAGGCAGTTTCAGTGCATTGGATCCAGCACCGGCCCATTGGCATGTGATACTGGTGAGAATGGCCAACAATGGCCAACCACACAACCACCATCACCACGCCCAACCACCACACACCAATGACAGATGGGCTGGTGCTGAATCCAATGCACTGAAACTGCTTTTTGCAGTGCAGATTGAAATTGATGTGTGCAGAACCCTACTCCACCTCTTCGGTAAATAGGATCGCCCGTTAAACAATGACAGATCAGACCATTCTCCGACTGGCGAAGGTTTCATGAAATTTGGTTTCGTACTTTCTGAGCATGGGCGGAGCAGCGACCTTTAAAATGAGTTTGTGCATTTTTGACGACCTTGACCTGAGGCCGAGGTCACCATATTGAAACGTCCCAAGTATATCGAACACGGCACGTCGATTGGCGAAGGTTTCATGAAATTCGGTTTCGTACTTTCGGAGTATGGGCGGCACAACAACCCTTAAAATGGGTTTTATGCATTTTTATGACCATGACCTAAGGCCGAGGTCACCATATTGAAAATTCCCAAGTATATCGACCACGGCACGTCGACTGGCGAAGGTTTCATGAAATTCGGTTCCGTACTTTCGGAGCATGGGCGGCGCAACCACCCTTAAAATGAGTTTCATGCATTTTTCATGATCTTGACCGACGGCCAAGGTCACCATATTTAAACTCCAGAATATATCGCCCATTTACGTCGATTGGTGAATGTTTCATCAAATTCGGTTCCGTACTTTCTGAGCATGGGCGTGTCAAATAGGCAAGGAAACGATTTTGTGTATTTTGGTGACATTGACCTAAAGCCAAGGTCACGATATTCAAAGCCCCAGGTATATCGAACAGGTTACGTCGATTGGTGAAGGTTTCATGAAATTGTATTGGTTAGTTTCAGAGTATGGGCGTGGTTAAAAGTCTTAAAAATGGTTTTGTGCTTTTTGATGACCTTAACCTAAGGCCAAGGTCACCATATTCAAAAGTCCCAAGTATATCGCCCATGTCACGTCTATTGGTGAAGGTTTCACGAAATTCGGTTCAGTAGTTTAGGAGCATTGGCACGGCAACAATTCAAAATAAAGATGTACTTAATCAGCGACCTTAGCTCAAGCTCAAGGTCATCATATTGTAAAGTCCCAAGTAAATCGTCTATGCTGCATCGAATGGTGAAAGTTTCGTTCAATTCGGTGCAGCGGTTTATGAGCATGGTCACGGCAACACTTTCAAAATGATTTCAAAATGGCCGCTCCAAGTTTGAGGGGTAATTGTATAGCTTTGCGTAATGGTAAGAGTCCCCATATTCAACAGTCCCACATAAATCGACCAAACTGAATCGATTGGTGAAGGTTTGGTGGAATTTGGTTCGGTAGTTTCTGAATATGGTCACGGCAACAGCCCTGGGCAACAGAGTAGACCCACCCCGTAATCTTCGACTGCAAGTTACATGTGCGTGGCTGACGCAGTTGAGACAAGGTTGGGGTAGCACGGGTTACGGCCATCGAATGGCTTTAACTCAAGGTTACTTGGCATTTACCTTTGCGTTTGGTATTTCTGTAGAAGCCCATGAGCACAAGTTGGAAAATAATGTCCAGTAGATTTGTGGAATATTGCCTGGCAGTTTATTCATCTACCATTTCTTTGGTAAATCACATGTAGGCAAGATATTCCCTATTTCATGTCACAACATGTAGCATTCGCACAATGGATGATGCAAAATCCTTTTATGACAGTGATATTACACAATACAGCATCAGTAGGTCTTAGGGGATGCATCGTTAATGGGATTTAGATGACCTAAAATCAGTGCAATTTAGAATACCCAACATCAGTAGGTTATAGCATACATGCAACCCAACATCATGAAGTGTTTGGTGATCAAGCATTGCAAGACCAGGTTAGGTTTTTACTGACAATTTTGCTTTTTTATTGCATACATCCCCATCAAAGTCGTATGTTTACCCCCACACCTTTCCCATTTTTACGTGGAGAAAGAGGGAATAGCATGCATTTTCATTGTTAAACATGGGTGTGAAATGACCAAACCTAGTTGAAGTGCCGTAAAACTGAGATAGCCAACTAATCATTGGTACACGTTTTTTTGTGGTTTTGGATAGTACTTTAGTGAATTTAGCATTTTGTTGGTGAACTGACTACTTATTGACATATTGGTACTTTAATTTAATTTGTATATATCTGGACAATTTGTTATTTCCAAATAAATATACATGGAACCCAATAAATGAAATATGTCGAAAACGTACGTATTTAATTTCTTTGGAATCGAAATAGGCTAGGTTTGGGTATGCTTTTTTATTTGCATTTTTATACAAAAGTAGTGGGTAAATTTTCCATTTTTTCTAGATTTTTATTTTAGCATTTCGCAACTTCTAGCAGCTTCCAACTTCTGGGCTAGGTTATGTAACTTTGTTTTCTCTTTTCCATTATGTTTTCCTACATCACCGAAACCCAAGTCCCTTTAGTTATAAAGTCATATAACATTCAGACTTTATGAGAGCCACAATGACCCATATAGGTTAACTCTGTAATGGGACGATACCATGATCATGAATAAAAAGACACTAATCACCCCAGCCAACATCACATTACAAATTCCCAAGAAATCATCCACCAACATCTCACACAGCCATCCATACCTACCTATCCAACCATGTCCCACACAGCCATCCATGTTTACCATACCTCATATCAAGCCCTATTCGCTGGATCATGCATAACACGCATGTGCATAAAGTGCCTTACCAATAATTTTCAAACTCCAACATTACCTGCTTAAAGGGGCCTGGACCGTGCGCACCAACTTATAAAAAAATCACGTCATCTACCACTAATTAAAACAGTAAACAATGTCCAGCCTAAAAATTTGTCCACCCTATTTTTAAATGCAGTTAATAAGGGAACCCACAGCACCAACAGGCAGTCTATTCCACTGAGCAACAACCCTTGGCTTGAAGACCTGTTCTAGCTTTACTGTCCTACACCTTGATTTGTCTAACATGGATTGATGACCAGTATAGACTAAATAGAAGAGGGTCACTCAGATTGACCTGATATAGCCCTTTAATAATTTTGTACATTTCTGTCACATCTCCTTAATCTCCTATACCTTAGTAAGTACATATATAATGCCATAAGACTTTCCACATAGTCTCAGTTACCTAGTCCACTGATGAGTCTAATGACCTTGTACACACAGGCCCAACTTATCTTTTGGGACTTATTTTTTATGCCAACTGAAAAGTATGTATTTGCAGAGAAAATGAGTGGTCACATGCTAGCCGCAAATATAAAACTTGCATTGAAAAATAGAAATTTCATAAACTCAAGATTACCTGAAAGTGCAAATTTACCTAATTTCTATGAGCAAATGTTATATGCCTCAATTGGAAACATCAGGTGACACGGTGTCGCGGTGGCTCCCCTTATTTTTCTTCCCCAGACGTCTATGTCCGACGTCCATGTCGAAAACTGCAGTATATATTAACCCTTTCCTCTTTCTTCTTGTCTTTCCTGTCGAATCCTCCCACCCCGTCTCGGGGGTGGGTGGGTTGAATACCTCTAAAATCCAAACTAAGCATCGCACGAAAACGAAAGAGGTGTCATCGGAAAGCGCTCGATGAGTAGGGTCGGGGTCCACCCATAAAAAATTGTCCCAAAAGTGACGTCACCAGGGGGATAGATTTTCACTACTTTTCACGACTTACATTATGTTTTTTACTATGGGGAGTTCATTTTGGGGATATATGAAAAACAAAATTTACTTGGAATGAGAAAAGGACAGCGAAATCGACCAGGGCTATATTTTTGGGCCCCCCACAAATTAAAATGAGACTTTAAATTTCAAAATTTTGAGTTTTCAAGTTTTCTTTAATTTTGCGATCTGTCTGCCTGTCTGTTTGTCTGTCTGTCTGTCTGTCTCTGTCTCTCTCTCTTTCTCTCTCTCTCTCTCTATCTCTCTTCTCTCTCTTCTGTCTGTCTCTCTGTCTCTCTGTCTGTCTGTCTGTCTGTCTGTCTGTCTGTCTGTCTGTCTTCTGTCTGTCTTCTCTCTTCTTCTCGTCTTCTTCTGTCTGTCTGTCTTCTGTCTGTCTGTCTGTCTGTCTTCTGTCTGTCGTCTGTCGTCTGTCTGTCTGTCTGTCTGTTGTTGTCTGTCTGTCTGTCTGTCTGTCTGTCTGTCTGTCTGTCTGTCTGTCTCTCTGTCTGTCTGTCTGTCTGTCTGTCTGTCTGTCTGTCTGTCTGTCTGTCTGTCTGTCTTCTTCTTCTCTCTCTCTCTCTCTCTATCTCTTCTTCTCTCTCTCTCTCTCTCTCTCTCTCTCTCTCTCTCTCTCTCTCTCTCTCTCTCTCTCTCTCTCTCTCTCTCTCTCTCTCTCTCTCTTCTTGAAATCAGCTCTCTGGACAACAGCATTGCTGTGCTTATCGGCGAAAACTCATTTGTGAGTCAAAACAGTACGTGGGCCGCTAGTACGTAGGTCAAGTCGTTGACGCGCAAGCCGTTACATTGCGCGCCAAGTAATCAATTCAAACGTCAACCGGCTCGCATGACGGCCTGTATAATTCGCGCAGCGAGAGGTGGGCAGTGATTGGATTAACGGATGCGGGCAGTTACTCCAGAGTACATTTTAGTAACAGAATACCACGAATGCATATTACTTTCCATTGGTCTCCGGAAGAGCATAGGAGTGGCATCAATGCCCTTGTCTGTAATACCTATAGTTATTGCGGTTGTGCATAGGCATCGCCGCCACTGAGTTCCGAGGCCCGAATCCTCCTGGGATGTTGGAAAACTTCGGGAAAATATGTCATCTTCCGGCAGTTTCACAGTTTCTGTACCAGGCAACATCTGAATCTGGTGGGAGAATTCGTCAGACGGTGCCATCACGGGTCTGCCGTATCAATGCTACCATGGCCCGCGGCGTGCCGCCCGACTGGACGGACCAGTCTGCCGTCGGCTGGATGTCAGCTAGGTGTCGGCTGCATGACGAAATTGGCGAGCATTCCACTCACCAGCTGACAGCGAGCCGCTGTCGGCATGTTTGCTAGGAATATGTATATACATATATATCCACATGCACACACACACACACATATATATATATATATATATATATATATATATATATATATATATATATATATATATATATATATATATATACCATGTATAAGCTATCCGTGGGAGGAACCTCTAGCAGAGGCAGACATATGCGTCAATGGCATCAACGCTGTTAGCAACAGCCAAGGCGTCCAGTGTCGTATCTTCTGCTATGCAATGTCTTGCATTATCGGATAATATCCTTCATGCAATTTACTATCTTCTGCCCCCTCTTCATGCTAATAAAAATCAGATTGATGCCACTTTGGTTCCGTAGCAACAAATGTCTTGCTTGTGAGTCAAGTTTTGTAGTGAGAAGAAGGTAATGCTTGGTGCACCGTATGAATGAAATTCTGGTCGTGTGCGTAACTCGATAACACCATAGGCCGAAACAAGCCGAAAATCTAGTTGGAGACTTTCGGTGTTCAAGAACGGAATTCAAAAGCTGCTTGCAAACCGAATGTAGTTGCCGCATCAACTAATTCTCCATTTAACCCAAAATCCAGCATAATTTTACTTTCGAATCTATCGAGGCCCATCGTTTTGCAAACTTACTGGACATCCTGCTTGGTATTCGCGATAGCAAGGGGTAACTCTAGTAACTGCAAGGAACTATCAATCTTGAAATGACAAAAATTATCGGAATAAAACAATGGCTAAAAACCGAGGTGAAGTTAAACTTTGACTAAATCGGACACGTGATGAAGTAAGACGGCGACTATTGGTCCGACATCCAAAGCCGAGAGGGGCCTTTTAACTTTCTCAAATGCCGTGTATAGCTTGTGGTGGCCTGATATAAGCGTATGATAGATCGCTAGAAGTTCGTTCTACCGTCTAATACGGTTACATAATGACATTAAAATTAGTCATAGAGTCATAAATTCCAACAGCCAGACAGGATCCCAGAAATAAACCGAGCTAATTCGGAAAGAAGCCGTATGCGGTCGCATGTGGCCATGAGACATTAGTACGTGGACTACCCGTGTGCAATTTTGATGGATATGTGAGTAGTCCAACCTCAGTGTCAGTGTCCTGTAATAACAATATAATAACAAATGATAAGTATATATGTATATACATATATACACATATACATATATATATATATATATATATATATATATATATATATATATATATATATATATATATATATATGACGTCCTGGTCATCATCTAAGTACCAGTTAAGAGGGGCGTTCATAAATAGCTGGGCTATTTGCGTCGGGATTTCTTCATACATTATCGGTGCAGATATGATGGACAGCGATGCAAACGAAGAAAAATCTGGAAGTAAGGTTGTTGCTTTTTGAGTATTGCGCGTGGGTCATAGAACATGATACTCTAATCATGATGAACACCATATATAATCGTACTACAATACGCAGCGAAGATATGCTGGGTTAAAGTACAAGTGTCACCGTCGTCGGACTACTCAGATTTCGTTAAAATTGATATGCAGATTCTCCTCCATATCCTGATAAAGGCACATAATGCACATAAAGACTAAGAAGAGTGCTCATAAATAGCCGTTAACAGACGCCAAAGGCCAGGGTCACGGAAATCGGAGTTCTCATATTTCCTTAAAACACACAGGTAGATGATGTGCTGATCGCATGAGCATGGAACCAAAGAGTTCATAAACACATGAGTCATTCAGAGTCAAATGACGGTCAGACTACCCAGATTTTCTTCAAAATTGGCACGCAGGTGGCCTTTGACGCGCTAACCAGCATGACCCTACACGCTAAGAGGGACTAACTAACTAACTAACTAACTTACGGCGATAAAACTAATGTGAATCTGTACGTCAACATCTTCAACCGTTGGCGCTCTCCAAGAGGAGAAAATGCTTTCCTTTCCGCAGACAATTCCTCTCCACCTGGCGATCACTATTCCAAGATCTCCTTTATGGTGCCGTCATTACGGTGTGATGTGTCCTGATCCGAGAAGTGTTCAGTGCATGCACTTTCTTTCTTCACGTCTGGTGGGATGCCCTGCCACGATCAACATTAATGGACCCGCCTCTGCCAACAACAGTTGAGGCCTGGAACCTTGACAGAATCTGGGTCGCATCCGCTGCTCTAAGACTCATCCATGCGGGTATTATGTGTGACTCGCGCTTGTGTTGCTAGACCACTCGTGTTGCGTGATATCGGGGGGATGTGGTGTGGATGTACTCGGGTAGATAGTGCCTGTGGAACTCGCGATGTAATCTTGGTTGGGTGTTTTTTTCGGTGTACGTTTTTCCTGCTTCACATAATCTTGTACATATAGGCTTAACCCAGATACGCCCCTGTTGATCTCACTTGGCCTCAACACTTTATGACTTCATCCCACGATTTTCCCGACGATGCCCGATCGAATTATAGTACCGTGAGGTCACACGAGCGCCTTATTTGGTCACGTATTTTATCAACATATTTTCGGGACGTTTCCGCTAGACACAGATTCGGCGGTAGCACTGGGTAAACGACAGTACCACTGCTGGGACCTGCAGGAGTCTACTCGCTCGTTTTTCTGTTTACGTTTCATGCTGCCCGGAAGGCAATTCATTTTCAAGAATCTATGCCCTGTCCCAAGGGTGTCACTTTACATACGATGGGCACTGATCCCCCATCCAATCATTAGTTTGCCCTCCCCAATGATTGATTTCCCCCTCTCCCAATCAGACATATTCTTAACTATGGGGCCCGTAGAGCCGAAAATTCAGAAAGCTCGGAATATGCCCCTTCTGCGCTCAACGCAATTTTCTTACCCGATCAGGAGACACATGCTATATGAGAGGTAAATTGGCCCCTGAGCCAATGTCACAAAGTGACACCCATATCCCGCCCGAAAGTTTGTTTCCTGTTAGCCGTTCGGAGCTGTCCGGATGACCAAGTATCCTTCTGACACCATATATATTTATTATCCCAAAGGGCGAAGCAAATATTCTCCCGGACGGACAGAATATTATAATATTTAATTATTCAATATTTTAAGTTACTTGGTAGATCGATGCTATCATTGCGCTTATCACTTCAATTAGGTGCATGGTTCGAGGAAGCGCCCCCCGGTAATCGATAAGCGTGGAGGTTACAGGGATATTATAGCAGTCAAGGTAGAAAATCGTCTTTGTCCCGCGCCGTAGTCACATAGTGTATATGTATATATTTGCCGCGAATTTGACACACCAACACTTAAGCCGACGCACGGACAAAACATGGTTGACGCTCTCCGAACGCGTGGATAAGGATTCTATCGAACGTTCGATAGATTCCGGACACCTATTTTCGCCCGGGAGTCCTGTGAGGCACGCTTTACCTCGCTTTCGGGACGGGGAATCGACCATAATTAGTTTACGGCTACGTAAAAGGTGTAGGTCGAAGCCCTTGGATGTTGCCACGATTATTGTTTATTGCAATACGGCTTATTTATGACGCATGTTGAGGGTTTCCTCCTATCCGTTTGCGAGCTATTTTTTGTATGATGATACACGTGCAATAATCGAAGATCAACATAACATGGCCAGCGGCGGATCTAAGATTTGGCAAGAGTTTGGCACAAATAATTTGGGTGCACCGTCTGTAGGTGGAAGTGTCCCTATAATTAAAATATGGTCTCACAAGGATGGCATGCGTTCCGAAAACTGCGTGTATTTTCTGACGGCATAGCACCATAGCAGGTATTAGTCTTTGTGACATTTACCAAGGTAGTTTGGAGCGCATATCTCCTAAAACATTACACCGCCTGAGGAGAATTCATCTCGTTTACTCTCCGATGATTTATAATTCGTCACATCGGCCACCATGTGGAGATGTGGCCCCACATGTCAGTCCAGGGATTCTCACATTGGTCCGAGGCCTCTCATGTCGGCTTAGGGGCCCCCATCACGATAGCCCTGCCGTTGGATTTAGTGATGAATGGTGTGGTAGAATGTCAACCGAGAAGTTCCGCGTATCGGATGTGCATTCAAAACCTTCTGAGGAATGCGAAATACAGAACACGTCTGCGTCTTTTCATACCGCGATGCACTTCATATATTGCATTCGATATGTCGTAGTCAAATAATGTGACTTATAATGAACAGGCAATAGCATTTTACGTGCTTATGTGCTCAGTGTGTTTGCGAGGATTCCGTCCATATCTTCGGACACTTGAGCCACCCCAATCATTTTCATAAAACGACACACCTGGGTGAAGGTCAAGGCTTGTTTTGTTTGTGTAGATGTCCAGCTGTATTAGCCTGACACATGGATATACGATAGCAACCCGAAGCATAACAGGTTGGTGTGAACAGCAGGGTATCGTGAAGTGCAACACACTAATATTCGGTACATGTCCCCCTTGGTTTTAAAGCTTCGCGGAGTTGCTGAAGCCCAAAGCCGGAATAAATTGTCAACAGGTACGGCACATCACGAACAAATCAAATCAAATACATTGCCAAGGTAACCATTTCATTTCGCAATGGGTGTGATCTGTGGTAGACGAAAATACTACTGTATTTCACGCCACAGGTAACCCTCGCTCAGCACGTGCGATCATGTTCACCGTGTTTGTTGTGACATGACGGGTCGATCGCTATCAGCCACATGGTCATGTACCACAATACTAGGACCTTACAGCGCATCTCCCTGATGCCACCACCAATGGGACTTGCACTCAATAACGCTTCGAGTACTTGACGATGGATTCTGACGCTACGGTTCATACATCGACTGACGCTGCGGGTACAGCGTCCTCGTTCGCTCACTAATGTTGCAACCGTACAACGATGGCCCCTGTCACTGGCATTGCGATGGTGTTCCACAACGCTTCCGTCAGGTGGCGTGCGATCACTGAGACATCAGCCGTGCGACGTGTGATCCAATCGATTCAGTCCCAGGGCTCGCTCTCATCGACGCCGCGTCAGAAGACGCTTCTTGGCACTGCCGACCTTTTGACACGCCATCAGTGACGATGTATCCGCATCATGTTGGCTAACTGACCGTGCGAACGTTAAGCGTACGCCCTGCGACGATTCGCCTGTAGGATGTCAGCGCATTGCTGGTGCAGCCACATGATCTCCTCTCACTGCCAATATGACTGTATGGCATGCCTTCACTGAAGCTGGCGTCATATGACTGTGCCAATGATCCTGCAGCCGCATGCCGCGTGACAGCAGTCGCGGACACCGTATAGCGCATACGGGCTGCACACCTGCCGGGCACGGTTCAGCTGTATAAGTTAGGTCACAATGTCAAGAAGACACAATACGCAGCATTATTCAGTTTGACACGAGGGATTGTGAAAATAAATATACAATAGGATAGCGGATATGGACATAATATCGAACATATAGACATCAACATTCTTCCATGTCAACTACATCCCCCTTTGGATAGCACAGCATGGATGCTGATTGCATCGCTTGCCGAAAGTCAGAAGAAAAACTTTTTTTGGAAAGGGAGATGAACGTATGAAACACTATAATTATCTTGCCCATGAGTATGTAGAAGACAGGTTGACCTTAGTTCACATCATACAGCATTTCGGATTATGCTAAGACACACAGAGACGAATCACAGGAAAACACTGGTCTTTGAGGGTGATCTAAGTGAAGAATAGTTTGTGGATTTAAAAAATAGGCGAATTAACAATAAGCCGTAGATCACATACACATGCACACATGCATACACACATATACATATATATATATATATATTTATATATATATATATATATATATATATATATATATATATATATATATATATACATATATATATAGGCATGTATATGTATATATATAAGCATGTGTGAGTGTGCATGTGCATGTAATTTAGGGCTTATTTGTGTGTTTGCCTACTTCTTTTAATGCACAAACTATTCTGCTTCACTTAGATCATCCTCAAAGAGACCACAGTGTTGCTCTGTGACTCGTCTTTGTGTGCCTTAGCATAACCCCAATGCCATATGATATCAACTAAGGTCACCCATGTGTATACCCATAGGTACTTCGTACCTATGGGTATACACATGCATGCATGTATGTATGCATGTATATATGCGGGTATGCACATTTCTATGCATTTTGGAATTTTGCTTGCATACACAGAGACGAATCACAGTGCATCACTGTAATTAAAAAAAGAATGGATTAAGCAAACCCATGGACAGTTGGTGCCATTCTCATGAGCATCGGCACTTTTCTAGAAGGCTTCAGTGCACCCCTTCCCCAGTCAACTGATTTCAGCCTAAAGATACCAAAAGGCACCCTACCCTCACACAAATTTATGGATCACCCTCTGTAGAAAGCCAAGGCATCAGCAACAGCCTGAGGCTGGACCAACAGTCATGGGCACAGAAGAATAACCTTGGGTTCTTTTATGACACATTCAGCTGGTAGGTCATATAGCATCACCGACTTGTCACAGTGCATTACAAGATCCCATCTAAACGCTTTACAACCGACCTTCATAGTCATGGGCTAGGTCTGACATTGTCTGGTGATCAATTCTTTCATTTTTCCCTTGCATCTGATGTTAGTTTTTATCTTAATATATTTTTATTGCATTCTCTCAAATTGCCCACATTCATCCCATTGGCATTTGTATGTGTTGGGTGTGGTCATTATGCGTGACCACCAGGTACGTAGTGTTATATGTTGTTGGGGGAAATGAGTTATATAATGACTTCCAATTGCCACAATATTGGCTTTGTCCCCCCATAAATAAAACTATCAAAATGGGCCCTATGGAGTGTGCCCCAAATCCGTTTGAACCAGATCATTTCCTTCATGTATTCTGACCCTCCCCTCACCCCAATAGTACTCCCGATGTGAAATAGTTGGAAGAATTGTGGGTTTTATGATATGAGCACTTTTTATGCCTGAGCACTAAAGTACATATCACAAATGTACTCATGGTAAATATACGTAATATCAAATGTACATACAGTATATGCACCTAAGCAATGTGTTTAAACACATACACGTATGCTCAAATGTACGTACATTTGCTGTTGCATCTTTTACGTTTACGTACTGATGCATATGTGCGTTTGTCCATGCATACATTTGCGCTTACATACTTTGGCGCCAACGTACGTTTCTGCTTAGGTAAAATTACGCTTACGTGCATTTGCACATACGTACATTTTCACTTACATACATTTGTACACATGAAATTTTGTACTTTCGCACTTTTGCGCTCATATACATTTGCGCAAATCAGACTTGTGCGCTTACGTACATTTGCGCATACGTACCTTTGTGAATACGTACATTTGCGCTTACGTACATTTCCACATACATACATTTTCCAGAGCATTTACGCTCACGTACATTTGTCATGCGTACATTTGTGCTTACGTACAATTGCCATACATACATCTGCGCTTATGCACATTTGCATACGCATATTTGCGTATTCATATCCGCCATGCGTACCTAGATACGTGCTAGGCTACTAAACATATATTAATCATGACCTAGCCCACCATCATTTTTGTCCTGAGGTAAATTAATTCTTGATGCAATCATAACACATGTATAGACACAACTATACATACATGAACCTAAACCAATTATGTCCCAAAATGTAGTTACAGTTTGAAAATAAAAGCATCAAATTAATTCAAACCACATTAGAAAACAACAAAATATATCTGACAAAATCAGCTACTTTGCACCTATGTATCAAAACATATTTAGATAGGTCTCGATACACATGTCTTATAATTACTGTACTTTGAAGCCTAAATAGTAACCACGGTACCACATTCATAAACATTGCATCACACAAATAAATTTCAAGAAATCAGAAGTTACCAGTAACTACAGATGTAAATAAAATGTTATATATCCTACATCCAAATTTGTTAATTAAAATTAACATCACTTCCTTATGGTTTCCTTAAGCGCTGCTCCTGGAAGATTAGGTGCAGTGCAGCACTCTCTATCAGCATATCTGAAGTGCTGGAGCTCATCCTTGTAGAATGGCTGGAGCCATTTTCCCATACAAATGATGTTCAGTTTGGCTTCAAAGCCGGACACTCCACCACCCAGGCTACATATGTTCTGAAGGAAACTATTGCCGCCACTATGCCAGGCAGGGTAGCCCAGTCTATGCCTGCTTCTTAGATGCCAGCAAAGCATTTGACAGTTTGTCATGCAAAGCTTTTTCAAATACTAGCTGACAGGTGTCCCAACAGCATACCTCAGACTTCTAATTACATGGTATCGGTCCCAACAGATGAGAGTGAGGTGGGCTGACAGTAGATCAGAATCATTTTCTATTCAGAATGGTGTCAGACAAGGGGGAAATACCTCACCTCTGCTGTTTAATGTGTGCATAGATAAGCTTTTATATGATTTGCAGAAGACTGGTGTGGGTTGTCATGTTGGACTGCATGCTGTAAATGTTCTGGCATATGCTGATGACATTGTTCTGCTGGCCCCCACTAGAGCAGGACTTCAGATGTGAGACCATGTGAGACCCTTGTGGCCTCAATGGATGTGGAACTTAATGTTGAAAAGACTGTCTGTATGGTGTTTTGCCCTGAAAGACCATACTCATCATCACATCTGATGTGTTGCCAAGGGCCACAAGTACTCCTCTGTGGAAAACTGCTTACATGGGTCCAGAAGTTGAGATATCTGGGGCACAAAATTGAATGCAACATGAGTGATTGTGCAGATATAAAACATAAAGACATAAAAGATTAGTGCAACTATGAGCCACAAGGGCCATTCTTGGTTGCACTCTGTACACTGAACCAGTTGCCCACCAAATCTGTCAATCAGCCCTCCCTGTAATACTGAAAAGCAAGCCCTCTATTCTTATAATGCTTGTCTATGCTCTTTTTAAAGATGTTCAATGTGCTGCTACTAACGATGTTTTCTGGGAGCTGGTTCCAATGTTCTACTACCCTGTTGGTGAAGAAAGTTTGTCTTAACCTTGTTCTGCTGTGGTTAACTTTAATTTTGAATTTACGACCTCTAATTGCATCATTTCTGTTAAATTCAAACATTTCCCCAAGGTATCCCCTCTCCAGACCATGGACAAATTTAAAGACCTCGATGAGATCTCCTCTCAGCCTTCTATATCTAAGTGAAAACATATTCAATTTCTTCAATCTTTCCTCATATGCCAGGTTGCTTATGCCATTAACCAATTTTTTAGCCCTCTTTTGTACTCTCTCTAAAAGCCAACAATCTTTTTCATAGCTAGGAGACCAAGCTTCGATGCAGTATTCCAAATGTGGCCTGACGTATGCACAGTAAAACTTCCTGATCACTTCCTCGCTTCTGTATGATACTTTCCTATTTATTGCCCCGAGCATTCTCAGTGCCTTCTTCCTGGCTTCCTTGGTCTGTTGTGATGCCCCCAGTTTTGTGTTTAGAATAACACCCAAATCCTTCTCCTGTTGAGTCACTGATAGCACTTGGCCACCCATCAAGTATGGAGCCTTCATATGCTGCTTACCTACATGCATGATTTTGCACTTATCAAAATTAAATTTCATTTGCCATTCTTCGGACCACTTCACAAGTTCGTCTAAGTCTTTTTGCAGCGAGATATGCTCATCTTGACCTGTTATTGCCCTAAACACCTTCAAATCATCCGCAAAATTTGCGGATGATTTGCCCTTGTCCAATCGGTTGGAATTTCATTTTATGAAACTGATCTACAAAATATTATACTAAGTGGAAATGCCAGTTCCTTTTCAGTTTCCCGCAACACCCTAGCATAAAGTTCATCAGGTCCTGCTGCCTTGTTTGGCTTTATTTTCCTGATATGATTGTAAACAACATCACTATCAATGAAATCAACATCATTTGTCAGATCCCATGTCACTGAACTATGGTGTACGGTCGGCAGATTGGTCATATCTTCCAATATAAACACTGATTTGAACTGCTTGCTCAGCTCCTCAACCATCTCACTATCCTCAACCAATGTAGTCCCGTTTACTTCCAGTGGACCAATTGTGCTAGAAACTTTACTCAGCTTGTAGTAACTAAAGAACTTTTTACTGTCCCCATTACAGTTTCTAGCTAAATCCAGTTCTTTTGCTCCTTTGCTGCTCTGGTTTTTTGCTTCACAGTGTCTAGCTTTTCGATACGCCTTTAGATTAACGACATTTGAGGCTTCTTTGAAAACTCTAAATGCAGTTTTCTTAGCCTTAATTGCTTTTATCAAGTCTGGTGTAAGCCATGCTGGCTTTCCTACCCTTCTTTTGCGTCTTTGCTTTTGGGGGACATGTCTAATCTGGGTTTCCTTCAAGTAAGATTTGAACTTTTCCCACATTTCACAGGCATTTAAATTGGAGAATTCTTCTTCCCATCTGATGGCACTTAAATCCGCTCTCATGCCGTCAGAGTCTGCTCTGTTGAAATTTGGAGCCTTTACCAAATTATCCTTGATAATTTCTTCTACATGTGCCTTGAATCTAACTATGTTATGGTCACTTTTTCCCAGAGTTTCGCCTACAGTCAAGTCTTGAACCAAGTCACTTAAATCCGAGAATACAAGGTCCAAGAATGAACCATGTCTGGTAGGTTCCGATACAAACTGGTGTAAGAACAGGTCCTCTTCAAGGCATTTCCTAAACATTTTGCATGTTGGGGAGCCAACACCAGCATTTTCATAACCATTTAGATTAAAGTCACCAAGAAAAAGGCACTTCCTCTTAAAGTTTCTTCTGATTTCTTCACAAATCACCTTGTCAAGCTCCAGTTGCTGAGAATGTGGCAGGGTTCCTGATCGGTAGAAAGCTCCTATCCTAAGAGTATTGCTGTTGCCTTTTCCCCACAGTGACATCAAGCCAAATGGACTCCACAGACACATTTTTATCCCCACCTGCTACTTTTTGAGAACTGAATAATCTATTCATATAGAGCATTACACCATCCCCTTTCATTGCTGGACCCCTATTGCACGAAAACATATTGTATCCCTGGATCTCATAGTCCTGCATGTTATAGATATGTAACCGAATGTGCCGCATGTAGGCAGGAGATGCCGCACTGGTGAAATGTATAGCTGGATATGGATGCAACGTTTTGATAACGTCACCAACAGTCATAATTATACGACTTATTCGCCCATCGGGAAACCGCACGGTTTTGCAGCATTACGCATGACTCAGGGCAGGGTGAATACCGTTTACACCACCCCCTTTCATTGCTAGACCCCTATTGCACGAAAACATATTGTATCCCTGGATCTCATAGTCCTGCATGTTATCTCCAAAATACCCTTCACGGACCCATGCCTCCATAATGCAAACAAAATCTGGTTCCTCCTCAGCAACATAACACATGAACTCCTCAAATTTGGACCGGATACTCTGAGCATTAAACATCATACACTTAACAAATGCTCGAGAACCACCTTTGGCTTTTTTATATTCAGGAGTTTTTTTTTCACTAGATGAACTATCACTCTGTCTCCTTGAGTTGCTGCAGTCCCTATTTGCAAACTTTGAGGTTCTATTGCCTTGGCTGACACTATTAGAATATTCCTGAGTTGGCAATGCAATTTCATAAAGACATAAAGACATAAAAGATTAGTGCAACTATGAGCCACAAGGGCCCTTCTTGGTTGCACTCTGTACACTGAACCAGTTGCCCACCAAAACTGTCAATCAGCCCTCCCTGTAATACAGAAAAGCAAGCCCTCTATTCTTATAATGATTGTCTATGCTGTTTTTAAAGATGTTCAATGTGCTGCTACTGACGATGTTTTCTGGCAGCTGGTTCCAGTGTTCCACTACCCTGTTGGTGAAGAAAGTTTGCCTTAACCATTGTTCTGCTGTGGTTAAGTTTAATTTTGAATTTATGACCTCTAATTGCATCATTTCTGTTCAATTCAAACATTTCCCCAAGGTATCCCCTCTCCAGACCATTGACAAATTTAAAGACCTCGATGAGATCTTCTCTCAGCCTTCTATATCTAAGTGAAAACATATTCAATTTCTTCAATCTTTCCTCATATGCCAGGTTGCTTATGCCATTAACCATTTTTGTAGCCCTCTTTTGTACTCTCTCCAAAAGCCAACAATCTTTTTCATAGCTAGGAGACCAAGCTTGGATGCAGTATTCCAAATGTGGCCTGACGTATGCACAGTAAAGCTTCCTGATCACTTCCTCACTTCTGTATGATACATTCCTATTTATTGCCCCGAGCATTCTCAGTGCCTTCTTCCTGGCTTCCTTGGTCATCCCTCCCCACCCCATTTCCTAGTTTCCCTGAAGGACATGCTCGTATACTTTGCCTAAAACATGGACCCCCTTCTCAGAAAAGTGCAGGCCATCCCTCTGATAGAGGTCCCACGATGCATAAAACCTGCTCCACTCGTCTACAAATGTAAAACCTAGCTCATGGCAGAGCTTTCCTACCCTGGCATTAGCTGCCAGTGCCCTAGAGCTCCACTCAGGGGAGGCTCTAGCCCTAGGCAAAATTGCTGTTACAATGACTCTATTGGTACCATTCAGGGTGGCCAGAAGGGCCCTGTACTCCCGCAGAAGCTCCTCACTCCTAGTATGACCTATGTTATTTACCCCTACATGCACTATGACTGTATTAAACTGGTGATCACTGGTGACCTGTGCCACCGAATGTACCAGGTCCTTTACCTTGGCAACAGGCCTGGTGATGCACCTCCTGTCCCTCCTACCTTTACAAAATACCCGCTCTAAATGTCGCACACGAGAGTCTCCTATGGCCAGCACTGACTCCTTACTACTACTATCCTGGGCGCAGTCATCCAATGCCTGGAACATATTTTTTGTTAATATGCCTGCCCGCTGGGCCGGTCGGCTAGACTTCCTCCCGCTCCTACCACCTGCCACCTGCCACTCACTGACCCTTTCCTTAGGTTCGCGTCTCCAAATCCTCCACCCCCTGACCTCATGCCACTTCCCCTCCTGTGACCTACCAGAACTACCCCTCCTCTGTTCACTATTAACACTCCCCTCTCGAGAGATCCCAGCCACCTCCATAGTAGGGGAAGCCTCAGCTACCTGGTGTCCTGCGACCACCTGGGCATATGATGTCCCTGCTACGGAGTGACCCCTTGTTGCTTTATCTTGCCTACCCTGTGCAACAAGGGCAGCCTTGAGCTTGGAAACCTCTGCCTTAAGGGTCCTAATTTCTTCCTCTGGTGCCTGCATCCTGGTCGAAACCATCCTAAACGCTGCAGCTTATGGCTAGATTTAGATTCAAATTAACTCGCTAAACAACCGACAAAAAAGCTAACTATCATTCACTATAAATCACTACCTCCTATACGGTCAGTTAATTTTCTGAGTACCTCAAGAAAAGCAGAAACTATTAAACAATTGTTTTTTTTATTATTATTTTGATTAAATAAATAAACAAGATGTCTAATCTAATTGTCTCCCACACAAGTAGACAACTATATGAATATCCCTTTTGATATCACTTATGGCTAGACAGAAAAATGAACAGTCACACAGCACTTATTAATACCCCCAACTTACTACTAATTAAACTATCTTAAACTTCAACACCAAACACACTATGCACACCAAAAAATAAATAAAGTATGTTAGGATAGTATGAATGTTGTCTAATGTACTTATGAAATATAAGCACTTGTAATATCTCCTACTACAGAAATCGGAGGTTCGACAACACGCCGAAAGCCACGAGGCCTCTCCTTGGCGCACACAAAGATGGCGCACGGCGGCGTCGCTAGGTTAATATAGTATAGTTTGCGTGCTACGAATATGCTTATCAGATAAAAACTAATGAAATATAATCACAGAAGTAATTGCTAAGCACCTATCCACAGCTTAGACTAGAGTACTGCCCTGTTCTACAACGACTTATCTGGAAACCTGGAGCTCCAGCGGACGTCCTCCCACGTTGACACCTGGCGGAAAACCTGATAAAAGTTTAGGAAATGCCTTGAAGAGTACCTGTTCTTACACCAGTTTGTATCGGAACCTACCAGACATGGCTCATTCTTGGGCCTTATATTCTTGGATTTAGGTGGATTGGTTCAAGACTTTACTGTAGGAGCAACTCTGGGAAGAAGTGACCATAACATAGTTAGATTCCAGGCACATGCAGTGGAAAATACTAAGGATAATTTGGGAAAGGTTCCAGCTTTCAACAGAGCAGGCTTTCATTGCATGAGAGCGGCTTTAAGTGCCATCAGATGGGGAGAAGTATTCTCCAATGTAAATGCCTGTGAAATGTGGGAAAAGTTCAAATCTTACTTGAAGGAAATTCATATTATACATGTACCCTAAAAGCAAACACGCAAAAGAAGGGTAGGAAAGCCAGCATGGCTTACACCAGAATTGATAAATGCAATTAATGCTAAGAAAGCTGCATTTAGAGTGCTTAACACGCGCCCTGGAGGGCCTCTGAAAATTAGGCGCCCTGGAGGGGGGCGAATTCCGCCCCCCCTAATATCTCGGCTCCCATTAAGGCTGAAGCAACGAAATTCGCAGGGTGGATGGGCACGATAGTTTACTCTACTGTGTGCAAATTTCGTGACCTTAAGTCAATATCTTCAAGGTCACATGAGGTAAAAATAGCAAAATGTCTGGTTTTGCGTCCCTTGGCTTGTCATTGGTATGCATCGCTGTGATTGTGTTTAAATGCTCCAAAATTGGCATTAACGATGTTTTGGACATCACTAATGATGCAATGCATACGTCAGATCCGCCATTTGACCTCAGGTCACTTATATAGGAGCACTTTATCAGGTCATTACCTGCTCCAGTTACCGGAACCGGGCTGCCCACATGACTGCTCCGTTGGGCGGCTCGGCACAATCGGCTTCGCAAAGAAAGGAGTGAAATACATGAATAAAGTATTAGGCGTTTAGGCACACAATGACAACAGTAGGATGTGTAGAGAGTAACATGCAAAGTCACATCAATCGCATGACAATCATTTCAATTGATGACAACATTCCAGTTGACGATGTTTGGTTCCATTAGCCTGTAATGATGACCTCGGCGACCTAACATGACTTTTAAACCATATAGCATAGGAATATGCACCAAGCAAGTCGCTAGTGTTTCAAGAACACTTCTCTTTTGCTAATATACGGGAAGCGCATCACCGCCGATTTTTTGTGGTCTGGCGCTGCAATTTTTAATAAACGTTAACGGCCCATAACATGAAAACTTTTCAGCCGATTTTCATTTTTCTTACTTTAAACAATGCGCCAGTCATTTCTAAGCAGGTATGAGGAAAATAGCGTATATCAGCCGGTGCAATATGGCGTTGTGTACGAAAAATCGGAGGGTTTGGCGGAATTCGCCCTCCACCCATCCAGGGCGTGTGTTAACCTGTCATGTACTTGACCTGACTTCACCTCGGTGACCTGACATGACTTTGAAACAATGTAGCATAACAATGTACATCAAACAAGTCGCTAGTGTTGCCAAGAACACTTCCGCTTTGCCGATATACGGGAAGCGCATCAGCGCCGATATTTGTGGTCTGGCGCTGAAATTGTTTTGGACTGTACCGACCCCTAACTCGAAAAAGTTTCCGTTTTTCCGTTTTTCTTACTTTAAACAACGTGCTGTTCATTTCTAAGCAGGTACACAAAAAATGGCGTATATCGGTCGGTAAGATCTGGAGTTATCTACGAACAACCGGAGGGGTGGGCGGATTTCACCCCCCCTCCAGGGCGCTTGTTAAGGAAGCTTCAAATATCGTAAATCTAAAGGCGTATTGAAAAGCTAGGAACACTGTGAAGCAAAAAAAAACCAGAGCAGCAAAGCGAGCAAAAGAACCGGATTTAGCTAGGAACTGTAATGGGGACAGCAAAAAGTTATTTAGTTTCTAGCACAATTGGTTCACTGGAAGTAAATGAGTTGAGGGTTGATATTGGGTGAGGATGGTGAGATGGAGCAGTTCAAATCAGTGTATATATTGGAAGATATGACCAATCTGCCGATCGTACACCATAGTTCAGTGACATGTGGTCGGATAAATGATGTTGATTTCATATAAGTGATGTTGTTTTCAATCATATCAGGAAAATAAAGCCAAACAAGGCAGCAGGACCTGATGATATTTATGCTATGGTGTTGCGGGAAACTGAAAGGGAACTGGCATTTCCACTTAGTATAATTTTTTGTAGATCAGTTTCACAAAATGAAATTCCGACCGATTGGAAAAGAGCAAATGTAGTTCCCATTTTCAAGAAAGGAGAAAGAGGGAAAGTTAAAAACTATAGGCCAGTAAGTCTCACATCCATAGTCTGCAAGGTACTCGAATCAATTATCAAGGATAGAATAGTTAGTTATCTGGAAGGTAGCAGATTGATTCAAGATACTCAACATGGGTTTAGAAAAGGACGATCGTGTCTCACAAACCTCTTGGACTTTTTGAACATCGCCACAGAACAATTTGATCAGGGAAATCAGGTTGATGTAGCATAGCTTGACTTTATTAAGGCCTTTGACAAGGTACCCGATAAACGGTTAATGATACAGCCCCAGGCACATGGTCTTCAGGTAGCATCTTAAAATGGATAGAGTTGTGGCTTTCAGATAGACAGCAAAGAGTGATGCCAAATGGTACAAAGTATGTATGTATGTATGCATGCATGCATATGAATGCATGTATGTTTATGTAGGTATGTATGTATATGTATGTACGTATTTGTACGTATATATGCATTTGTATGTATGTGTGCATATGTATGTATATATGTATATGCATGTATGTATGTATATAAATATATATATATATATATATATATATATATATATATATATATATATATATATATATATATATATATATCTGTATGTGTGTACGTCCCACGGGCTGAATATACACGTGAGCTACTAAAGTAAAGGCCACACACCGAATCGCCAGCCGTGATTACATTAACGAACCAACAGTCACATAACCATAAATGAAGCTAATTTTATGTACAGAGAACTTGAATATTCATGTAGGGTTCTGCAATGTTCCACCCTCCCTTCTGCATTAATTTCGAAGTTATTCAGGACAACCGTGGAATACCAAATGTATCCTCCCAAGCCTGGGATTCAAATGTTCGTACCAACGATTGTCGTCTGTCTATACGAGCTAGGCTTCTCAGAGTACCACAGTCCCGGGCTGATTAGTGGGATGCTTTTGGTTGCTTCCAAGAAGACGTGGATGTTAATGTTCCATACAGCGAAAACGGACGACTATAAATACGAACGAAAGTCACACCATCTCGTATATGTGCAAGTATAATGACTGCCGCAACCGAGCGAGGGGTGTAATATGCGTGATAAAATTCCAGATTACCGTCGCTAAATCCGTCGTTTCGATGGCTTCAGTGATATTCGCACCATTGTGTTACATTTACCTTTATCAGCAGCATGTGATATCCGTACCTGTTCTTCACAAACTATATGCTTCTGCTGCTGGCGACCGTCTTCATTAGATCATCGGATGTTGGTGATCGAGCTGCCGTACCGAGGATGGACGACGGCCGCGTGCTGACGTCGGCGCTGATGGCCTGTGCTGTGCGTCAGACGCTAATCAGTCTATCTTACGTGGTTGATGTGCTGCGACTTAGGAAAATATATACTGGTATTTTGTGCTATGGAGAACATGTTTTCTGAGTCTGAACGGTCTGAACGGTGTAAATGATAGTACTGTGCGCATGTACGCAAGGATGTAACCACTGGCGGACTGGGGGGGGACATGTCCCTCCCCCATTTCGGAAAAGTGCCGATTTGCCCCCTCAATCTTTGCATGCCCCCCTCCAAGCCCCAGTTACCGGGGTATCATCGTCTCAAACTTAGTCTTGATCATTTATATAGTGACAATGTATATAAAGACATAAAGACATAAAAGATCAGTGCAACTCTGAGCCACAAGGGCCCTTCTTGGTTGCACTCTGTACACTGAACCAGTTGCCCACCAAATCTGCCAATCAGCCCTCCCTGTAATACTGAAAAGCAAGCCCTCTATTATTATAATGATTGTCTATGCTGTTTTTAAAGATGTTCAATGTTCTGCTACTGACGATGTTTTCTGGCAGCTGGTTCCAGTGTTCCACTACCCTGTTGGTGAAGAAAGTTTGCCTTAACCTTGTTCTGCTGTGGTTAATTTTAATTTTGAATTTATGACCTCTAATTGCATCATTTCTGTTAAATTCAAACATTTCCACAAGGTATCCCCTCTCCAGACCATTGACAAATTTAAAGACCTCGATGAGATCTCCCTCTCAGCCTTCTATATCTAAGTGAAAACATATTCAATTTCTTCAATCTTTCCTCATATGCCAGGTTGCTTATGCCATTAACCATTTTTGTAGCCCTCTTTTGTACTCTCTCTAAAAGCCAACAATCTTTTTCATAGCTAGGAGACCAAGCTTGGATGCAGTATTCCAAATGTGGCCTGACGTATGCACAGTAAAGCTTCCTGATCACTTCCTCACTTCTGTATGATACATTCCTATTTATTGCCCCGAGCATTCTCAGTGCCTTCTTCCTGGCTTCCTTGGTCTGTTCTGATGCCCCCAATTTTGTGTTTAGAATAACACCTAAATCCTTCTCCTGTTGAGTCACTGATAGCACTTGGCCACCCATCAAGTATGGAGCCTTCATATGCTGCTTACCTACATGCATGATTTTGCACTTATCAAAGTTAAATTTCATTTGCCATTCTTCGGACCACTTCACAAGTTCGTCTACGTCTTTTTGCAGCGAGATATGCTCATCCTGACCTGTTATTGCCCTAAAGACCTTCAAATCATCTGCAAATTTCAAAACTTTACTGCTTAGGCCACTTTCAATGTTATTTACAAATATAATGAACAGTAATGGCCCTAGTACTGACCCCTGGGGGACTCCACTAAGAACATTTTGCCATGATGACTTTGTACCATTTAGCATCACTCTTTGCTGTCTATCTGAAAGCCACAACTCTATCCATTTTAAGATGCTACCTGCAATACCATGGGACTGAAGCTGTATCATTAACCGTTTATGGGGTACCTTGTCAAAGGCCTTACTAAAGTCAAGATATACTACATCAACCTGATTTCCCTGATCAAATTGTTCTGTGGCGAAGTTCAAAAAGTCCAAGAGGTTTGTGAGACACGATCGTCCTTTTCTAAATCCATGTTGAGTATCTTGAATCAATCTGCTACCTTCCAGATAACTAACTATTCTATCCTTGATAATTGATTCGAGTACCTTGCAGACTAGGGATGTGAGACTTATTGGCCTATAGTTTTCAACTTTCCCTCTTTCTCCTTTCTTGAAAATAGGAACTACATTTGCCCTTTTCCAATCGGTTGGAATTTCATTATGTGAAACTGATCTACAAAATATTATACTAAGTGGAAATGCCAGTTCCTTTTCAGTTTCCCGCAACACCCTAGCATAAATATCGTCAGGTCCTGCTGCCTTATTTGGCTTTATTTTCCTGATATGATTGTAAACAACATCACTACCAATGAAATCAACATCATTTGTCAGATCCCATGTATCTGAACTATGGTGTACGGTCGGCAGATTGGTCATATCTTCCAATGTAAACACTGATTTGAACTGCTTGCTCAGCTCCTCAACCATCTCACTATCCTCACCCAATGTAGTCCCGTTTACTTCCAGTGGACCAATTGTGTTAGAAACTTTACTCAGCTTGTAGAAACTAAAGAACTTTTTACTGTCCCAATTACAGTTTCTAGCTAAATCCAGTTCCTTTGCTCGCTTTGCTGCTCTGGTTTTTTGCTTCACAGTGTCTCTAGCTTTTCGATACGCCTTTAGATTAATGACATTTGAGGCTTCTTTAAAAACTCTAAATGCAGTTTTCTTAGCCCTAATTGCTTTTATCACGTCTGGTGTAAGCCATGCTGGCTTTCCTACCCTTCTTTTGCGTCTTTGCTTTTGGGGGACATGTCTAATCTGAGTTTCCTTTAAGTAAGATTTGAACTTTTCCCACATTTCACAGGCATTTAAATTGGAGAATTCTTCTTCCCATCTGATGGCACTTAAAGCCGCTCTCATGCTGTTAAAGTCTGCTTTGTTGAAATTTGGAACCTTTACCAAATTATCCTTGATAGTTTCCCCTACATGTGCCTTGAATCTAACTATGTTATGGTCACTTTTTCCCAGAGTTTCGCCTACAGTCAAGTCTTGAACCAAGTCACTTAAATCCGAGAATACAAGGTCCAAGAATGAACCATGCCTGGTAGGTTCCGATACAAACTGGTGTAAGAACAGGTCCTCTTCAAGGCATTTCCTGAACATTTTGCATGATGGGGAGCCAACACCAGCATTTTCATAACCTTTTAGATTAAAGTCACCGAGAATAAGGCACTTCCTCTTAAAGTTTCTACTGATTTCCTCACAAATCACCTTGTCAAGCTCCAGTTGCTGAGAATGTGGCAGGGTTCCTGATCGGTAGAAAGCTCCTATCCTAAGAATATTGCTGTTGCCTTTTCCCACAGTGACATCAAGCCAAATGGACTCCACAGACACATTTTTATCCCCACCTGCTACTTTTTGAGAACTGAATAAGCTATTCACATAGAGCATTACACCACCCCCTTTCATTGCTGGACCCCTATTGCACGAAAACATATTGTATCCCTGGATCTCATAGTCCTGTAAGTTATCTCCAAAATATCCTTCACTGACCCATGCCTCCGTAATGCAAACAAAATCCGGTTCCTTCTCAGCAACATAACACTTGAACTCATCAAATTTGGAACGGATACTATGAGCATTAAACATCATACACTTAACAAATGCTCCATAACCACCTATGGCTTTTTCATATTGAGGAGTTCTTTTATCACTAGATGAACTATAACTCTGTCCCCTTGAGTTGCTGCTGTCCCTATTTGCAGACTTTGAGGTTCTATTGCCTTGGCTTACACTATTGGAATATTCCTGAGTTGGCAATGCAATTTCATCCCTCCCCACCCCATTTCCTAGTTTCCCTGAAGGACATGCTCATATACTTTGCCTAACACATGGACCCCCTTCTCAGAAAAATGCAGGCCATCCTTCTGATAGAGGTCCCACGATGCATAAAACCTGCTCCACTCGTCTACAAATGTAAAACCTAGCTCCTGGCAGAGCTTTCCTACCCTGGTGTTAGCTGCCAGTGCCCTAGAGCTCCGCTCAGGGGAGGCTCTAGCCCTAGGCAAAATTCCTGTTACAAGCACTCTATTGGTACCCTTCAGGGTGGCCAGAAGGGCCCTGTACTCCCGCAGAAGCTCCTCGCTCCTAGTATGACCTATGTTATTTACCCCTACATTCACTATGACTGTGTTAAACTGGTGATCACTGGTGACCTGTGCCACCGCAGTTACCAGGTCCTTCACCTTGGCACCAGGCCTGGTGATGCACCTCCTGTCCCTCCTACCTTTACAAAATACCCGCTCTATATGACGCACACGAGAGTCTCCTATGACCAGCACTGACTCCTTACTACTGCTATCCTGGGGGCAGTCATCTAATGCCTGGAACATATTTGCTGTTACTATGCCTGCCCGCTGGGCCGGTCGGCTACACTTCCTCCCGCTCCTACCACCTGCCACCTGCCACTCACTGACCCTTTCCTTAGGTTCGCGTCTCCAAATCCTCCACCCCCTGACCTCATGCCACTTCCCCTCCTGTGACCTACCAGAACTACCCCTCCTCTGTTCACTATTAACACTATTAACACTCCCCTCTTGAGAGATCCCACCCACCTCCACAGTAGGGGAAACCTCAGCTACCTGGTGGCCTGCGACCACCTGGGCATATGATGTCCCTGCTACGGATTGACCCCTTGTTGCTTTATCTTGCCTACCCTGTGCAACAAGGGCAGCCTTGAGGTTGGAAACCTCTGCCTTAAGGGTCCTAATTTCTTCCTCTAGTGCCTGCATCCTGGTCGAAACCATCCTCAACGCTGCAGCTTATGCCTAGATTTAGATTCAAATTAACTTGCTAAATTAACTTGCTAAACAACCGACAAAAAAGCTAACTATCATTCACTATAAATCGCTACCTCCTATACTGTCAGTTAAATATCTGAGTGCCTCAGGAAAAGCAGAAACTATTAAACGATTGTTTGTTTGTTTTTTTTTTATTTTTTTTTTTTTAAATAAATTAAATAACTAAACAAGATGTCTAATCTAATTGTCTTCCACACAAGTAGACAACTATATAAATATCCCTTTGATATCACTTATGGCTAGACAGAAAAATGAACAGTCACACAGCACTTATGAATACCCCAACTTACTACTAATTAAACTACCTTAAACTTCAACACCAAACACACTTGCTAAACAACCGACAAAAAAGCTAACTATCATTCACTATAAAGCGCTACCTCCTATACTGTCAGTTAAATATCTGAGTGCCTCAAGAAAAGCAGAAACTATTAAACAATTGTTTGTTTTTTTTTGTTTTTTTTTAAATAAATTAAATAACTAAACAAGATGTCTAATCTAATTGTCTTCCTCACAAGTAGACAACTATATAAATATCCCTTTGATATCACTTATGGCTAGACAGAAAAATGAACAGTCACACAGCACTTATGAATACCCCCAACTTACTACTAATTAAACTATCTTAAACTTCAACACCAAACACACTATGCGCACCAAAAAATAAATAAATTATGTTAGGATAGTATGAATGTTGTCTAATGCACTTATCAAATCTACACACTTGTAATATCTCCTACTACAGAAATCGAAGAGTCGAGAACACGCCGAAGCCAAAGATGGCGTCCTGCGGCGTCGCTAGGTTAATATAGTATAGTTTGCGTGCTACGAAAATGCTTATAAGATAAAACCTAATGAAATATAATAATATATATATATATATATCTATTTATATATATATATATATATATATATATATATATATATATATATATATATATATATATATATATATATATATATATATATATATATATACTGGTGTTTTGTGCTATGTAGGATATGTTCTTCGGAGTATGAACGGACTGAACGGTGCAAATCGTTGTACTGTACGGATATGCGCATAGGTGTAGCCATTGGGCGGGATATGCCCTCCCCTATTTTCTGAAAAGTGCCGATTTGTCTCCATGAACTTTTTTCAGTGTCCTCCAATACTCAGCTATCGGAGTATCATCGCCGCAAAATATGACTTCATCATTGAAAAAATGACAATATATATATATGCATATCTATGCATATGTATATATACATATACATATATATATATATATATATATATATATATATATATATATATATATATATATATATATATATATATATATATATATATATATATATATATAGTCCAAGGGAATCACAAAAGTACTAAAGGCCGATCTTCTCAATCAACGAGTTTCGCAGGTTGTCATTAAGAAATAACCCAATGGTAAATCAGCAAGCGTTAGAAACTTCTCCTTCCATACCATCCTTGCATAAAATGAACCTTGGGCATCTTCTATTTTCGCTTGGGTAGAAAGTTTCGCTGTTATGTACCAAATATGCATTACCGCAATGATTTATTTGTCTCACGTTTCATTCCCGTATTCGTACGTTAGTTATTAGGGGTTTAGGGCGCATCAACTGCAGTGGTTATACAGCGCCCATCCCGTATTCGTAGGAATTTGCCATGTACGACACTAATACATTACGAAAACGAAATTTATTCGCGTCGTATTCGTACGAGTTCGCAAGAGGGGTATTTCTGTTCGCATTGGAAATCAGCAACGGATTTATCATTGTTCGAATCAATTACCACAAATGCTTTTGCATGCACTGAACACGCTGCAAAGAACTACATAGGTCTCGCACTTTAGCAGCCAAGGTCAAACGCAAACCAGTCTCTTCGTTTCCTCCTTTTTTTTCTCGTTTCAACAATATCCGTCTAAATCAGACGATAGCCTGTGGTGAACAATCAAGCAACATTTCAAATCGGTACATGTCGAGGTCAAACCTCTAGGTCAAAGGTTACCTTGAGTTGTCGTTCAGTCGTCTAGTTTATCGTTCTCTCTCAAGCATATCCAAATCTGATATCAAGCAATAACCAGTGGCGAACACTCGCGTAATATTTCAAACCAGAACATGTCAAAGTCACAGGCTTAATTGAGTTATTGGGTGTCCTCGTGATCCATCGCTCTGGCTTCAATTTCCAGAACATGGATGTCATTCGTGTTGTCTTGTTGTGCAGTATAAGAAAGTTGATATTGAATGAAAATGGAGGCATGCTAAGCATCATTGACATGTCCCGGGAGGCATGCCGCAGTCATAAAGAGGCTTTGCCTGGTTTCACTCCGTGCGACTATACAACACGTCCAGGCTTCTTAAGCGGCACAATCGAGGGAATTCCTAGCATGGTGCATGGTGCATGGACATGTCAATGATGCTTAGCATGCCTCCATTTTCACATCCACGTGGGACATCAGAGAAGACAAGTTGCGTACAACGGTGCTACACTGAATTGCTTTAGAGCTTCAGTGGTGGGTGGAAGGTGACGAGGTGGAGAAGCGTCGGAACGTTAATCACATTACCTTATATGATTAGTGCTATCACGACGCCCACGACGGCATTTGTCATGCCATAATACCCCGGATCGCGCGAACCACAATCCTTGAACGGCGGGGCCTGAGTAACTATTTGCGCTTTAAGGCGCCTCAATTTGATGAGCTCTGAGTAAGTGGAAATGCATCAAGCTGAAGTGATGGCGCCACAAAGACAGCCGCCTCCGACACCACGCAGCCTTCCAGATCAAACCCGCGAACTGAAAACCAGCCGACCTTGAATCGTCACACCAAAAACGCCTCTGCCTCGTCTCAGTAGTACATTTTGCCGTAAAGCTTGTGGATGTAGGAAGACAGCGACACTCACAGTGCACAGCCACAGCAGCAGTGGCCGCGTGACGCCACGCCCACGTGCACACAGCACAGCACGCATTCCCCATTCCAGGACGACGCCCGCCCCGCCCGGTGTCGTGGCGTGAAGACACGACTCGTTGGACGCAGCGAGTTCGCGCTTCGCTGCCAACCGAGCCGTGGACGGCCACGGCCGCAGTACGGCAAAACATGTCAGCCGACAGGCCAGCTGGACGTCACGGGTCACACACCGGGCTCGTGCAGGGTAAGTCACGTGCGACTCAAGTGTCGGTGCGACTCAATGCGTCGGTGGCGAATCGTACGCACAAACTCGGAGTGGCTCAAAAGTTGACCGGGCCATGAAATGCATTTTGGGGTGCTTGAGATTTTGGACAACAACGGAAGTTAGCAATAATTCAAATTAATCACGGGTGAACTCGGCTCATTAATTGTGGGACTAGTCCTTCGGAAGTGTTTGTTGAATAATGATCCCGGTGGTGTGATCCGCCCAAGATGAGTGAGTGCTACTCATCCTGAGCTCTGCCAAGATAAATGTTATTGGTGTATTCACATCACATCATGCCTATGTATCATAAATATTTGTTTGTGAACTTTGGGAATACATCACCCACCTACACTCAGGCAATATCTATACACTGCAGATATCATGGGTATATTTTTTTTGAGTACTTTGGGTACTGAGGGCATTTTCCACTAGGTTGCATTCCTTGGCACAATTGCACCTATTCATGACTTAACTTGCTGACATATTGCTGACTTAGCAGTTAGCTATATGTACATATATGTTGGTAGGTATGGTACATACAGCATGAAACGCTAACATTTATTTTTATTCCCATTAAAGCAATACTACCTGGCTATTGACAACTCATTTTTTTTTTAGTGCAGCAAAGTTTTTTACATGGCTTAGTTTGCCAAGATGTTTATGCATACAAAAATGCTAACATTGTTTTTCCGCCCCACTAAAACAAGGTTAATTGTCAGCAAGTGCATAGCTATTTTTTGGAATCCAGCTAAACATTTTGTATCCACTACAAATACAAAAATATAGGAAATCCTACACTGCAACCCGGGGGCCACAAGAACATTTTGCCATGATACTTTGTACCATTTAGCATCACTTGCTGCTTTCGAAAGCCACAACTCTATCCATTTTAAGCAGGGCTAAAAAAGTTTCGGTTCTCATCCACATCGGAATAGGCTTGATGGTTGTCACCTTTTGTGCAAACGGCATTATGCTACATGGCCCGGAAGGTTCCCAACTTGGGATAATGCGCTGGCTTGTGGAGGGTGGGGGTGGGGTTATAGCGGGGTTTCGTCAAACCTCGAGTATGGAGAGTACTGTGTACATTTGCCAAAAACCTGTGCACATATATCGGCAGGACATACACATGTTCTCAACCTGAAAATGAACTTTGGTTATGAGGCATTCGAATTTGATACGGGGTAATCACGAGGTTGGCCTAACCCAAAGGGGGTAATGATAGCTTGAAAAGGTTGTGACTTCCAGGACCTAAGCATTAGATGATAGGTGTGTGTGCACTAACCATCTGGTGTGTGTGTGTGTGTGTGTGTGATTGTGGTTTTAGGGCGCATCGACCATGGTTGGTCATTTAGCGCCCAACTAACCATCTGGTCATGCACAGTAGGTCTTCATTGTACTCTCTCCAGGTATGGTATTTTACACTTGTAACAATTGTGCTGAATACCAACACTGTCAATGCACCCATGGTTTGTGAGCCTTAGAAGTGTGGGACTTAGAAGTGTCGTGAATTTAAGCTGGCTTAAATAATAAAAACCAGTTTAAACAGGCTTAAATTAATAAAAGCCACTGGCTGCCATAAATTTAATTTAAGCCAGCTTTTTCCATCCCTACCTACATATACATACTATTATCAGTAAGACAATGGGAAAACTATGCCAAAAACAGCACAAATTGATGTGGCTCAAATAGTCACTTTTCAGCTAATATAAAATAGGTACCTAGCTATCAAATGGCTATGAACAGTCAGTCTAATATGTATCTTGCTACATATTATCTGCAGAATCTTGCTGCAGAAAGACTTAGACAAGCTTGTGGAGTGGTCCGAAAAATGGCAAATGAAATTTAATTTTGACAAGTGAAAAATCATGCTTGTAGGTAGGTAGCATATCAAGGCTCCATACTTGATAGGTGGGCATGTACTATCTGTGACTCAGCAGGACTTAGGTGTTATTTTGAACACAAAATTGGGGGCATCAGGAAGGCACTAAGAATGCTTGGGGCAATAAATAGGAATGTATCATACAAAAGTGAGGAAGTCATCAGGAAGCTTTATTGTGCATATGTCAGGCCACATCTGGAATATTGTGTCCAAGCTTGGTCCCCTAGTTATGAAAAAGATTGTTGGCTTTTGGAGAGAGTACAAAAGAGAGCAACACAAATGGTGAATGGTATGGGCAACCTGGCATATGAGGAAAGATTGAAGAAATTGAATGTTTTCACTTAGGTATAGAAGGCTGAGAGATCTCATCGAGGTCTTTCAATTTGTACATGGTCAGGAACAGGGTTATCTGAGGGAACTGTTTGAATTTAACATAAATGATGGAATTAGAGGTCATCAATTCAAAATTAAAGTTAATCACAGCAGGAAAAGCTTAAGACAGTCCTTCTTCACCAACAGGGTAGTAGAACACTGGAACCAGCTGCCAAAAACCATTGTCAGTAGCAACACACTGAACATCTTGAAGAACAGCATAGACAATCATTACAAGAATAGTGGGCTTGTTTTTCTGTATTCCAGGGAGAGTTGATCAACACATTTGATGGACAACTGGTTCAGTGTACAGAGTGCAACCAATCTTTTATGTAATCAATAAATCTGATCTTTTATGTCTTTATGTCTTATCTCCCTCAATGCCAGTAGTTGGATGTCAAAATCCTGGCATTTACAAATACAATTTCTAACTACCAGCATCCAGGGGGCTACATGTTAGACCCACTGTACCTAATGGGTAAATATCTGGCTTGTGGAGTGCATACCCAGAACCCAGACAGAGTTTTGGGGAATTCTAGGGAGAGTTTTTTTGCAAATAAAATGGGGTGTAGCACATTTTGGAAATATAATTGATCCTTCCCTAACTAATGTCCATCACTGCCCTCCAGCCATACCAGAAATATAATTTAAGCCAGAGTGGCTTAAATTAATTTATGCCAGCCAGTTTAAACCATGGTTTGAACCACCAGGTGGCTAAAATTCGCCATCCCTATATTGTATGCATTGCCACCAACTGCGGTGCAATGGCTGCTGAGTAGGTACCTACACACCAAAATATATCTTCTAATTATATTCAGGTGGCTATATTTTACTCAAATGTAATTCATATACCAAGATTTTCACCTGAGCTTGATGGTTGATGATCCAGTGCTGGCTTGCAAGTCCAGTCAAATCGCCTGCCAGGGCCAAAATGGCTATCTTGCAGTACTCTTAACACTGGTAGACCTGGGTGCTTTACTTTTGAATGTTTGTAAATGCTCTGTGCAGTACCTTTCCAATCGCAATGTCCACATATACAGGATGACCTTACTAACTTTGTCACCCTTACGCCATGGCCTTGAATAGTCTGTTTCTGGAGTCTGTTTAAGACCGAACCACTTCATTTGGTCTCATATAAGTCAGAAAATGAAGAAAAATCGTTTGATTAACACTGCAGATAATTCGAACTTGGTAGTTTTATCTCGACGCACTCATTCACCACTCACCAATCATAAAGAACCGTGATCAATTCCCTATTTCACTCTTCGACGCACATCGTCGCGTTTAAAATGGAAATGGAGGGATTTGAAAGCAAGGAATGCGCGTAAAAGAATGATATTCTTCTAGATTCTTTCCAACGATTTTAATGAAAAAAAAATATTACCGTACATCCTACATGAAAAAAAGATTCAAATTGAACTTGTTTTACAAAATCAGCTAATGTTATAAATTATTCATTATTTAACGTAGGTCTAGTGTTGTTTTAGTACCCGTGGTCTAGTCGCTTTCCTCCAAAGCCGCTGAATATACCATAGTTGGGTACTTCCGTAACGCTGCCATCGAGTGGTACCGGGACGAAGACAACCACCGGCGACCAGAAGGCATGCCATTGGCTCTGTGCTAAACGGGAGACAATTTTATCGTCGGCGGTCGTCTGAACGATGGAATGGTTGTCTCGACGATACTTTGTTGCCGTTGAGTCATTTTTTTTTGCCGCTGAGCGTACTAGATACTAGATACTAGAAACCCAAAAGCGTACGATAGGAATGAAGAAATGGTAGCGTGGCGGTGGGTGGTAGAGGTCTGCACGGTATAACATTTCTAGAGGTCTGCACGGGGTGACATTTCCAGTCCCGGTCCAATCCGATTCGTTTCAATCCTGCGTACCTTGACACTGATATCGTGACGTAGTCAATTTTATGTATAGTAGGTACCATTTATAGTATTTCACATATAATATTTATAATGATAGGGAAATGTGGTCGCCAAAAGTCCCCGTTCGTGGTTGTCGTCCACGACGACAGAACGATACGATTTTTTAGCCCTGATTTTAAGATGCTACCTGCAATACCATTGGCCTGAAGTTGCATCATTAACCATTTTCGTGGTACCTTGTCAAAGGCCTTACTGAAGCCAAGATATGCTAAATCAACCTGATTTCCCTGATCAAATTGTTCTGTGGCGAAGTTAAAAAGTCCAAGAGATTTGTGAGACACCATCGTCCTTTTCTAAACCCATGTTGATTATTTTGAATCAATCTGCTACCTTCCAGGTAACTAACTATTATATTCTTGATAATTGATTCGAGTACCTTGCAGACTAGGGATGTGAGACTTACTGGCCTAAAGTTTTTAACTTTCCCTCTTTCTCCTTTCTTGAAAATACGAACTACATTTGCCCTTTCCCAATCGGTTGGAATTTCACTTTGTGAAACTGATCTACAAAATATTATACTAAGTGGAAATGCCAGTTCCTTTTCAGTTTCCCACAACACCCTAGCATAAATTTCATCAGGTCCTGCTCCCTTGTTTGGCTTTATTTTCCTGATATGATTATAAACAACATCACTATCAATGAAATCAACATCATTTATCATATCACATGTCACTGAACTATGATGTACAGTCAGCAGATTGGTCATATCTTCCAATGTAAACACTGATTTAAACTGCTTGCTCAGCTCCTCAACCATCTCACTATCCTCACCCAATGTAGTCCCATTTACTTCCAGTGGACCAATGCTGCTAGAAACTTTACTCAGCTTGTAGAAACTAAAGAACTTTTTACTGTCCCCATTACAGTTTCTAGCTAAATCCAGTTCATATCCTCGCTTGGCTGATCTGGTTTTTTTGCGTCACAGTGTCTCTATCTTTTCAGTGCGCATTTAGATTAATGACATTTGAGGCCTCCTTGAAGATTCCAAATGCGGTTTTCTTAGCCTTAATTGCTTTTATCAAGTCTGGTGTAAGCCATGCTGGCTTTCCTACCCTTCTTTTGCATATTGGCTTTTGGGGGACATGTCTAACCTGAATTTCCTTCAAGTAAGATTTGAACTTTTCCCACATTTCACAGGTATTTAAATTGGAGAATTCTTCTTCCCATCTTATGGCACTTAAAGCCGCTCCCATGCTGTCAGTCTGCTCTGTTGAAATTTGGAGCCTTTACCAAATTATCCTGAATAATTTCCCCTACATGTGACTTGAATCTAACTATGTTATGGTCACCTCTTCCCAGAGTTTCTCCTACAGTTAAGTCTTGAACCAAGTCACTTAAATCCGAGAATACAAGGTCCGAGAATGAGCCATGCCTGGTAGGTTCCGATACAAACTGGTGCAAGAACAGGTCCTCTTCAAGGCATTTCCTAAACATTTTGCATGATGGAAGCCAACACCAGCATTTTCATAACCTTTTAGATTAAAGTCACCAAGAATAAGGCACTTCCTCTTAAAGTTTCTACTGATTTCCTCACAAATCACCTTGTCAAGCTCCAGTTGCTGAGAATGTGGCAGGGTTCCTGATCGGTAGAAAGCTCCTATCCTCAGAGTATTGCTGTTGCCTTTTCGCACAGTGACATCAAGCCAAATGGACTCCACAGACACATTTTTATCCCCACCTGCTACTTTTTGAGAACTGAATAAGCTATTCATATAGACAGTGGCGTCGCCAAGAAATTCTTTCAGGGGGAGGGGGGCGAGATCAAAAGGGGGCCTCCTGCTCCCCGAAAAGGGGCCTCCATTGTGTTAGGACCTCCTATTATTTTTAGGCCCTTAGTATGGTTCGGGAATGGGAAACTGAGGGCTGGAGGGCCTCCTTTCGTCCTGGAGGGCCTCCTTTTCGTCCTGGAGGGCCTCCTTTTGTCCTAGAGGGCATCCTTTTCGTCCTGGGGGCCTCCTTTTCATCATGGGGACCCCCTTTTCGTCCTGGTGGCCTTTTCGTCCTGGTGGCCCTTTCGTCCTGGGACCTCTGTGTCAATATTTGGGACTGGCTTGATTTCTGGGGCCTCCTACCCTCTCCTAGGTGACTTCTTTTTCTTACAAATTAGGGGCCTCCTTCTGGAGGCCCCTAATTTTTATAATATCTTTTTCGTCTTGGGGGCCTCCTTTTCATCCTGGAGGTCCTCTTCTCGTCCTGGAGGGTCTCCTTTTCGTCCTGGAGGGCCTCCTTTCCATCCTGGGGGCCTCCTTTTCGTCCTGAGGATCTCCTTTTAGTCCTAGAGGGCCTCCTTTTCGTCCTGAGGTACCTTCTTTTCGTCCTGGTGGCCTCTTTTTCGTCCTAATGGCCTCCTTTTCGTCCTGGGAGTTTCGTTTTCGTCCTGGGGGCCTCATTTTCGTCCTGGGGGGCTCCTCAAATTTCCTGGGGTGGGGGGGGGGGCAATTGCCCCCTCTGGCCCCCCGGTGGCGACGCCCCTGCATATAGAGCATTACACCGGTATTCTTTTATTTTCTGCCGTAGCGTTGTTTACACTAGATATGTAACCGAATGTGCCGCATGTAGGCAGGAGATGCCGCACTGGTGAAATGTATAGCTGGATATGGATGCAACGCTTTGATAACGTCACCAACAGTCATAATTATAAGACTTATTCGCCCATCGGGAAACCGCACGGTTTTGCAGCATTATGCATGACTCAGGGCAGGGTGAATACCGTTTACACCACCCCCTTTCATTGCTAGACCCCTATTGCACGAAAACATATTGTATCCCTGGATCTCATAGTCCTGCATGTTATCTCCAAAATACCCTTCACTGACCCATGCCTCCATAATGCAAACAAAATCTGGTTCCTCCTCAGCAACATAACACATGAACTCATCAAATTTGGACCGGATACTCTGAGCATTAAACATCATACACTTAACAAATGCTCGAGAACCACCTTTGGCTTTTTCATGCTGAGGAGTTCTTTTATGACTAGATGAACTATCACTCTGTCTCCTTGAACTACTGCTACCATATTTGGTGACTTTGAGGTTCTATTGCCTTGGCCGACACTATTAGAATATTCCTGAGTTGGCAATGCAATTTCATCCCTCCCCACCCAATTTCTTAGTGTCCCTGAAGGACATGCTTGTACACTTTGCCTAACACATGGACCCCCTTCTCAGAGAAGTGCAGGCCATCCCTCTGATAGAGGTCCCACGATGCATAAAACCTGCACCACTCTTCTACAACCTACAACCTACAACCTGCACCACTCGTCCTCTTGCTCTGGCTCAAGCCGTGGCGGGTTCCGGCGGACTGGATCGCCACGTTTGTTATTGCTCTCGCGTTCACGGCCAAGTGGGCGACATATGCGCCAAAATAGAGACGTTCACATATATTCGTTTCAGTCCAACTATGCTTTAATGTGTTTTTATAAATGTCCCTCTTAGCAAATATTACAGTCGTGTTTAGAATATCGAGAAGCACGTGCGACATTCATTTCTAGCGAATCACTATGGTCCGGACAACTTGACCTAGAATTTGAAGAGCTATAACTTCGAAATTCCTGAAATTCCTTTTTAGTGGATATTTTTATTGAAGTGTGCATAATTTACTGTATAATATATATCATTTTGGAGAATGTCGTAGGGGGTCCGCTGTTTTGGGATGACGTTATGATATTAAGTTTCATATCAATTATGTAAGACGATTCTAAATGTCCCACTTAGCTGCTCAACTTTTTAGCTCCTAAGAATTATATCTAATAATTGTCTATAGTTTGAACGCAATCGCCAGGGTCCGCCATCAAACGAAATCACATTGAAGGTACTGAATGTGAATATGCTGCTGACTTGATGGACGTGGCATAGGGAGCCAATTAAGCTTCCATATGCGATATATGACGTATTTCATGTGTCCCATTCACAGGTAATATTTGAATGCGATTGCATGTAGGTGGCCATGGGTGCATGTTTTCTGCAACATGTCAGCATAAGGAGCACACTCCATTGCAAAATAGTAATATATTGCGCCTAGGTTGCAACTGAAATCGCGTTTTAAAACTGGCAGCGATTTAAGCAGCAAAAACCAGATATGCAGCGTTTTAGACAGGGATTCCTGCCATATTTTGCATTTGCACGATTATGGCTTGTGTGTGACATGCATCGCGAAACCTATTCTTGTGTACTTTAAGTGCAAGGTTAAGTAGTTCTACTGTTGAGTCCTTAGTTAAGAGATCCTGATCCATTTCATTCATAAATCATTATACTTAGATCATGAATCATGATGCTCAGATTCATGATGCATAGCTGGTGCTACCTTTGTTCATGTGAATACCTTTCCAGAGATCTCTGTTTTCCATGTGAAAGTTTTGAAGAAATTTGATCAACACTTGAGTTTCGAAATAGCAAACATTGACATAGATGTCGGACTGGAAATATTACGTTATGCAGTGGATATGTACCACGTAGTAGCAAAAATTATATGTAATTTCAATGTGTTATTCAACTATGTGAGGATTTCCTTGTACTTCCTGGTGGATTGAGTCAGTGGTAGATAGCATGGTGGATGTTTACCATGACACATTGGCAACTATGTTAAAAATGATCAGTTCTTTAGCTGGCAACAATGAAGAGCTGAATAGTATGCTTTTATTTTATGGATTTTGCATAGCTGGAGCTGGACAAATGTCTCATGCCCCAATTAGATGTTCCTGTTTGTGGTCCAATAGGCAGTTTTACAGAGGGATTTGCTCTTCCTGTCTAGTTGCTTTAGGTCCTTCCAAGTTTTTTTTTTCACTTCATCTGAAGCATTCTGAAGATACACTCAAAATTGTATGGCATACAACATTTAATACTAAGAAAAATTGGTTTCAATCATTTTTTCTATGTTTTATATTTTTTAACAATTATCATATTGTGTTGGAAGGAAGACACTGTTAGACAGAAGCAGTGTAAAATAATTGACCATGTGGCCTGGAAATTCACAGTTAATGGAATTGTGCTATTTCATCCTTGCCTTAGGTTTTTACCATTTTGCCACATGTGTGGGCAGTCATTATACACACAACTGCTAAATAATGTAAAATGCATGTGAATGAAGTGAAAGGCATTCCATGTGTTTAATCCTTGAGTGACAATCCTTTATTTTCTTCCAATCTTTCACTATTCCCAAGCAACTTATTTCTTCATCTGCACAGTTAATGGTGAAATAATTTTAGCACACTGGGGAGAAGGGTGGTTGCAATGCCATTTTCTCTGATGAATTATGAGCCAAAATGTGCACTGGGTTCCAGTTGTTTCCCAATGTCTCACATAATTCTTGAACTATTTGTGGAAGAATCACCATAGTGCAGTTTGTTCTTGGGTGCTGCAGTGTCCTGCTCAATTGATTTATTATCCAAAATGTGAGAGGGTGATGATGATTCTGAATTTCAGTTTGGATGTGCCTCAGTGGATGCATCATAGGATGTCCTGATGCCTGGTTCAATATGGTCATGACTTTCTATATACATAATTTATATGTTGACCCGCAATCATAGTTTGCATTATTGCATGCATTAACAGTTCTGCACATTATCCAGTCTAGTGTGATGTTCCTCATCTGCTTCCCAGAGTTCTATGGCAGTATAGGTAGCAAGGAAGTACCAAAATTGCTTGCAACCCTTATGTTCAAATTATTCCATGTGAAGCTTCACAGTGCTATTCCACTAACTACATTTTGTGTAATGCTAGGCATTTCATATTATTGTGAAATGTTAATGCACTTGACATGAAACCCTTGAGAAATCTGACTGCAACCCTCCACTTTACCCCCAGTAGACAAGGCCTGATCAGAGTAGACCCTCCTCCTGAGACACCCAGACAGTCTCCTCCCATCGAGGTGTGCCCCACCCTTTCACCCTCTCACCCATAGGATAAGGTTTGCATGAAGAAAGCCCCTCTCAGATTGAGGCCTCCCACTACAAAAAGTATGGATGTGCCGTTGTCATGTGCTGGCTTATGCACGATTCGTGGCATGGTTTGCAGTCTCCTCCTGCTTAAGACCAGTGGGAAATGCATCTTGACAGGCAAGCCAGGTTCAATCTACATTTACTTCAAGCAAAGTAGCGAAAAAGTCTCCTGCATTGCTTCCATGCAGGTCTCAGAAATCATGCAACAATTTCAAAAGGACACATAGAGGCGTCCATGCACAGGATTGCCTTCAGCTGATCAGATGGAGAGAATTAGTTCATTTAAAGCTAACAATGTCTGTGAATGCATTCAAAATATAAATCCTAAGACCTTTCCTAGGCAGCGAGGGTGGCTACTCCCTTAGTGCCACCCTGAGTCCACCGCATCGCCTCCACATTTTCCCGCGACCCTATCGCTATAAAGTAAGTGCCACAATATGGAAGCCTTTCACATATTGCATCCCATAGCATAAGCTTGTAGTTTAATGCTGACAATAATGTTACTGTTCTGAAGGAAAAAGAGGTGCCTACAGATTTTGGTTGGTTAGTTGGAAGAAAACTACTTTTATTGGAGGAAATTCACTACTTTGCATCTTGTGCACCACTCGTCCCATGTCCATATCTAGTTACGGAGCAGGCGGGTGACGCATCGTTCACGTCATAAGGGAACCTGCGTGGAAAGATGCGCAGATGCTTATTATTTTACCTCTGTATATGGCCTTGCAATCAATTATCTCTGGTTAGTGGCCATGAATGTACATTAGAATACATGCATTTTTATTACTGTGAAGAAGGCATTTCATTTTGCATTATTGTTTGCTTCAACTGGTAGCACAACTAAAAAATTATGAACCTACAATTAATATTTTTGGTGGTTCCAAATTGAAAGACTGCATCCATATATTGTGGTAGAAGGTTTAAGTATATATGTGTGTTCCACTTACCAATAAATTATCAAGCAATTTTGCTCAATTTCCCTTTATAGTAATTGGATTCTGAAAAAAAATTCACTCCCATGTACCTTGGCATGATTAAGATGATGTAACCACTCATTTCTGGTGCAGTGTATTCTTATCAGCTTGCAAGCAAAATGGAGCCAAAAAGGAGGCTGAGTCTGAAAATTATGAAGAATGATGTCAAATAACAAAACCTAGCCTGGACCAGGGGGTCCACAAGCAGTGGCATTGCTGAGTGGCAAAACTGAACTAACCTGGAGGACGGAATCCATTGATCTGTATGGGGAAAACCATGTTAAGCACAATATGTCATGAAATATTTGGGGTAGTGCATAACTAATGCCAAGTTTGGAAAGGGCTCTATGAGACTCACCATATTCACATGGGGGAAATATATACAGGGAATACTGCAATAGTATGTGCATGATCTAATGCATGGTTTGACTGGCAGTTCATGGCAACATTCAAGAGTGTCCCGCTACTGGCTGACATTTTGGTGGTAGGGGGACCCTATTTTGACTGCAGAGCCACAGTGACCACAGGCTCCATGAACCATGAGCATAGGTTTATTTTATGAAATTAATGCTTTGTTGTGTTTAGCTAAAATTCTATGTTGAGTTTCCTACATTTTTTAAAAACTTCAATTCATTGTTATTGTCCACAGAATATAGTTCAAGAGCACAAAAGAATTAATGTGTTCACACAAATATTGCTGTTTTTTTTTAAAGCAAATGATGCTAGGGTTAACATTTGGTGTCCAATCACTAGCTGTGTCCAGTGGTTGGTTTGAAGGTCATACCAAGGTTATGCCAGTGTCTTGTGGGCCGACCTTATGAAATAGCCTTTGCCTGGACTACTTTAGACTCTTTGAAGTTTTTCTCCAACAAATATGACTTTTTAAAATGGTAAAATTTCACATACAAAAAAAAATACTGACCTAGCATTGCCAATAACTGTGATTTCAGTTAATATTTTTCCATATATTTTTTTCCTGTGTAACATTTGTGAATGTGACGAAGGTGATGTGTCTACTCATTTCCTCTGTGAAGGCTTGTTTTAATTTGGTGAGCAAAAGAACACCAAAAGGGCATTTTTACAATGTAGCATTTATCAATGTGATTAAGATGATGGGACCACTCATTTCTCTAAAAATGCTTACTTTTCAACTGGGAAGGAAAATGCCAAAAAAGTATGTTGTGGTTAGGAATATAGCATGACAAATAACATTTGGAAATGTAATTTAATCAAATCTAGCCTACCATAGTCAGGCAAAAATTCAGGCAATTTTTCATTCAAATTGTTTTCTTCAGAAACTAACCTAGCCTAACCTAGCCTAACCTGCTGGTGGAAAAAAAAATGTCCCATCCCCAAAATTAAAAGATCAAAATCTTTAAAGTAATAAAACATAACCTAATCTAACAAAGCTTAATCCCTTTCTTTATGGTGGTTAAATGTTTATAATATTTATCTTGTGAATACCCTAATGCCCCATATTACTACATATTCAAACATGTTTTTTTTTAAATGTTCTAAGTTGTAATAGTATCTGGCTTTCTATTTGGCATTTGGCAGACTGAGACTATTATGGTGATTACAACATTCTGATTTTCAGTTCTCCAGACTGCTATTTGCAGCTTCAAATTTCTTTGGCACCCATTACGTCTCCCCTGGGACCAATCTAATGAGATTATCTTTCGCAATTTGCGCCAATTCGGACAGACACTGGGGGCGTGTATGTCCCGTGGGTTGACTCATTACCATCAAACTCTGGTGGTAGTATCATCAAACTCATTACTAAGTTACCGATCTGGAATTTCATTAGAATATTTCTAGTTAGAGGCTGGTATGCTTCATATGACTCTACGAAGGTGGAAAATCGCTGGGAGACCATTGGAGCCTGCCAGATGATGACCAGAAGAGAAAAGCATGCACATAATAGCACGCGAGGTGCACGTACTGCTGCAGACATGCTGTGTGCCAATGAGACAAGACTCCCAATGAGGGAGCCAACACTGAATCAGCACATCTCAAAGCACCAAATGACTGCACTGATATCATTGGCTGATATAACTTCACATATAACTGCACTGATATCAGTTATATGTGAAGCTTCTTGGCAATACACAAAGTGCACGTTTTGGAAGGTTTGAAGTATGTAGATCTGGCATGCTACATATTCCATATGCTCAATATATGGCTGTATAGTGTCTTGTGTCACTTGCTGGCCGTTTTGCGCTGAAGTTTGATGCTGTGGTAGCTCAGTCGATGGAGCGTCCTGGGTTACGTAGCCACCTGCGAACCACTGGTGTGATATACTGAAATGTATGCTACTAGGCTTGGCAGTTCAATGCGTTGTAAAATATTCCAAGGTTCTTATGCTGAAATTTTGAATTAATGTACTGTTCTTTTGTTGTCAGATTTCGCAGGTAGTAGCCATGAACTGCTTCAGGCATTTCCCGGCAGTTTTTTGTCGAGGTTTGCAACTATCTGCCTGTTTAAATAATGCAAATGTTTTGCACTTGGTGTCAGCCAGACAGCGTGGCCAAATGATGGGCAAGTTTCTAGCAACAGCCAAGAAGAGAGAGAGGTAAATATGTGCGAATATCAATGGTGAACTGCTTTTGGATTAGGTCGAGTGCATGACCCTGACAAGCTACTAATATGAGATAAGTCATAGCTTCGGAGAAGAAATGTTCAGAAATGATGTACCATAAAAAATGATGTACCATACAAATGTATCAAGTATTGATGATCAGGTTTATGGTTATGGTTCCATTATTATGGTCTATAGAACATTTGTCATACAAACATTCTCAACATATGACCCAGCATTGACCCTGATACTGGTTCAGGCCTGCATCAGCTTGAGTTAATTGACTCATGACCCCATGTCTCCACACTAACGTGTGACATCCTCAGACAGCTACTGGCGCTACCGACCACCGATGTGACCTCTCCGACCGACGGTGGCGCCACCGCTGATGGTGCGCGCGTGCGGCCGTTGCGCTCTACCAGCGCCAAGCACCGCCACCGCCTGGAGGCCCTGAGCGCCATCTATCTGCAGCGCATCACTGAGGTGCTGAGCACCGGTGAATTTCTGCCCGATCTGCTGGAGAGCGGCGTAACTCTCACCAAGGTCGGTCACGTGGTCTGGAAATCATGTGGTGTTCTTAGCGGTTTGGTGGCCACTTGTTTTGTTGTGAGGAAAGGATCATGGTGTGATCATCTTGTCTCCATGTTTCGTGCCCCACTCTCACCGCCCCAGAACAGCACACTTGTGTGATCGGTTTGGAGTAGGATGAAGTTTCCGTGACACCCCCTTCGTCATTGCCAGTAGCGTGGACGTACCTCCGAACCTTCCACACCCCGCAGTGGGAGCAAAGTGGCACCACTGAAGGAAGGATATTTCTAAATTCACTCTTCAAATGCGCTATCCGTCATGGTCGTGTTGTCGACTGCCTTAGTTATTCGCGCAATGCTTAATATTTTTGTAAGCGGTACCCACAATGTTAAACTCTACGTCCAAATGACAAGAATAACCGCAGCTTTTTCCAACGCACTGAAATACCATAATGCCAGACCATTAATTTGCCAGGCCTGGCTGGAAACCGTGGTGGGAGCGCCGTCGCGCTGCCGAAATCCTTTCTTTGCACACTGAGCTGGCTGGCACTGTGCCGGCTGGCGATGATACACAAATGACAAATGGTCGTTTGGTGTTTAACATTGTTGTTTCGAATGGACCACTTGACGGTTAATTTAACAGTAAAGGGTAAGACAATAGATAAGATGAGACAAACGGCACGCAGATGTGTGCGATTTGTTGGCGGCTACTCCGAGCCGCGCGGTCAGCAGCCGAGCACGCGGTCGTTGGCACACGGTCGGCGGTAGTTGTTGCCGGAGCATCCGGCCGTGTACGAGCAGTCCTGCTCCGTCTGGTACCCGGGCAGTATCTCCGGCCGCGGCAGATAGTGCACGCCGCGCTCGCAGATGGTGCGCTCAGGCCGCAGCAGCAGCACCTTGGCCAGGTAGTTGCGATCCTTGGGTGGCGGCGGCGGCCGCGTGCGGCCGTGCGTCTCCAAACTGAGTCGGTCCAGCCGCAGTGAGTTGGCCTTCACCGCGATGTCCTCGCGGACGCGCGCCAGCTGCCGGCGCAGCCGGTCGAGCGCGTCCCACAACTGCCGAAGGCGCGCCTGAAGCAGCTCCTGTGTGGCCTGCACGCTGAGCCGCTCCTCACGCAGGCCATGCCACGGCGCGTCGTACGCCAGCTCGGCATTGGGCCGGTCCATGCGATACTCGAGGCGTGTCTCGGCCAGCTTACGGAACGGGTCCTTGTCGCGGACGGCCGCCTCCAGGCGGCGGATGTCCGCCTCTACGGCGGCCGTCTCCTGCTCCAGCTGGGTGCGCTGCCACACCAGGTCGTCATGCGTCTGGTGCAGCTGGTGCAGTCGCTTTCGCAGCGCGAACTGGACGGCCGTGTGGCAGGCGTCCAGCCGGTTGCGGCCCTGCGCCAGTGTGGCCATGATGGCATCGCGCAATCGGCGCGACTGGCACATCTGATAGTCGGCGCGCTCCTTGTTGTGCCGCGAGTTGTCTTGCCACTGCTGCACTGATATCGTGTCTTTGGGCATTCGCATGCAGTGCGGCTTGAAGCTGATGTTGGGGCTCTGCGGTGTCGTCGACAGACAGAGGCCGTCAATGTCCAGCGCCTTATATTTATCAGTGATGTCGTTCTGCAATTGCTGCCTAGCTTCTTGGAGACGACTCAGCTGCTCGAAGGATTGGTTGCAACGTTCTTGGAGCTCACTGCGATAGTCTTTGATTGCTTGCACCTCCTCATTCAGCTTTATTTCTACTTCATCCTTGACTATATCTACTGTTCTTCTTCCTTCCCGTATGGCCAGAGTTTCAAGCCCTGTTTCTAAATCAAAATGTCTCTGCTCCAATTCATCCTCAGCCGCCGTTTTTGCGTTTGATAAATTCTTGATTTCGTCATCAGCCTCTTTAAGCGTTTGTTCCAGCACAAGTTTCCATCCTTCGACATCACGAATGCGATCACATAGCCTGTTGTTGGTGTCGTGGTAATCCCACTTTGTCTTTATTTCCGCTTCGTTCAAAGTTTGACTTGTCCCTTGTCTGGTGTCATGACTGACTGTGATTTCCCGGTTACTGGTATCTGCAACACTGCAGTTGTGTCGAAACCAGTCAGGTACTTGGTATCTTGCAGAAGGCTTGTATATTATGGCGTTCTGGCAAGACATTTTTCGATTTCGTGTCTTCGAGGGTTCAAGAAAAGATCATTTGTCGTTTTACAAGGTAGGATTTCGATCGATGAGGTGTACGTTATCGAAATGTGTTAAACCATGCCATTTATGTCATGCTGATGGAACTCCGAGTTTATGTTGAACCCCTTCCCGAAATATTTGAGGTGATCGTTATCACAAATAATGAACGCCCATAAATATCACTAAAGTTAATTTAGTCATTCAGTGACATTGCACGAGCAGTTTTCATCGTGACACTTACAGTAATAATTTGTATGGGGTGACGAAAATTATATTCGCATGCCGGGCTGTTAGTAGTAAATGCGGTAGAAAATTATCCGCGGTACTGATAGCGATAAATAAAGCTATTCAGTGAAATTGCACGAGCAGTTATATCATCAATTAGACATATGATCTTCCAATGGAACACGACATTGCCGTCCCGGTAGCTCAGTTGGTTAGAGAGCCGGCTACATTGGTCTCCCCATCCTGACAAAACAGGGTTCGAATCGCTGCACGTGCCCTCATGTACCTGGAAGGGTCAGCTGGTAACTGACCCGATAAACGGGGGCCTGGCGTTGGGGCGGCTGCATGCATGCTTTGGTGACGTGTTAAACTATCAGTCCTAATTGTGCTGTTGAGCCGAAATTCTCGCGTCAGGTGGTGGGGTCATGGATCATGCAAGGCACTGCTTAGCAATGCACCCTGTTCCGTGAAACCACCTTAGTAAATCCTCGGATTTAGCTTTCTTTTTCAAAGAGACTTAATCAGAAATCTTGTTGGGTTGGCTTCATAAACCAGGATCACATTGCTAAGCAGAGCTTGGTGCGTGAACACTGGTCTCACCACAAGATCCATGAATTCCAGTTCAACAGCATAATTTTTACTGAGAGTTTAACGTGCCGTCAGTGCACCGGCACCGCATTTTTAGATGACTCATGATGGAAGATTGCCACTGATTGATGCGTTGATTAAATAAAGCCACAATATCGATGGATTTTATGGCAGTATGTAGTACACTGATTGCTCTGCACATGCATGGGAGCATAATAATATAATCCTTGTGAGTTAGTTCTAGTGATCCCGGCCCTAATGTAAGTCGACAGGTAATGTGCGGGTGGTGTACGTGTTCTGGACTCGGGACGCAGGGGAAAAATGCAGTTGGTGTAGGAGTTCTGGACTTGGCCCGCAGGTGCAGCTGGTGTACGTGTTCTGGACTGGAGCCGCAGGTGCAGCTCGTGTACGTGTTCTGGACTGGAGCCGCAGGTGCAGCTGGTGTACGTGTTCTGGACCAGGGTTGCAGGTACAGCTGGTGTACGCGTTCTGGACTGGGAGCCGCAGGGGCAACATGCAGCTGGTGTACATGTTGTGGACTGGGGCCGCAGGTGCAGCTGGCGGGCAACATGCGGCTGGTGTACGTGTTCTGGACGTCGCCGGCCGGCGCCGGCAACTGGGCCGTATCCAAGCAGCTGAACACGGCCTCGCCGCACCTGCGGGAGCTGCTCGCGCAGCAGCGCGTCACCGGCCACCTGCCGGGCATCAAGTTCGTCAGAGGTAACGCTCGCCGCGTTGCGTTGCGCCCGGTTGGACGTTTGCGGATGCCGATAAAACGGCAGCGGCTCTACTGTACCGCCACTGGACTCTGGGATGCTGGTTTTAGCTGGTACTGCTATTTCTTGTCTTCCGACCTGAGGTGCCGAACCAGAACCAGTGTGGACCAGAAGTGTGCTGTGACCTGAGTCTGACGGATGGCTGGTGACCCGACTTGTACGTGACTGCCTCGGACGATTATCGGAGTTGTATTTCATGTGTGCGGCGTGTTCGATTGTCCTGTATTTCATTTGTGCAAGATGTGCCTCTGGCGTCTGCTTGACGTGTTTGACACAGCTCCCGTTGTTCGTCTGGTGGGTGTGAATTGCTTGCGTGATAAGTGTGCCTATCGTGTCTCGGGCAGACACGGACAACACTGCTCTCCTCGAAGTGGAGCGACAGCTGGCGCTGGCTGACTACGGGCCCGACTTTGAGCCCACCGACCCGACCCACTTTGTGAAGCGACGAGGCATGCTGGATGCATCAGTCACTGCTGGTGACACGGTTAGTGTTGGTAACTTTCAGCCATGTCGGGTTGCTCAAACCTCACCGAAACCGAGGTCTGGAACCAAAACGGGCCGATGATCTCTCTTCAGCTGAAAGTGCACCATGCAGTAGTATTTCCCGATTGTATGAGCTTTTCTGTCACTGTGCCTAGGGTGTGGTCGGTCCAAATCCTACAACTGTGTTTTCACACCCCCATCTAGCGGAAAATTGGCCTCGTCACCGAACCAAATGTTCTAGACGAAATTGGGTCAGCAGGGGCGGGGATGGTCGAGTAGTTAAGGTGTCGGGCTATGGGTACCAAAGGTCCCGGGTTCGACTCTAGCGCCACTCAGGACATTTCCCAATCCCGTGGCCCACCGGCGAAACAGTGTGGGCGGCGCCATTAGCCGTGAATGTGCATAAAGTGTGTCGTGAACCAACCAATAAGCAAACAACAAGAACAAATTGGGTCAGCAGTGCACATGCCGCACAATCAGCTTGTAAAGGTATCTATGCAATTTTGTCGCTTTCAGGCAGTGTTCCACAGGGATAAATTATTCGATAAATTATTCGTGGAATAGGGTGGAATATACCACTTTCTGAACACCCAATCGACATCCTTTGCCCAAAACTATCGACACCCTGCTCCTTGATACATGCATATGAAGTCTTCGTGTCTCTTTTCTAACAGTATCTCGATTATAAGTAGCATGTGCACGCTCTCGATAGGGAATGGTGATACAACACGAACATTTTGCAATGCAATCTCAGGTAAGTGAATTACATATTATGTAATATGGTCTACAATACCAGCTTATAGCATAGGTATTATTCTCCCTGCCCCAAATATAGCGCTTCTTAAATTATGAATCTCAGAACAAATGATAAAGATACAGTCCTGCCAAAACCATTGCCTCAAATTCGAGTCTGAAAGACATAAAAAAAACATTTAAATGACACAAATTCCCTGGCAAACTTCGACATCCTACTGTGCTCCTTTTGACATCTCACACCTAATGAAAAACCATTATTTTAACGCTGGTGCTCCATAAATGTGTTCTGTATGGTGTTACTCATACATTTTGTAATGTTTTTTTTTGTGCACCGTCCTTGTAGCTGGGGCCAATTTGGTATGCAATTTTCCTGATTGATTTTTAGAGGGTTTCGGGGACGATGATCTTGACTTTTTCTCAAGCCTTCTGCAGAGCGTTTTGAACATTGTCTCCCGCTACGCCCTCGGTTCAACGCTTCAATGCCGTCTCAATCAAAAACTGTTCATAGACGTTTTGGTAGTCTTAGGATGAGGAGCGTAGCGCACGCTAAAGGTGGGCCGGAAATAGTGCTGAGCTGCCCGTATTGATGCTGTTTCGTAGTATATCTGTACAACTGGTCTTTTCCTCCCTGGTCACTGGGTGCATTTTAAGGAATGGGCAAAACTACTTCATGCAATTTTCCTCTGCACATATTTCCTAAAAATATAAATTGCTTCATGCTGAATTGGTTTTGTTTGGTCCCTGCGCCAAAATGATAGTAGGAAATCCTTTTCCAATTACCAGATGTATGAGTAGGTAAGTTGACAAAGCTTCTTAGTTAAGCGAAATTTGCCCTTCTTCTTTGTGGAGACCAGACGAAGCGATGCACGTGATTGTTTATATAATGTGTCTGCAATATGTAGAAACATATCGAAGTACTAGATGAGGAACAAGTTGAAGCGATTCGATATTACACGACGATACGAAGCAATACGGTTGAAAAACCACACGGAAGAAACATGAAGCAACACGAGCGACGTGAGGCTACCAGTCATCAAGTTAGTGCAGTTTTCTCTAGGACGTCATTGGCGTGGTATAAAGCATTAACATTGCTGCGGTGGTGCTGCTGAGTCCTAAGCTCGCCACTAAGCGAATGTGATACGACTTTGCCAGTGTCGGTTTCTGGATTCTCATCCGCAAGAGCATGCCGAGGGCGGTGAGCGTGCGACCAGAGTTCAGGTCACGCTATTTCATCATTCAGCTGTGCGTGCGAGTGGCCCTGTACGTGCTGTTCCTGCACACTGAGCGGCTGGAGCCGACCGTGCGCGCGATCCCGGCCGATCAGGTCTGGCGGCACAGCTACCCGCTGACCGAGAGCCGCATGTCGTCGTCGGCGCTGTGGACGCTCATCTACACGGCGCCGGCGGCGACCGTGGCGCCGTGGTTGGCGTACTCGCGCGACTGGCCGGACGTGCGGCGGGCGGCGCTGGCCGCCTCCCTCAGCCTGCTCGTCAACGGGCTGGCGACCAGCGTGCTGAAGGCTGTCGTGGGCCGGCCGCGGCCCGACTTCCTGGCGCGCTGTCGCGGCTGGCGCACCGGCGGCGGCTGTGCCGGCGACGCGCGCCTCGTCGCCGAAGGCAGGCGCAGCTTCCCTAGCGGCCACGCCTCGTTCTGCAGCTGCCTGGCCGCCTTCGCGGCACTATACTGGGCGGCGAAGCTGCGAGTGTTCGCCGGCGGCGGCCGGCGAAGCTCGGCGGCGGCGGCGCCTCTGGTGGGCGCAGTCCGTGTGGCGTCCTCGGCAGCCGCGGCGCTGGTGGTGGTGACGCCTCCGTTGGCGGCGGCGCTAGTGGCAGCCAGTCGAGTCTGGGACCACCGCCACCACTGGGAGGACGTCGCCGCCGGCTACGTGCTCGGCGTTCTGGCCGCGCTAGCCGGCCACCGCTGCTACTACCATTTACCGTGACGGGTGTTCAACCGGAGGGGCCTGTCGGCACACGTCTGACGGTCACCTGGTGAACCATCGCCGTCTGACGGTGACCTGGTGAACCATCGCCGTCTGACGGTGACCTGGTGAACCACCACCGTCTGGCGGTCACCTGGGAACCATCGCCGCCTGAGGTCACCTGGACATCGCCGTCGACGGTACCTGGTGAACCATCGCCGTCTGACGGTGACCTGGTGAACCACCACCGTCTGACGGTCACCTGGTGAACCATCGCCGTCTGACGGTCACCTGGTGAACCATCGCCGTCTGACGGTGACCTGGTGAACCACCACCGTCTGACGGTCACCTGGTGAACCATCGCCGTCTGACGGTCACCTGGTGAACCATCGCCGTCTGACGGTCACCTGGTGAACCATCGCCGTCTGACGGTGACCTGGTGAACCATCGCCGTCTGACGGTGACCTGGTGAACCACCACCGTCTGGCGGTCACCTGGTGAACCATCGCCGCCTGATGGTCACCTGGTGAACCATCGCCGTCTGACGGTCACCTGGTGAACAATCGCCGTCTGGCGGTCACCTGGTGAACCATCGCCGTCTGATGGTCACCTGGTGAACCATCGCCGTCTGACGGTCACCTGGTGAACAATCACCGTCTGGCGGCAGTGGTCGATCGTTAGCACACCATGCTTGCACCCAGTCTCGCTTCCGCCACAAAACGGTGACGTGTGCACTGTTTCCTCAAGAATTACTTTCTCATTTGTATTGTTTTACTAAAGCGGATTTACCATTACTTAATGACAACGTTGGCATGTTTAGCGTGCTTGTATAAGTAAAGTAATAATTAAAATAAGCGATAAGTAGAATAAAAGGCAAAGTGGATACGATAGAACAGGCCGTGATGCAAATAAGTAAATACCGGTCACCTAGGTGATAGCTGCTGTCGGAGCTGTCCACCAGCCTATGCTGGAACACGCTAACTGGTGCTACCTCGTCACTTGTCAGATACGCCACGTTAATCAACTGATTTGCCAAACATCACCATGATAGTGACGAACGTGAGAGAGTATTGTCCAGCACGTTTTCTCCGGTCATACTTTTGCATTTCATTTTGCTGAATTAATTTGTTTTCGGTGTTTTGGCTCGATGGCTTAACTAGTGATGTTTGAGTCGTTGACTTGGCAACATTAAACGGTGATGGAGGTCAAGTACGCGCTGATAAGCATTCCGAAATGTAATGAGATATCGTGTGCTGTACCTACAGAAGACCGTCGAGCAATTCGCACATATATGCAGGGTTTAGCTTGAAGAGATAGTTAAGCATTACCTTGTTGGCCCAATGCGTACGCAATCGAAGTTGTCTTGTAATCAAGTACAATTCAGTCTTTTGAATATGAGTTCCTTTTTCTGGGCACTTGTTGTTTTCTCAAACATTAATGGATTTCATGAGACTAGTGTGACCAGTTCCACGGAATGTTTTGACTTTTTCATGGCAAACTATGATCCAGGCATCCGTGTCGTAGCTGACATCTAATGCGTTTAGTTTGAAGTCGATAGATATTTGCCAGCTATTGCCGGAAACATAGATTTATGAAAATGTATCTAGATTTCGCTGACGAAGTGTCGCGCTTTGCAGCTCTCAGACCCTCCATTCCGATAGTTAGAAGAGATTGACATTACCATTTGGTGACACCTCCATGAATACATCATTATGACAAAAGCCTGATGAGATATGCAATAAAATCAGCATACGTCTGTCTGCTTCAGTATCACCGGCATTTACCCATACAGTAATGGTAATGGGCATTATTTTCACGAAAATTCAGATTTCCGCGAACAACTTTATTTTATTTTGAGCTGTCCCAAAATGTCAGGATGGACATGATGCTTCACCAAGTCCTGACGTTTTGTAAAAGGTATTAGTGCATCGCCGGAGGCCTGAGAAACGACTGCTAATGTTAACTGGGAACGAAAATGTTCTGGGGAGCTGCAAGGAATGGCGTTCTCAGCGCATTCGTTCTTCACTTGCAGATGGAAAAGATCTCTGTTATTGTATTGTGCATGGTGTTTGGTCAGCGTTATCATCAGCTATGTGGTTATTAGATGTTACGCAATAACGTATACAGGTTAATAACTGCGAGTAGTTAACCTATGCACGATATCACGATTCAGGGGCTGCTTTTTGTTGTCCAACGCGTCTGAGGTATAAGTATGGACAATGCTCAAGTCCCATACACGCTGCCGAGTGCGCATTAATGCTGTGCTTGCTGTATATCAGCAATGCACAGCTTGCTGCGACCCACAGGAGAGAATAACCAGCCGCGAATCGCTGCCAGTGCAGGCGACGTCGTCTGCAACACCCGAGATGTCTTACTCGGTCGGCGGTCTGGACCACGCCGCCATACTGACAGAGGTTGGTCCGGCTTGCTCGTGGGTTCCGTTCGCCGCTGTACTGAGAGAGGTGGGTATCAACTGTGAGGAAAGTCGGCCTATGGTCCGCCTGACACCGTACTGGCACAGGTCGGTCTCAACTGTGTGGAAATCCCGCCTGCTCGTGGGTCCGCCTGCCGCCGTACTCCTCCGGCCCTCCGCCGCGACCAGTCTGTAGGCGGCGTTGCGCAGGTGTCACCATGGCCGTGGCCGCGAACCGCAGCTGACGGTGACCGTGTCGGTGTGGGCAGGTGCAGCGGCGCATCCTGCGCAGTTCGGCGCCGCACCGTCACCTCACCGTCCACCCCGAGGCGGTGACCCCGCGCGCGCCAGACTCGGCCGCCGACGCGCCCGCCCAGCTGCAGCCGTTCGGCCGCTTCACCCGGCAGAGGAAGTGGGCCCGCCAACGACAGAACAGACGTACGTAGCCTCTCGGTGTCGCCCCCAGCTCGTGCGAGTGGTGCAAGCTGCTCTGATAACATTACCTCTCCGAGACCGTTGAGAACCACTCCGCGCCGAGTGGTCTTGTGGACGCGCTGCTTTTCCATCGTGATAAGCATATACAATTGATGAACACCATGCTTACTGCTGCGAACCTGGATAGTTAGATATATAGATAGTGCTAGGCAAATCACCGTAATAAGGTCATGCTTAGTATGGAGCCCGTTGCTGATAACAAAAGTCCAACGTACCTCGATACTATGTTAGAAGATAAAAAATGAACGCCGCTAAGATAGGCTGGGAAATATGTCTACCCAGTGATGCAGGCCGAGTCTTTCAATTTGGTGTGATCAGTGCCGTTTGCGAACCAAGCGATCGGCTCCTGGTGGGTGGCAGGATTAGATCAACGTCTCCAAGCACGCTCCCTTCATTAGCGAGTGACTTCGCAATCCAGCCGGGAGCTGGCTGCAGTTCGTGCTGCTCCACTGCTGATACTGCTGCTTTTGTCCTCAGAGAGCAGTTCGGTGAGTCCGTCCGAGTGGGAGTTCTTGCACCGCCGCGAGGACGAGAATGGCGACTGCGATTCGGAGGGGGTCGCCGACATAGCCGCGCCAGACGATACAGCCGCTCGGGAGGAGCCCAGAACTGACCGGTAGACGTATACGCAACAGCTGGCGGCACTGCTGTCATTTTTCCTGTATGCGGTTTTGTGTGGAAAATAATTACTAAATACATGTCAGTTTTGTGTAATGTTCAACAGCATGAAGTTACGGGCACGCAGCACATGAAAGTGGTTCTTGGTATTTGTTCTCAAGGTGTTGGCGTAGAGCGACTAAGATATATTCAGAAATTACCATCAACAAAGAGCAATGGCTATTTAAGTCTTTGCTTCAACGGACGCTCTGAAGTGTGGCTCGAGCGGAGTCCTAGATCAAACCACGTTGTAAGTCACAATTGCATTGGGTCATGGCATTGTACTTGTCATTGCGAGCATGACGCACACAACACGCTTTGAGCAATGTCAACAACACGATGAGGCCGCCGCCGCACGCACCATCACACCACGAACGTCACATTTCCCTGACGACACGACACACTCAATATGGCTGAGCGACAGAGCTGGAGCGGACAACATTGCGAGTGACCGCACTGAAGAGGTAAGCAGGGATGGGCGGACTGTACCAAGGAAGTGAGTACCGGGTGATACATGTTTAAAATGCACGAAGTCTAGACTGTCACCCAACCTAGAAATCGTCACATCTGGCATGCCTCTAAGGCAAAACTTGCGTCATCACACCTCCAAGCAAGTCACGTGGACATGCGCCGGCGTCTGCATGCGAGCTACCCAAGAGCGGGCTTTGCTGGTGGCTACCAAGCACCCGGATTAAGTCCGGGTGGGGGTGGGGTACGTCCCACCAGAATACATGTATGCCCGACTGTCGGCGATCGGCCAATAGAACCTGCCGCGTCGAGACAGACCAGTCGGGCCGAATCCCTCGGTCAGGCTGGAGGAGATCACTCAGGCGGACCGAAGTGCGTCGACACACCTGTCCGGTTGGGCACCGACCAGCCTGGTGGAGCTGAAGTCTGCCCGGCCGCCCGGCTAGGGGCCGGCGGCAGCGCGCTGCGCCCTGACGTCGGTGACGATGGCGTCGGCCATGTGGTCGGCGGTGAGGCGGCGCTCCAGTAGCTGGGACACCAGCTGGTGGGCGGGAACGCCACCGCCGTGCGCCAGACACTGGCGCCGGTACCGCTGGCCGGCCGCCCTGCCCGCACAGACAGGACATACAATGACGACATGCCCCCACACACCGGACACACGATGGCGACACGCCATCGTGTGTCACACACCGGACATACGATGGCGACACGCCCACACACACCGGACATACGATGGCGACACGCCCACACACACCGGACATACGATGGCGACACGCCCACACACACCGGACATACGATGGCGACACGCCCGCACACACCGGACATACGATGGCGACACGCCCACACACACCGGACATACGATGGCGACACGCCCGCACACACCGGACACACGATGGCGACACGCCCACACACACCGGACACACGATGGCGACACGCCCGCACACACCGGACATACGATGGCGTCACGCCCACACACACCGGACACACGATGGCGACACGCCCACACACACCGGACACACGATGGCGTCACGCCCACACACACGGACACAATGCGTATGCACACACCCGATGGCGTCAGCCCACACACCGGACACACGATGGCGACACGCCCGCACACACCGGACACACGATGGCGACACGCCCACACACACCGGACACACGATGGCGACACGCCCGCACACACCGGACACACGATGGCGACACGCCCGCACACACCGGACATACGATGGCGACACGCCCGCACACACCGGACACACGATGGCGACACGCCCGCACACACCGGACATACGATGGCGACACGCCCACACACACCGGACACACGATGGCGACACGCCCACACACACGACACGAACACATCGTGATAAATTGGCACTGTATGACCGATGCAGTCGATGCGACCAGAAGACCAAATAACCAGCCGACATCAGCCGCCGAGTAGATACCTAATAAAAAACACCATCATAAACCACAAAACACGGCATGATGACAGCCCCCCCCCCCGACGAGGCGCCACCTTTACGTGGTGGGAGGGATTGAGTGTCCCACAGTGCCTTTGGCGACACCAGAGAGGCAGGCGCAGCCCTCCCACTAAACACCAGAACCACCGAGGTCCCACTCCCAAGTGACACCGTTGATCAATCCCAGGCGTCATCTCGATCGGCCTCTGTGGGCGGGGATTGGACCCTGGTCACCCGGTCTAAGGGGCCTGCTCGTTCCCCCTACCCAATCCCAACCCCTCCCCTTCTACCACACCATCTATCTTGAAATCCCCACCTCTTACATCCCGTCCCCCTTCCAGCCCCCTCCCCTCCCTCGCGCCCCACCACCAGCCCTAAATCAATCCTCTCCACCTCCTCCCTCCCTGAATCCTCCTCTCTTCCCGAGAGCCGGGCTCGCCATCGCCCTCACCCTTAACATCTGCATCCGCGCCCGCATCGCCATCCAAAAACGCGCACCGACACATCAAAATTCCAGACGTAAGCTTGAATTTCAGGAAGCCGAAAGGCGTGCCCGCCAAGCCAAACGAGCTCGGCTCGCTCAAATGGAAAAGGCCCGGGTCAAGGGCCGCCAAGGTACAGACATCGCACCTCCCCAAACTCAGCCTCCCCGTCGCCGCGACGGCGAGTGGAGGGACCGGGGGAACGTCTGAAATGGGTCCTCCGCCTCCGCCGCAGCCGAGTGTCCCCCAGAAACGGGGGCTTCCTCCGTCCGAATCCCCGCCGTGGGGTAGCTCACAGAGGTCCCGCCCAAGGACAAATTCACTCGGGCCTGATCGGAGCTACCTCCCTGAGTCCTCGAAAGACACTCCTTCAAGACACTTCACCGGAACTCAATTTTAAAACCGCATCCAACTTTTTCTACCGACAATGACGTACACACGTGACTATCTGGTTTACATTCTTCTTTTCTTATTAACTCACCAAGCCGTCGCTGGGTTTGTGATATCCACTATCCATTGTGTATAACTATATCTTTTGGCCACGCTCATGTTTTACGGTATTAACTTACTGACGTGATCCACAATGCAGCTCTTCGCATCGATACTGGAGCCTTTCACACCTCACCGGCTGCTAGTGTAATGGTAGAAGTAGATGAACCACCTCGTGCACTACGCCGTAAGTTATTGGGCGCGAGATACGCATGCAATGTTGCTCAAACCCGGAACCATCCAGCCTATCGGTGGATATTCTCAGTGCACGTCACAGGGCTCAGCGTGGATTACCGTTTTCAACTCGTATGTCCTCGATTCTTCGAGAATGTAATATCCGACCGCGTTCCATAGCACGTGTAATCACGCCTAGCACTCCCCCTTGACATGCTGTCTCAGTGAAAACTGACATGACTCTAACCTGCTCAAAGAAAGGTCAGGTAAACCCGGAGGAACTCCGCATGGAGAAAGTACACGAATATCACGACCTTTCGCGCATTTACACAGACGGCTCAAAGTCGATCTCTGGTGTCGGGTGTGCTCACGTAAGTCGACAAGGTGTTCGATCTTTCTATTTACCGACGCAAACCTCGATTTTTACTGCCATTCTGCAAGCCCTCTATTTTATACATAAAGACCGGTCCCCAATTCATGTGTTTTTCACAGACTCTGAGCAGTCTTCAGGCGCTGGACATCTTTAACCAGGATAACAGACTTGTTCGGAGGATTATGAAAGTAGTAAAATCCTTGTATGACATTGGAAGAAATATCGTGTTCTGCTGGATTCCTAGCCATGTTTGACTCGCGGGAAACGAAGCTGCTGACATAACCGCCAAACCCGCCATTAGCAATGGCCGTGTGGTCACGGGTGGGGGTATATTACGTCAAGGCGAGATTGTCGAATGAACATAAAAATATTCCCAGACGCCACGACCTCAGTCGTTCCCTATTAGGATACGTAAAGAAGAGTCGGTGTTCAATCGTCCTAGAATCTACGGCTCCCTCCAAGAGATATATATCCTACTATATTGTCAAGTATACGGTTAGAATGGCAACGAATCTGGAATTCCAAGTGTAGTAAGCTCATGGTTTTAAAAACCGACACTAGGAAAGTGGCTATCCTCTCACCGAACCAAACGCCGGGAAGACGTAATGCTCTGCCGATCGAGAATAGGCCATACCTTCGCAACACAGTTATATGTTTACTGGTGATGATCGTCCCCTATGTCCGCGCTGTTCTAACCCGCTTGCCGTGTGCCATGCTTTAGTTGGCTGTACACTGCTCGATCCTCTACGACGCCAGATTCTAGGATGATTGAACACCGACTCTTCTTTACGTATCCTAATACGGAACGACTGAGGTCGTGGCGTCTGGGTATATTTTTATGTTCATTCGACAAGCTCGCCTTGACGTAATATACCCCCACCCGTGAAGATGGATAGCAAGCTATGATAGCAATACCGTAAATTGATTACAATTCAGTTATGGACGCAAGATGACCCTAGATGTCGAGGCGCCACTAAACTCCAATCCAATCCAATCCAATCCAACGGGATGATAACAGTAGATTCACATTAACCCGTCCCGTCTCGGGGGTGGGGGTCTTCAACCGCCGCCCCCTCAGGTTTTTCGCGGATAGCGGACGAACGGCGCGCGGCAGCGCGCCCAAATTTGGGATATCTTTTCCCACATCAAATTGACATGCTGATTCAAAATTTTTAGGTCAGGTCATCTAGGGTCAACGTGTTAGTCAATGTCAAGTGAGGTCAACTCCAAAAAAGCTCAACCAGTCGTCACGCTTTAACGGATACAGATATTTTAATGAAACTTTCAGCGTTTGCTTATCTTTACGGGTGCAACAAAACGTACGAGTTGAATTTTTCATTTTTTTCGTTTTTGACTACATATAAATTTTGCGTATTTGCCATATTGCAGTTCAAACACAGGATTCTGGCTTAAGTAAGCATTTTGTATTAGGGAAAGTTGACTTCCAACAACGTTTCTCGGTCTGCTCTACCCACTGGGAAAGGAAAATGAAGGAAAACTTGAAAACTCAAAATTGTAAAATTTCAACAACAAAAAAAACATTTTACTTGTATTTGGGGGGCCCAAAAAATTATAGCCCTGGTCGATTTCGCTGTCCTTTTCTCATTCCAAATAAATCTCGTTTTTTCATATATCCCACAAAATGAACTCCCCAGAGTAAAAAATATAATGTATGTCGTGAAAAGTCGTGAAAATCTAGCCCCCCTGATGACGTCACTTTTGGGGGATTTTTTACGGGGTGGACCCGGACCCTACTCGTCGAGCGCTTTCCGATGACACCTCTTTCGTTTTCGTGCGATGCTTAGTTTGGATTTTAGAGGGGGGTCTTCAACCGCCCTCGGGGTGGGGGGGGCGAGACGGGGTGGGAGTATTTGACAGGAAAGACGGCGCGGGTTAATGCAGCGTGCGGAATGTAGATACGTGCAGGAAGTTTGGTGTTCGCAGACTGACTCGGACAGGTATCGACGGGACAAGGTTGATTTGGTTTAGACAGAATAACCCGTGGTCGCGGCTAAAGGGAGAACCGGACGCTTCCGTTAAGTGTGTCTTAATTTAACATTGCGCCTAACGACATTGCCCATTAACTATCGACATGGAGACCAGTGTCCTCGAAGTGAGAGAAAGAGGTGACGCCATTGGTAAGATGGTTACGTGGTGACTTCCAACTTGGCCAGGCCATGCCACGAGACCAACCAACACTCCGGGGTACCGTCTCCACATCGCGTTCTGATCACGCGGGAGACATCCAGCACCCCCATCACAGCCCGGTACGGTCACGTGTGGAACCTCCAGCACCCCCATCACAGCCCGGTACGGTCACGTGTGGAACCTCCAGCACCACAACCGCAGCCCGGTACGGTCACGTGTGGAACCTCCAGCACCCCCATCACAGCCCGGTACGGTCACGTGTGGAACCTCCAGCACCACAACCGCAGCCCGGTACGGTCACGTGTGGAACCTCCAGCACCACAACCGCAGCCCGGTACGGTCACGTGTGGAACCTCCAGCACCACAACCGCAGCCCGGTACGGTCACGTGTGGAACCTCCAGCACCACAACCGCAGCCCGGTACGGTCACGTGTGGAACCTCCAGCACCACAACCGCAGCCCGGTACGGTCACGTGTGGAACCTCCAGCACCACAACCGCAGCCCGGTACGGTCACGTGTGGAACCTCCAGCACCCCCATCACAGCCCGGTACGGTCACGTGTGGAACCTCCAGCACCACAACCGCAGCCCGGTACGGTCACGTGTGGAACCTCCAGCACCACAACTGCAGCCCGGTACGATCACGTGTGGAACCTCCAGCACCCCCACCACAGCCCGGTACGATCACGTGTGGAACCTCCAGCACCACAACCGCAGCCCGGTACGATCACGTGTGGAACCTCCAGCACCACAACCGCAGCCTGGTACGGTCAGGTGTGGAACCTCCAGCACCACAACCACAGCCTGGTACAGTCACATCCCGTGACTTCCACAGCCAGGCCAGACCACGTGACCCCTCTTCGACACCATCACCACAGTTCTGTCCAGTCACGTGACCCACCTGTCGAACGGGTCGGCGGCGAACAGTTCGCGCCAGATGACGGAGGCGACAGCGCGCGCCATCAGGTAAGAGTAGTAGCGCGCGCCGTAGCCCACCAGGTGGCCGAAGCGCAGCTGCCAGGCGGTGTCGGGCACGTGCGGCAGGCCGTAGTACTGGGTCTGCACGCGCGCCAGCACGTCTGTGGTGGCGGCGCCGGTGGGTGCCGCGCCGTGGTACGTCTGGTCCAGCGCCGAGTAGAACAGCTGCCGCCAGGCAGGGATCCGCAGTCACTCAGGTGGAACTGTGCAAGAGCCACTCGCTACGACACGGCGCTGAGCGGAAGTCTCACGCAACGTATTCAGCTTGCCATTTTCTTCAGCATTATCACAGTAGATGATGACGTTATCATGTACTGTGGATTTGGGTTTAGAGACGTCGATGTCGCAGTAGATAAGGCTTCGAGCTTAGATATGGGCAACTTAATTTGACGCGAGCAGCAATTAGAACACCGCAATCCCCTCCAACACAAAAATAAACTGCAGCATGAAAGCAAACTGGGAACTCACCTGCAGCCGAGTGTCGGCGGGAACTCACTTGCAGCTGGGTGTCTACGGGAACTCACCTGCAGCTGAGTGCCGGCCGCCGGGAAGTCACCTGCAGCTGAGTGTCGGCCGCCGGGAACCCACCTGCAGCTGAGTGTCAGCCGTCAGGAACTCATCTGTAGCTGGGTGTCGGCCGCCGGGAACTCATCTGTAGCTGGATGTCGGCCGCCGGGAACTCATCTGTAGCTGGGTGTCGGCCGCCGGGAACTCATCTGTAGCTGGGTGTCGGGTGCCGGGAACTCATATGTAGCTGGGTGTCGGCCGCCAGGAACTCATATGTAGCTGGGTGTCGGCTGCCAGGAACTCACCTGCAGCTGGGTGTCGGCCGCCGGGAACGGGTCGTTGTCGGCGCAGAGCCGGCGCAGCGCAGCGTCGTCAGGGGGCAGGCCGGTACTGTAGTGACGCGCCATCGAGGCCAGCACGCGCGCGTCGCTCGCGAAGTACTCCATCAGCACGGAGGGCACCTCGGCGAAGTCGGTGCTGCACCGCGTGCCCGTCACGTGCTGGTAGCGCGTGCGCGCCAGCATCGAGTGCATGGCATGGCCCATCTCGTGGAACAGGTTCTCCATCTGGCCGTGCGTCAGCAGCGACGGCCGCGCCCGGCCGGCCGGCGCCAGCGTCAGCATCAGCACCACCACCGGGTTCTGGCGCACACGGGCTCGGCGTCAGGGTCTACCACTGCGTCAAGATCGGTCGGTGTATAGCCGTGCCGTGCGACTCGCCACAGCCGGCTGCCTCATGACGCTGTACACCTGTCACCCGTCGTCTAAAACGGTGACGTCTTAAGCGTCAACGCGCCGCCTGGAGAGGCTGGATGCACCCAGCACCGAGCAGCACCAGCAGCAGTGAAGCTGGCGACACCCGGACACAACAGGCGTGATGACGGTCCGGTGAATACGAACGTAGGAAACCAAGCCAGGCAGCGGCTATGTGGTACACAGAACGTGGAAATCAGAAGCGTGGTCCACCACCCAAGTGTTAAGACCTGTGTGGACTCTGACCTGGTAACTACCGTCAGGCAGCTCTCGCCCTCCGCGGATGGTGAAGTGGCAGTCTTGATTGGGCTTGTTGGCGCGCGTGAAGAAGTCGCAGTAGATGTGGCCTAACAATCCCTCCTCCTCGTGAACCACTGCCGGCCGGTCGGCAGTTTTGTGTCAACGGATCCACGGCGAGTTTAACAAGCTAACAGATACAGGTTGAGACCAGGATTGGATTGGATTGGAATGTGGGATTACGACGCACTCAGCAGCTGAGGCCATGTGGCGTCGCCTGTCTCTCACCCTGGTAGGAAGGGCGGGCATCGCGGGGAATCAAACCCCATACTTCTGGCATGCCAGACGGCCACCCCAACCACTGAGCAACCGACGCCCCCCCCCCCTCCACCCCGGTTGAGGCCAGAAAATTCGTCACCCCTACATTGCACAACAGCCGACGTCCCCAGGTTGGGGACGGAAAATTCGTCACCTCTACAATGTACAACAAAAACGCATGCATATTCCGAAATGGGCACATGATGGGTGCCGGATGATACTGTCGTGTAGAATAATAATTGTAAAGCAGGGACAAACGGTCAGTTAGTTAGTTATTAGGGATTTAGGGCGCATCGACTACATTGGTCATGTGGCGCCCAGGGGCAAACGGTTGATGGGCGAAAAACACAGGGTGTTGAGACTTGCCTACCCGGGGTGTTGAGATGAGAGAACAGAGCATGAGGATCTGGCGCGCTGGAGATAAGAGGGTCAGAGCTGCTGGAGATGACCATGGTGCTCGCGATGCACAGACCAGAAGCACCGCAGACGCGACAGCCGGTCCGCAGAAGACCGCACGACACCACTCACCGGCCACCTTCTGCACATCAGGCGCCCACAGCTCTCCGGGCCGCGCCGGCTCCGCCTCCAGCCGCACGCCAAACAGCCGACTGAACAGCTGACTGAGACCGCGCATACACGTGCCCACCGAGAAGAACTCGGCCAGGTTGTGGTCACACTGGCGCTGCCTCCGCGCCGCGTGCGTGAGGAACGGGACGTCCCAGGGTGCCAGCTCCTGCGGCAGGTGTGGTCTAGGTCAAGTCCCGCGCCCAGTCAGTCACAATGTCGGCGTTAGTAAATAAGCAAGTATATAGATACTGCATAATACACAGCATAACATCAGACGATATGATACCATGTGAACAGAGCTGACAGTAGGTGCCGAAAGAAATGCGGTATTCAAATCGTCAACACGTCAAATATGAACCTGTTGCATTTGTTTGGCTGCTATAAACAGCTAGGCATTGTGTTTACAGCCGAAGTATTTTGAAGCAGGAACGTGTACTTTCGTGTTCATTGATCTCATCTAGTTTGAGACATGTGCTCAGAGCTATGTTCTGTTCAGCTATTCTTGATGTGCTTACGATCATTTCCATGCTGTGCTTACACCCATATCCACATATGTTCAGGAACCCTGCCACATTTTCTACTGCCTTTCTACCGATCAGGAACCCTGCCACATTCTCAGCAATTGGAGCTTGACAAGGTGATTTGTGAGGAAATCAGTAGAAACTTTAAGAGGAAGTGCCTTATTCTTGGTGACTTTAATCTAAAAGGTTTTGAAAATGCTGGTGTTGGCTCCCCATCATGCAAAAGGTTTAGGTTGGTTGGTTGGTTATTGGAGTTTAGGGGCGCATCGACTACATCGGTCATGCAGCGCCCATGCAAAAGGTTTAGGAAATGCCTTGAAGAGGACCTGTTCTTACACCAGTTTGTATCGGAACCTACCAGGCATGGTTCATTCTTGGACCTTGTATTCTCGGATTTAAGTGCCTTGGTTCAAGACTTGACTGTAGGCGAAACTCTGGGAAGAAGTGACCATAACATAGTTAGATTCAAGGCACATGTAAGGGAAATTATCAAGGATAATTTGGTAAAGGTTCCAAATTTCAACAGAGCAGACTTTGACTGCATGAGAGCGGCTTTAAGTGCCATCAGATGGGAAGAAGAATTATCCAATTTAAATGCCTGTGAAATGTGGGAAAAGTTCAAATCTTACTTGAAGGAAATTCAGATTAGACATGTCCCCCAAAAGCAAAGACGCAAAAGAAGGGTAGGAAAGCCAGCATGGCTTACACCAGACTTGATAAAAGCAATTAAGGCTAAGAAAACGGCATTTAGAGTCTTTAAAGAAGCTTCAAATGTCGTTAATCTAAAGGCGTATCGAAAAGCTAGAGACACTGTGAAGCAAAAAACCAGAGCAGCAAAGCGAGCAAAAGAACTGGATTTAGCTAGAAACTGTAATGGGGACAGTAAAAAGTTCTTTAGTTTCTACAAGCTGAGTAAAGTTTCTAGCACAATTGGTCCACTGGAAGTAAACGGGACTACATTGGGTGAGGATAGTGAGATGGTTGAGGAGCTGAGCAAGCAGTTTAAATCAGTGTTTACATTGGAAGATATGACCAATCTGCCGACCGTACACCATACACCGCCGACCGTTCAGTGACATGGGATCTGACAAATGATGTTGATTTCATTGATAGTGATGTTGTTTACAATCATATCAGGAAAATAAAGCCAAACAAGGCAGCAGGACCTGATGATATTTATGCTAGGGTGTTGCGGGAAACTGAAAAGGAACTGGCATTTCCACTTAGTATAATATTTTGTAGATCAGTTTCACAAAATGAAATTCCAACCGATTGGAAAAGGGCAAATGTAGTTCCTATTTTCAAGAAAGGAGAAAGAGGGAAAGTTGAAAACTATAGGCCAGTAAGTCTCACATCCCTAGTCTGCAAGGTACTCGAATCAATTATCAAGGATAGAATAGTTAGTTATCTGGAAGGTAGCAGATTGATTCAAGATACTCAACATGGGTTTAGAAAAGGACGATCGTGTCTCACAAACGTCTTGGACTTTTTGAACTTCGTCACAGAACAATTTGATCAGGGAAATCAGGTTGATGTAGCATATCTTGACTTTAGTAAGGCCTTTGACAAGGTACCCCATAAACGGTTAATGATACAGCTTCAGTCCCATGGTATTGCAGGTAGCATCTTAAAATGGATAGAGTTGTGGCTTTCAGATAGACAGCAAAGAGTGATGCTAAATGGTACAGTCATCATGACAAAATGTTCTTAGTGGAGTACCCCAGGGGTCAGTACTGGGGCCACTACTGTTCATTATATTTGTAAATAACATTGAAAGTGGCCTAAGCAGTAAAGTTTTGAAATTTGCGGATGATTTGAAGGTCTTTAGGGCAATAACAGGACAAGATGAGCATATCTCGCTGCAAAAAGACTTAGACGAACTTGTGAAGTGGTCCGAAGAATGGCAAATGAAATTCAATTTTGATAAGTGCAAAATCATGCATGTAGGTAAGCAGCATATGAAGGCTCCATACTTGATGGGTGGCCAACTGCTATCAGTGACTCAACAGGAGAAGGATTTAGGTGTTATTCTAAACACAAAACTGAGGGCATCAGAACAGACGAAGGAAGCCAGGAAGAAGGCACTGAGAATGCTCGGGGCAATAAATAGGAATGTATCATACAGAAGTGAGGAAGTGATCAGGAAGCTTTACTGTGCATACGTTAGGCCACATTTGGAATACTGCACCCAAGGTTGGTCTCCTAGCTCTGAAAAAGATTGTTGGCTTTTGGAGAGAGTACAAAAGAGGGCTACAAAAATGGTTAATGGCATAAGCAACCTGGCATATGAGGAAAGATTGAAGAAATTGAATATGTTTTCACTTAGATATAGAAGGCTGAGAGGAGATCTCATCGAGGTTTTTAAATTTGTCCATGGTCTGGAGAGGGGATACCTTGGGGAAATGTTTGAAGTGAACAGAAATGATGCAATTAAAGGTCATAAATTCAAAATTAAAGTTAACCACAGCAGAACAAGGTTAAGGCAAACTTTCTTCACCAACAGGGTAGTAGAACACTGGAACCAGCTGCCAGAAAACATTGTCAGTAGCAGCACATTGAACATCTTTAAAAACAGCATAGACAATCATTATAAGAATAGAGGGCTTGCTTTTGAGTATTACAGGGAGGGCTGATTGACACATTTGGTGGGCAACTGGTTCAGTGTACAGAGTGCAACCAAGAAGAGCCCTTGTGGCTCTTAGTTGCACTAATCTTTTATGTCTTTATGACTTTATGTACAACTCTGAAAGTCAAGTCTGTAAATCCAATACTGCATTCGGATATTCACTCAGGATGTAGCGTAAACAAATATTGACACGTAGAAGACAGGTCTGCATCGGCATCCCACAACAATACTTGATTGATTCGAGTACCAATAGTGGGTCACAGCGGACGGATTGCGAAGAGGAGACTCACGCATGGATGTTTGTTTATTGAGGTTTTGGGTTGCATCGACTGCAGTGATAATGCAGCGCCCATAACACAGTCAGTCATATGGACTTGTCAAAGCGACAGCTACTCGAGATGGCTAGATATACAAACATGCGCGGATGGACCGCTATACGTGCATACTATCGGGAGTGCACTTTGCACATTCAAGCAGGCCTTCTGTGATCCACCCTGAACTTATACTTAAGAAAAATCACTATCTGCCAATGTCAGCGAAATTTTGTAGCATATTGCAATGCTATCCTTACTTACAGCTGAGTAATATTTTCGTCGATTCTCCTGCTTCACGAAAATGTGCTGCTGCAAGCTATGGCTGGCACTACTAGCGGGCGTGCCCCAACCAAAACCACACCGCCTGACTCCCCGATCAACAGCGTGGTCGAGCTCATACCCGGTGGCTCATGGTCCGCTTCATGGCGGCCATCGCGTCAAAGTCACGCTGGGCCTCGGGCGTCAGTCCGCGCTGCAGGCCTTCGAGGAACTCGGACACCGTCTCCGGAGACTGAGCCAGACTACCGCGTAGCGCCCTGCCGTCAGGTCATGCTCGGGTCAATGCTGCGTCGAAAGTGCGCACCAGCCCAATCCAGCGTCAGGTCACGGTGGTCCGCGTCCGGTTATCTGGACATCATGTGCATGTCAAAACTCAGGTAGCAAGGCAAACGGGTTTGTGCAATTTTGCTATATTTTCCAGGATGAAGGAGTGGCAAGTTAACAGCACGATACAAAGAATGGCAACCGGGCTTATTGCTATCCAAAGGGCAACGTATTTTTCCTTGCACGATGACTGAAATAGCTCATGTACTGGCCAGGCAATCACGAGTGTTGTCTTCTATAACTCTGAGGGGACCACTGACACGGCTACGGAATCGCTACATCATCCGCCTCAATTGCCTGAAAGCTTCACAACTTATGCATGCATTTCCTCATCTCTTTTACAAGAATCTTGCTTACTCTCAAGTTGTTTGATTGACAACTGGATCCTCGGGAACTTCGAAACCAAACTGAGCTTGCCAAAACTGCTTAGAATGGAATAATTTCCATCGTGTTATAATAGCTGGTGAGAATTAGTTTGGCTCCATACAATGTGCAAGTGGAAGACTTCACGATCCGCCTGACCAGTGTTAAAATAATGGTTTTTCGTGCGAGATGTCGAAATTTGTCATGGAAGCGATGTCACCGAACACGTTCTACGAACACAATTTTGATCCAACAGCGCACTCATACGTGTACCTTTTTCGTTGGTTGCCAGATGCCTAATTTAGGGAGAACTATTTTAACTACACTATATTACATATATCGTATATTTCGATGGTGTGTTGATAGTTGGCCTTACTAACAATGCATACCAACGTTAAAATAATGTGTTTTGTGTGTTAAGTGTGACATGTCGAAACAAGTACAGTAGGATGGCGGAATTCGCCAAGGAAACGATGTCCCTTAACATAACATTATACGTTCTCCAAATTTTGATCCAGCATCCTACTCAGGTGCACCTTTTTCCTTTGTTTTCAGATACATAATTTAGGAGTAACTATTACAGCGGTAACGAAAAGAAATGCCTATCCTTATCAACTGATGGAGTATAACAGACCATGTCATAGGCAATCCTCTTACCTAGAACTGTTGTAAGAGATATTCGTGAATTACAATACGCAAAAGTAGGTACAAGCATGATACTTATCAACAAGACTGTTATAAATCAAATATGAAGACTTTATAACGACTTTCAGGTAGTTAATATCCTGGCCATGGGTAGTCCAGGAATGGACCTGCGCGTTTATGATACACCCCAGGTTTCGGTAAAGGACAGCTCGCGATTTAGCCACGTCGGCTCAAAAGTTCCGAGAACCAAACAGCTGTGGGAGTCGGCCACGAATCTTCCTGACTCAAGCTGTCAGCGCAGTCGACTGATGCGACCGGGCGTTACCCAGTGCAGTGCAAAGACCAGCGTCCGTCTCTGTGCGTCTCCTGGGACCCTCTCCCTCTCTCTCTCTTTTATTTTCACTCAAACACCGGTATATATACGACACAGCCTAGACTATACAGTATTTCTAACTAGCAGCGTTTTGATTGGTGAACTCGCGCGGCTCAGTAGGCTATATTGTATGCCGGACCATGATTGGTCAGTCGAGACAGCGGCCATTGCTCGGGGGTCGTGACGGGGTCAAAAGGTGCTACGTGCTTGCACCGGACGGGCGACGGTACTGCCTTCCGTGCAGACGAGAGTTGTGGGGGGCGTGGCGGCTGGCGGCATAGCAACTCGCCAGGTTATGGAGCCCTTCCGGCCAGAGACGGTCGTCTGGGTATGTGGGGAATGCCACGTTTTGATAGGGTCACATTCTCCGACGAGTTCACAGATAGGCCAGTTCCGGCGTGTGCGGCACACTTATCGGCTGGGTGCACGATGAGCATTCCTGAGATTCCGAACCTCGCTACGACTCATCAAGAAGCGTCATGACGATACTCTGTTGTGAGGGATGTCAATTCAGTGGTCAGAAAATGGCATATTCCACCAGGTTTCACGAATAATTTATCGCTAATGCATACTATACGAACCTTTTTAGAAAACAGAAAACATCAATCCCAACTATAGGGGAAAAACTAACTTAACCATAACAATACAAAATCCGTATACTTACCAACTGATATTGTATAACACACCATATCATAGACAATCCTCTTATCTGTAATTGCAGCTCTGGGTACCAAAGGTTCTGGGCTCGACACTCGTGCCGCTCGGGACATTTCCAAATACCGCGGCACACCAGCGAAACAGTGTGGGTGGTGCCATTAGCCGTGAATGTGCATAAAGTGCGTCGTGGACCACCCAATAAACAAACATCTGTAACTGCATGAATAGATGTTCAGATATCACGATCTGCAATGGTGAGCATAACCATGGTGCATCTCAACGAAATGCTGTTAGGAATTAGATATGAAGACATAATAAACTCATCAAGAAGCATAATGTCGATTCTTCTTCCGAAACAATGTCGATTCAGTGATCAGGAAGTGACATAATCTACCACATTTAACAATTAATTATCACTGCGCCTTACCGGTATCATAGCACCCACCACACACGGTCACCTCTGGAAGCTGGGACCTCTACCGCGCACGGGCACCAGTCGACCCACCTGTGGGCGAAGGAGGGGAAGCCGCATAGGTGTGCTAGGTCATGGCGCGCCTCCAGCATGGCGTCCAGCAGCGCCTCCTGCCGCGGCTGGCGCGACAGGTAGCCGCGGTAGGCCGCTTCTCCGGAGTCAGGCCCATTATCCCGTGACTCACGGCGCGTCCGACGTCAGTCTGCCGACAGCCATATATCAGATATGGAACACTCACGCCACGTGACCATCCCGACCACTTTCCCCCCACCACAAATATTAAAGGAACACTCACGCACGTGATCTCCGTCCGACGTCAGTCTGCCGACCAGCCATATATCAGATATGGGAACACTCACGGCCACGTGATCTCCGTCCGACGTCAGTCTGCCGACCAGCCATATATCAGATATGGGAACACTCACGGCCACGTGATCTCCGTCCGACGTCAGTCTACCGACCAGGCATATATAGATATGGAACACCACGGCCACTGATCTCCGTCCAACGTCAGTCTACCGACCAGCATATATCAGATATGGGAACACTCACGGCCACGTGATCTCCGTCCAACGTCAGTCTACCGACCAGCCATATATCAGATATGGGAACACTCACGGCCACGTGATCTCCGTCCAACGTCAGTCTACCGACCAGCCATATATCAGATATGGGAACACTCACGGCCACGTGATCTCCGTCCGACGTCAGACGGTCAGATGCAAGCTCAGATAATCATCATGGGATGCCCATCGAACGTCAGTGTCCCGAACACCGGCATCAGACTGCTGACGCTTGACCATTGTCAGCGCCAGACCGTGTCAGGGCGCCTCAGTCAATCCGGCACTGAGCGAACGAGACACGACTTCAGTGGAACGCAATCCGGCATGGCAAGTGTACACCGGCGGAACGTGCCGCAGCGGGTCATACCGTCGCAGGATGCCGGACGGCAGTTGGCCCTTGTTCACTGTTACTGGTTCGTGGGTGCCGGTCAGAAACGCCTGACCCACCTGTGACGCAACATTACGTCAGCCGGGCATCATAGCATCTGGTGAGCTTCAAATCTTGCCAACTGGTCGCCAGTGCATTGCCTGAACATCATAGTGCACCATCACGCCATGGGTCAGTGACGTACATCAGTACTTTATACACAGAACATGGCACCACCGGGAAATAAGTCTTCATCCGTGGAACGGTGTGGGAAAACGAACCCCTTCCAATGGCACGTGCTAAACCAACACAAGATAATATCTACATCTACGGAATTATTTGCAACCATTCATTATCATACAAATGACATGAATGCATCTCGGTGCTCTCGAATTATAAACTTGAAGTGAAAAAGTGCGGTCTAATGGGGGCTAGTTACAACTCTTTGGCAACTGAGGCTTCAGCTTTGAGCAGACTTAACACATTTACTTTCATAAATGTCGACGGTGCTCAGCTGAAATAACAACTCCCAGCTTTACCATTCTCCATTGATGGAGTAGTGCCATCGAAATTCCGAGAAAAAAAAACGATACTGTTCTTTACGTCCCAGCATCACTGTACCTCTCAACTCGCCGGCTGTTCCCAAAGTAATTGTGGATTCTACGTTGGCACTCTATATCCTCTCGTCAATGACGCACATATTTCAGGACTCGGCTGTATCCGGGTTGCTACATACTGGTCAGGCTGGGGAGTGGCCAGGCCGGGGCGCGGGCAGGCTGAGGCGTGCGCCGGCCGGTTACCTGCAGAGCCCGATCGGTGAGGTCCACAACACGCCGACGACTGGCCTCGTCCAGGTGGATGCCGCACTGTTCGAAATCGTGCAGGTACAGGCGCGCAACGTGCTGGTCCACGGCGTCCGTGGCGACCACGTCGCCAGCCGACACGGACCGCTCGAGGGCCGAGTACAGCGCGCCGTGGGTGTTCATCCTGCGGCGGCGACCGGACGTCACGGCACTGGCGCGTCATCCGCGTTATAACGTCCACTGTGGTAACGTCCACTGTCGTAACGTCCACTCTCACATCCAACAATGCGCCATAACGTTCACTGTCGAGTCACAACATCCAACGGTGCGCCGTTTCATCCAACGTAGCGTCACAACTACCAGCAGTGCGCTGTAACATCCAATATAGCGTCACAGCATCCAACATTGTGCTGTAATGTCCAATGTGGCATCACAACATCAAAAGCATCAAAAGCAACAAGACACGTCCACCACAGCAGTATGGCGTGCAGTGCAGATCAATACAATCGCCACCAACTGGTCATACCATCCAGCACAGGACTGAGTCACACCCTCCACTATAATGTCACAACACACAGCACCAACAACTGTGCAATGCCAGAAATATTGGCACTGCATCATCACGTCTGATGCCTAGGCATCACTTCTGGAACCAAAACACCCACCAGTTTATTTGATCTATCAATTAATAGCTGTGGCGTACAACCTTATAAAATATATGTCATCCAATCACATCAGCACGTGTTCCAGCTCGTAACCCCCAACCTCCATAACGTCAAAACATCCACCAATCCATCACAGCATTGCATCACACAGACTTTTGTACAGCAGACTTCTGTCGCAGAATCACGCTGCAACGCCTCGAACGGCACCACCAGGCTGAGGGGAGCTTACCATTCGGCAAACACCAATCCCGTCAGCAAACACTGAAAATTGTAGCTCCCTGAAAATTGGACGAAAGCAGATTTTGGTAGGGCCGGACGCATCAGTGCTCCTTAAGATTTGATTGGGTGCTAGGTACTCTACTCCTCAGACCTCAGAGGTTATGGTGCAAATTTGGAGGATGAGACAGGAAATCCGTTGTTCTCAAGCTTCTTCCAGATTCCATAAAAAACCGACAAAATATTCTGATTCAAGTCAAAATATATTGTGGTATAGGGACTTCGAAAACTTCCCACACTACCCCCATCCCACCCTCATAGTGACACATATGGTGTTATGGCAGGTGGTAGTCAGGCAGTCAAAGACTTTGGCCTTCACGACAAAGTACGAGATGGCTACAGTGGGTCTGGAGTAATCCGCCATGTCTCTAACACTGTGTTGCTGCAGGTCAGGGCGACTCCTTGTTCACTTAGTATGCCGCACAGTATCGGAGCTTGCTGCTGCTGCTGCTACAGCACACATCTCTGAGGCAGGGCGGCCTGCTCACCGTTCCACCAGGTTGCTGACGGCCACGCAGGCCTCGGTCGCCGTGCTCTGGAAGGCGCGATCCGGATGGGCCAGTCGGACGAACTCGGCGAGGTCTGCGACGCGGCACAGTGCGTCCGACAGGTCGTCGAACACCTGCACCATCTTGCGGCTGCCAGCCGAGCGAGAAGCGCACGCTTCGTCTACCAGACGGCGACACTGGACGGTGGCGTCGTCTCGCATCGCCAGAAACCCGCCGGCTTCCTTCAGCTCCGGGTAGCCAAACAGACCCTGTTGGCGGTTGTGCGCGAACTCAAATAAAAAGTTATTGTGCATTTTTAAAGACACTATTCTACACCTGTGACACGTTGCACTGATGTTGACTTCTTCATATGTTTGGCCTGATAACCATCACTATGTGAAATAATAATCTTGATTAATTGATGGGAAATACTAGCGATTAAAACACCATATGCACATAATTTTTTTCCGTGGCAGCATCTTACTCTCGAGGGAGAAAAAACAATGTTACAACGTGTTCACCTTTTAAAATATTATGGTTCCAAAACAACAGCTTCTACTGCTGTTGCTTAAAGGTGATAGCAACTGAGAAAACATCGGAGCCATGCTTGCCACGGGGTTATTATAAAGGCATGATGGTTGCGACAAACTGACCACAAACTCACCTCATTCTCACCCCACCAGCTCACGCCAAGGGCAGACTGGCGCTTGGCATCAAACACATCAGCCAGCTTGTCCAGGGCGGAAGTGGAGATCTGCTGTCGTCGACTGCTGCCCATATGCAGCAAAGGCCAACTCCGAACTTCCATTACCCTCGAACAGATGCCAAGGAGCTGCATAGCTTCTGGTGCAACTGTGGAAAAATGCAGATGTGAGCCCCTTTCCAGGATGCACCCCACGTGGCTCCAGCCGCCAGCACCGCTGCTCGCGGCACGTTTGTTGCCACCTGCCGCGCTGCTGCTGCGGTCGCCGACCCCACGGGAAGCCTCCGGTGTCCCACCCTCATTGTCTTCTTCATCCGGCCGCTGGCCGCGCTCTCCATCCGTGGCGGTGGCATTCTCGATGGCCTCGTCGTCGTCTGTGCTCACCACTCGCCGTCCCCCGCTGCTCTCCGGGGCATGAGCGCTCGGCGCACGCTCGCCGACGTCCACGCAGTCGCCACCGTCACGGACGAACCGCGGTGTCGCGATCGCGGGCTCGCGAGCTGCAGCACTGGTCGCGCACGAGTTCGCCACCTGGCTGCTCCGCTGCCAGCAGTTGGTCAACGTGGCGAGACCAGATATCGTGCCCCACGTCCACTTCGTGGAACACGGGACCGGGGCTCGCGACAACTGCCCTGCGCACCCACTTTCTCGCGGCGGTGTAGCACAGCGCCCACACGGCGGGTCCTAGCCGAAATTCTCTCGACCTGCCGCCTGCTGACTTCTGCAGCCGCGGCTGGCCTCTTGCAGCCCTGTGTCCGCACTCGGCACCAGCAGGTTCAGCCGTGTGCGGATGTTTCGGCCGTACAGCATTTCTGCCAGCGTACGCCCTGCGGCCGCGCTCGGAGTCGCCCTGTAGGGCATCAGTGCGCGGGCCAACGAGAGATCCGCTCTGCCGCTTGCAGCCACGGTAGTCCTCAGGGCGTTCTTCAACGTGCCGACCGCCCGCTCCGCCAACCCGAAGCGACGCGAACGTGACGGATGCCACTGGCTCACATGAAGGTGGCGAATTGTGGCTGGATAACTGAGGGTCATTGTCAGTCACCACCTGCACTGACAGCCTTAGACGAGCGAACATGCCTCTAATTACGCCACCGTTCGGTCGGCCGTCGTTGTCTTCATCGACACCGTCACCAGCCACTTTGAATAGCTATCCACGACGACGAGGAAGCTACAGCCCAACACCAGGCCTATGAAGTTGACATGGATGCACTGTCAAGGGCTGTCGGCATCATCAATTTGGAAAATCACGTCAAGGGCATGTCGGTAAGTGATGACGTCATATGAATGGCATGGAGGCTTTGATTGACTAGCACTACAAGTGGTTCATATACCTTTTTTTTTAAATACCACATCATGAATGTGATTCTTGCATTTATCAAATGTAATTAAGTGAAAATTAAACACTCAATGCAGTTGTTTCAACACATCTTTATATAAAAATACTCAGTTTTCATCTTTGTTGTAAGATATTATATACAACCACCTTACAACAGTGTAGGAACACAATGGCTATGGACTGTATATGATGCAGCCATTTCAGAATATATCACATGACAGAATACAATATTTTATATTAGCTTAGATCAGATTAAAGTTGATTATGTTAGGTTAGGTTAGGTTAGGTTAGGTATTCCTATTTAGTCATCATGTTTCATTGCATTTTGAAATCATTGCTGAGAACCCCATAATTTGAACTGTACAATTTTTATGTATAAAAAAACTAACTTGACCTAACCTAACACAGTCTAATGTAATATAATACAAGTATACCTTCTCATTTGATTTCTTGAAATGATCAGGTGAAGTTACTAAGTGTACCAATAGGATAACTAAATATGAAAACCTACTCTAGCCTCATCAAATAAAAAAAAGCATTCATAGACCAATATCGTCAGGTAAAAAAAAAATTAAAGAAATATCCAGTGTGTGACAAAATATGTACACCACAACTGCCCTGGCACAAAATCTCCCAGCCACATTGAGTTTCTTACAGTGAGTTTGTTGACTAGAAAGTGTCCATAATATACATATATATATATATATATAAGGAAAATGAAGGATAGAGAATCAAAGCTACTCTCCAAGTTTTATTAGTATATTATCATGGTTAATTCTATGCAACATATTCATACAACAATGTGCAGAGATTTGCATGCAGTGCAGATTTAAATGTCACCAGGTCTGTTAAGATTACCACATCATCAGGCAGCAAATTCCATGTGACACAACATCTGAGGCTAAAAAAATATATTCCTGCAATCTACTGATGCTCACATGTAAGCCAATTTCAGGGAGTAGCCAGGTGTGTTTATTGGTGGTGCCAGCACAAGCATGTCAGTGATTGTAATGGCAGAATGGCTGTGAAAATCACTACGAAAATCTCCTAAAATAACCATTTCTTTATCATCACAAAAATCAGACAAAAAAGTTACAAGTGCCTGGTTCTGACCCACAAAGTTTGATGGAGGGTGGTAAACACACACTATGTATAGACAGAAATCCTTCAGAAAAACAACATGAACATGGGGAGTGGAGACCCTGTTTGATCCAAACTTAATGCCATGTTTGACATAAAGACAAACACCATGCTTGGGAGTAAGACCAATTTTATCAGTTATCACTATCTCATAACCTGTTATAGATACAAATGAGCTAAGAACTGATGGTAACAACCAAGTTTTGTTAACTGCCAGTATGTCAATTTTTCTGTCTGAGAGGAAAGCAGATGTGCACATAATTTTGTTCTGTACACAATTAAAATTCACTAAAGATATTTTAAGCCTGGTGAAGAACAAAACTTGCTGGAAAGTATTCAAGGGAGCCTTACTTGTTAGTTTAGCTATCTTAGCCATATAAATATCCTTCTCCTGACTAATGCATGCAATATCTGTCAGGACAACCTCAGCACCCATGATTTTTTTTGTGCTGCTGCCATTACTTTTGTTGAACTTCAGGCAGGGAGCTAGCTCTAAAACCATAGATAATTAGAGTCCCTTCTTTTCTTCTGCTCCTCCATCTCCCTCAACTCCTCTCAAATTTCCATTCTGCACTTCTCAGGGCTGGGTTTGGAGATGTTTGGAGTTGCCTCCCCAGACCCTGTGGACATCAATGCCCATACCTGAGCAGTAAGTGCCTCAACAGCCTTACACAATGTTTTGAGTCTGGTGCAGCTGCCCAAATGCTCCAGAACTTACCACATTCCCTCCTGAGAAACTGGGAGCTTGGCAGTCAGTGCATATAAATGCAATGCCATTACATCTATGTTCAACAACTGCCTGGACCACTGCCTCAGCTAAACCAAGGCACATTGTTGAAGGGTGAAACCAGCAGCTACACCTGTCACATCCTATGGCATCCAGAGCAACTGTGACATCACAGGTAGAGCACTTTGTGCCAGCTGAATCACTACCACCTGTCACTACAATTACATAGGTTGTCCCATCATTAGTAGTATGGTCAGGACTACTACTCTGGGATGACTGAGCTGTACCACGGGTGTATTTCATGTGCCAAAGTACACAGATTCACCTAGGTCAGATACAGATCTACCTAGATAGGGACTTAGGTACTTAGGTAGACATCTAGGCAGTACCTAGCAACCTAACTTTTTGCCTTCCGGATGCTACGCGTGCTTTCCAAAGATTGCTTGTTATTAAACCGGCGTTATTACCGATAATCACATCAGCTCCAATGGTATTGCAGAATCTATTTTTTTTAGGCTTCTAGGCTTGCAGTTTCTATTTTTAATTCAATTTCATAATCATCATAATAAACGGTAGGCGAAGCTCACGCTACGCAACTCACGCGAATTCACGGCAAGGCAAAATATGAAGAACATGCCTCGTATTGTCGCACTCCATGAAAATATGCTTCCATATACACCAATTTTCATTGCAATTACCTCTCTTGGCAGGGTAAAAGGGGAAACACGGTTAAAGACCACTCACGTTGTACTTGAAATTTAATATGAATATATCTTATATTTCTTCAAGCTGGAGTTCAATTACTTAGTTTTTTGCACACTTTTAATAAAACAACAACAAGAAAATATCTTTCACAACAACAAACACATCTATGTGTTAGCTTGGTAATTTATATTACCTACCAAGACATCGGCTGCAAAAGAAACTTTCTCAAACAAAATCGTAATGAACTGGCGATGCCAGCGCCATCTGTTCACGATAGAAGTATAACGCATGCCGTTAAAGATGGAGGCGCTCGCTGTGGAGGTCAGGAGGGACGATGGTGGCTATTATAAGGTGAGTGCGGCCTGTAAGTTGTACATGCAATAGTGAAAGCAGTTTTTATTTTGGTATTTAATGAGCTAGTGCCTCTCAGTGAAGAACGTCGCGGTTGAAATAGTGCGATGTCAAACATGACGCACAAGTGCTCTAATGGTTTGACACCGGCACCGCCTTGAAAGTCGTATGTTTTGTTCATCTGTCTAATTTCCCATCAAACATTTGATTACATTCATCTTGATTTCTCATTGGTGTTATGATGTTATATTCTCTGCATGAATCCGCAGTTTGTGGAAAGTGTCTGGGGCCAGGGTAAAACAATTGACCATGTCGCCTGGAAATTCATAGTTAATGGAATTGCGCTATTTCATCCTTGTCTTGGGTTTTTACCATTTTTCCACATGTGTGGACAGTCATCATATGTACGACTGCTAAGTAATGTAAAATGCATTTGACTGAAGTGAAAGACATTCCACTTATTTAATCCTTAAGTGGTGATCCTTTATTTTCTTCCAATATTTCACTATTCCCAAACAACTTCTTTCTTCATCCACACAGTTAATGGTGAAGCAATTTTAGGACACTGTCTGGGGCATGGATGATGACATTTTTGTCTTTTACCCCAAGGATGAAAGATATATTTGTCTTAAAAGGTTTTTTGGGAATTCTTCGATTTTTTCTTCAGAATAGTATGTTTATGAACGTAATTTGAAAGAGGTGACCACTCGTTTTCTCTGGAAATGCTTACTTTTCAATTTGAGCGATGACAGATGACTGATGCCTGCTCTGCTGCAACATGCAGGCATTGGCACATTTAGGATGATGAACTCTGGCTAGAACAACCCTGTGGCATCTAAAAAAGTCTGTACACACCTTGGGGAGATGAGTAGCCTAGGGGTAAGTTGCTTGTCTCACATTCAAAAGGTTGTGGTCAACAAGTCTCACCTGTTGCTGAGCTTTGCCCACAACCCATGGGTGTGAGAGGTTGGCGAAGCTACATCACTCAAGGGTTGATGTGTTGTAAAAACCAATAACCAACCTGAACTCACCTTGTTATCATGATAATATAGTTTAATTGTTATATGGGACTTGGTCACAACCTGCACACAGCAACCATTTTCACATTGGTGAGCATGCACAGAAGTAATATTGGCAAGATTTTTGCTGCATCCAGTCTTGCCTGAAGACCTCCACCAAATGCTATGAGAATTAATAATAAAATAGGAAATCCTAGCCTAACCTAACCTAATCTAACATAGTGCAATCTACTCTCATCTAATGCAATATATAGGTATATAGGTTTACCTACCTGTGTGCCTATATTTACCTATATACCTGTATAGGTATATAGGTAAATAATATATATATAGTTTCATATCTCATCACATCCAAACCTGTATATTTTATTTTAAAAACAAGTCGTATTTATTGTGATGTCACCTGCACATGGTGGCAGTGCAGGATTTCCATATTTTTTCTTGGTAGTGGAGTACAAAATTTTGAGCTGGAGTATAAAAAAAGCTATGCACTTGCTGACAATTAACCTTGTTTTGGGGCTGAAAACCAATGTTCTTCCCCACTTCATACCCTGGCAGAGATGACAGGCACTGTGAGGAATTGAAACCTTGTACCACAGAAAGCAGCTGAACCAAGGTACAACACCACTTATCACTTTATGCCCAACACCATACTCTGCACCAGGTTATACAATACAGTGTTGGAAAAACTGACGTTTGTTAGTGTCATGGATACCAGTACATTATGTACTCCAGGATTGTGACTAGACTAAATTAAATATTTTGTACTCCAGAAGGGAAAACAAAGAACAACATTGTTTGGTTGAGTGCTACCACTCAAAGTCCATACCTGAAAACAACTAGCAGTTTAAGTGGTCCAAGCATGCCAACCAGGCAATGTCACTACACATACTTGAAATTCAGTACAAAGCATACCGAACATGCTTGTCGGTGTTGTGCCAAAACCCATAAGGGGCCTTGCTAAAACCGTCTACACACAACTTGCTGTGCTTCACATGTGAAAAGATGCTATATGTATGTCAATAAAGTCAATAATTAATTATTTATTTTAATATTTATTCAATACTTATCCATATGTAATATGGTATGTGATATATGTAGATTAATGAATATCTATTTAATATTCATTTTTAGATACTTGCTCTGGAGTACTTGCCAAGATGTACCAGAAATCCCTAGCTGGCAAATCTGGGGGTACTTGGTATTGCTGGAGTAAATACTTCAAGCCCGGTTTGACCAGTAAGTGCTTTGAATATGCAATCAAAGGTCGTTTTGTTAAAGGGACAACTTTTTTAGACACAATGAGCCACTCAATGCAAGAAAATCACTTCAGATTTCCTAAAATCCGCCTGGAGCAAGCAAGTTCTCCGAGGCGATTACACCAAGAAACCAATGCCATTTGTGCATTTATGATGACTGTCAAATTTGTTTGGGGTAAATGTTTGTGAAGATAAACATGCACCTTGAAATATAACTGCATTTTGGGTTCATCAGTGTCAGTGAAGGTTGTTATATACTTGTGTAATACTTACTTACATACATCTAATGTAATACTTAATACTTACATCAGTGTCTGTAATACTTGTTCCAAAATTTACTCCGACCCATCCCCGTTCGCTCGCCCCATGATCAGTTCTAGTGCTGGGGTAGCAAATCCGACCAACTCTATTTAAGATAAAAATAAAACCACCTGTGAGTGGTTTTACAGGGGAAATTTGGTCTCCCGTCTAGCAGCTCTGAATCCTTCCAAGTTGATCCTTGCTTCAACTAAACATTCCAGACATGAACTAAACAAGTACATAAAGGGACTTAATATTCATAGGAATCGTTTTCAGTAAAAAAAAATCAGCTTTCCCATGCAAAATAACTTTCTTGGTGGTGAGAATAGAACTATTTTAGACGGATTGTTTTGGTATAGTTTTCATTAAACTATCATATAGTCCAAAACAATAGTCCATCCAAAATACATGGAATTAAACTTAGGAACATCAGCAAATTGCAATGTGCTTTCTGGTTTGCATGGAAACTTCACTCATATCTATGGTATCTGGGAGCCAACAAATGACTGCCAGATAATAAATTGGCACTATGGTTAAATTTGTGAAGGAAATTTATATGACAACTTCCTCAGCAATGGTAGAGAAAATTATAGCAAAAGTATACTTAATCCATGTCAACCAAGTTTATGAATCCATACCAGATACTCCTGATACGCTCATACAGCACAACTAATAGATATTCACAGCATACCCCATGAGTAGGACATTTGTTTTTATTGTGTTGCATCTATGGGGGCATCTACCACCTGCTGTTATCTCCTTGCTTGTCAGTGTACTGGTCCTCTCACAGATCTGCTACTGTATTTCTGTGTATAGTAACGGAATCAAAAAGAACGTGTCATAGTTTTTTTTTAAATAAAAAAGTAGTTCGATGTTAACTACTCAGCAAAAGTAATTTTCGCCTAAAATAAATTCACCATGTTTCAAATCTGCGGAGGAGCCTGGACTGGCTCAATGTGGAGAACTTGGGCATATACCACACCCTGTACCTCATACACAAGGTTTGTCATCATGGTGAGCCAGAGTTACTGGCTCATGACCTCACCTACTGTGGAGGAGGTTCATGAATGAACCACCTGTCAGGACAATCACTTATATGTCCCCTGGTCCTGCACCAAGATGGGGAAGAGGCATTTTAGCTCCAGAGCACCGCTTATGTTCAACGCATTGCCACACAAGCTGATGCAGATTCCCATAGCAATATTTGGCACCACCTACATTGGCACTTGTCCAATGTGCAGCCTGTGGCAGATTGATTTGCTGCTCACCCTGATATATTTGATTGTATTTTTATTTAAGTTATGATATGACAACCTCTCTTTGAAGAAAAGGATTTCCCAAAATTGTGAACCACTAGTTTCTACATTTTCCTAATAAAATGACCTAGCCCAGACTGACCAAGCCTAGCCATATCTGCTTGTGAAGAAAAACAACATCCAAAATGTTTTTTTTTATTCCCCCCGCCCCACAAAAAAAAATCATTGTTTTCCAACTTCAGAAACCCAACCAAACTATATTGTTCACTGTATTACCAATGCTGTTGAGGCACCCCCAAAGCCCAAAGAACCAACCAACCTAGTCCTTTTGTTTGCTTTCTGAAGGTATGATGTCTCATATTTATGTTATAAATATGTTAAAGCACCATAATAGCAAAGTATTTGAGGATCGTCTTTGATAATCATCTTAAGTTTTGAACCCAATTGCTTCAGTGGCAGTGGTAGAATGATTGTTTTTCAGTAGGTGTGAGCTGTTGAAACAAGTACAATAAGATGTCAAAGTTCACCATGGAAAGGATGTTGCTTAACATAGCACATAAGTTCTTCACACACAATTTTGATCCAATATCATATTCATACATGCACTATTTTTCCTATATTTTTGCACACCTAATTAAAGTTAACTTTTTATCAATCAATATGAAGTACCATCATTATCAATCAGTGTTGGAAAAACATCAAGTGTTGGAAAAAATCAATATTTATTCAGTATTTATTATTAGATATTTGTGCTGGAGTGCTTCCCAAGAATTACCAGAAATCCCAGAAAAAGCCTCATTTGACCATTAAGGTGCCTTGAATGTGCAATCAAAGGTCATGTTATTAAAGAGAGCAAATTATTCAAGTAGCTTTGGAGCAAGCAAGTTCCCCGAAACGATCGAACCAAGAAACCAATCCCATTTGTGAATTTTGAATGCCTGTCAAATATTTTTTTGGGAAATGTGTGCAAAAATCAATCATGCATATAACTGCATTTGGTATTCATCAGTGTCAGTGAAGGATCTGTAAAACCTGTTCCAATCTTATTCCGACCCATCTCCTGTTTGCCAACCCGATGATCGCCGTAGATCGTCGCGGAGGATAGTGATTGGGTGTTAAGTGCATACCAGTGGTGTTGCTCCTTGGCTGGGTGGTTTTTCATGGGTATAAGGTTTCGATTCCTCGCAGTGCCCGCCATCTCTGCCAGGGTAAGAAGTGGGTAGGAAGATTTGTTTCAGCCCATTAAAACAAGGTTAATTGTCAGCAAGTGTATAGCTATTTTTTGTACTCCAGCTCAAAATTGTGTACTCCAGTACCAAGAAAAAATATGGAAATCCTACACTGTTATCAATTGATGTTTGTGCACCACTGCAATGGTGTGTATAAGCATGATACTCATTGACAAGATTGTGTTATAAATTAAATATGAACAGTCACAAAGGCCAATGGAGTCAGACTTACTAAGTGGTCCTTTGGGAAAGTGGATGGCCAAATGCCTCCCCTGTTGTACGATTACAGGGTGCGCGGAAAGTCCTGGCGCTTTTCAACATTTTCGCAAACAAATGCAACTGGTTCATATATATTCAACAACAGGTTGTAACAGTGACTGGGAACAACAAGCCACATCCTTTCACCAACCGCTCACTCGATGTAGCCGCCCTCGGCGGCGATGACGCCCTCGACGCGAGAGCGGAAGCCCTTGCAGGTCCTCATGATGTAGGCCGCCTCCAGCGCCTCCCACGCCGCCACGATGCGAGCCTTGAGCGACTCCAGGTTGGGATGAGAAGTGGCCTGGACCTCATCCTGCAGAACGCTCCACACGCTGTAATCGAGCGGGTTGAGGTCGGGCGACTGAGGCGGCCACATCTCCTTCCGCCAGAAGTGATCTGGCCCGCCGAGCTCCTCTGTCAGCTTGGCTTGGATGGCGGTGGCGTTGTGGGCGGGCCTCTTGGAAGACAAATTTGCCCTCCGGGTAGGTCGCCTTGACCCAGGGGATGACGTGCGTGTCCAGGAGCCCCTCGTAGACCTGCCTGTTGATTTTCTCGTTGGCGTCGATGAAGATGATGGGGAATTTCTGCCCGTCGGACCCGACGACACCCAGGACCATCACCTTCTGCGGGTGCTTGTTCACGGGGTTGAACCGAATCCGGGGGTCCACTTCGTCAACAGGCTGGTCGGACAGGTAGCGGGAGTTCCTCCGGTTCAGCTGGGCGTCGACGTGGAAGAGCTTCTCATCGGAGAAGATTCGAACGAAGCCGGTGGTCACCGGGCTCTTCGAGAAGTTGAGCAGCAGCTTGCTCTTCTCCAGACGGCGGAGACGCGTGGCCTCGGTTAAACGCGGCCTGTTATGGATCACTCTGGACTCCATGTTCAAGTCTTGGTGGATCAATTCCCGCATTGATGTCTCGGGAAAACTGAACTTCTTCGCCAGTTTTCTGATTGACTGCCGCGGATTTTCTTCGATTGCATCTGACACGGCGGCCACGTTCTCGGGAGTTCTGAGCGACCGCGGCCGACCTGACCTGGGGGCATCTTCTAAGGACTCCACAGATCGGATCTTCGCCTTTATCCGCTGAACCGTTCGCCGGAAACGCTGTATCGTTCCGCAACTTGCGCCTCAGTTAAGCCGGACCCGGCCGCCGCGCGCAGGCAGCCAGCGACAAGGTGCCGCTTCGTCTGTTTATCCATGACTGAACGCGATTCGAAGGTCATATTTGCACGCCCCCCGGCTGACCGGGTCGGCGAGGGTCACGCCTGCGGCCATTGGCAGACTGGCCACCAATCACAGCGCGCGCTGGCAAGCATACCAGAAAAGCGCCAGGACTCTCCGCGCACCCTGTATATCATACGACCACACCTTGAAGTGTTATGCTCTTGGGATCTTTTCAGTGAGGCCGACCAAAAAATGGCTGAAAGATAAGGGTGCAATGCTGAGCAACCAAGCCAGTGGTAAGGATCAGATACCTTCCCTATGAAGTCTGCCTGCAAAAGTTGGGACTCCCTTCACTCAAATGATGTAGTAGCAACATGGTCCTCATGTACCAGATGATGCATGCTCACCTCAGCTTTTGTCAAGAGGACATGGTTAGTTACCATTGCACTTGTCACCCAGAGCCCACTCACTGATAATTGCAAGCCAGCTGCATATGCATGAATAAGACGAAGCCAACTGTGTGGCCATGCTATTCGGGACTGGTACTTGCTCCAAGAAATAGTATGCTTGAAAATGCTGAATGAGTTCAATAGCAGTTTAAGTACATTCTGATCAGAATGGATATTCGATTTCCCAGCCTGAAATGTGTCGGTGCACTTTTTTCTTGTATTCACCCAATGTTATTTCAGTTTGAGCTTGATGAGGTCAGGTTAATCAGGTCCTTTGCCTGCTCGCATTACCTGAACTATAGATGCATGTATATATATAGTTTATATATATATATATATATATATATATATATATATATATATATATATATATATATATATATATATATATATATATATATATATATAAATATATATAACATTGATCGTGCGTGCCCAAACTACACTAGAGAAAAGGAGATTATTTCGCTTCAACACATCACCAAAGTAACATTTAGAGAAGCTAGGGACTTATATGAAAGGTCACATCCCAAACAATTATATGCATCAAGGGCCAAGAACCCGACGTTGCTTCCACAATACATACAGCCCGATAGGGCCGTCGAGCTGATCACCCAGCTCACAGTTCTTCTCCGAGCTTTTGGAGTGCCTCTGGCGACACCAGAGAGGCAGACGACACCAGAGAAGCCCCTTCCACAAAATAGAGAAACCACCGAGGTCCCACCCCCGAGGGACACCGATGAACAATCCAAGGCGTCATCTAGACCCCCCTACCCAAGCCCAGCCCCTCCCCTTCTACCACACCATCTACCCTGAAATCCCAACCACTTACATCCCGTTCACCCTCCAGCCTCCCCTCCCCTCCCTCGCGCCCCACCACCACCCCTAAATCCATCCTCTCCACCTCCTCCCTCCCTGAATCCTCCCCCTCCCCGAGAGCCCGGCCTCGCCATCGCCCTTGCCCTCGACATCTACATCCGCGTCTGCATCGCCATCCAAAAACGCACACCGACCAATACAAATTTCAGACGTCAGCCTACAATTTAAAGAAGCCGAAAGGCGTGCCCGCGAAGCCAAACGAGCTCGGCTCACTCAAATGGAAAAGGCCCGGGTCAAGGGTCACCAAGGCACAGACATCGCGCCTCCCCCAAACCCAGCCACCCCGTCGCCGCGATGGCGAGTGGAGGGACCTGGGGGACATCTGAAATGGGTCCTCCCCCGCCTCCGCTGCAGCTGAGTGTCCCCCCAGAAGCGGGTGCTTCCTCCGTCAGTATCCCCGCCGTGGGGTGGCTCACAGAGGTCCCGCCTAAGAACAAATTCCATCGGGCCTGATCGAAGCTACCCCCTGAGTCCTCGATAGACTCCTTCAAGACAGGATACCGGGACTAATTTTTAAACCGCGTCCTTCTTTTTTATCTAGCAACAATGACGTCCACACGTAACTATCTAGTTCATGTTCTTCTTTTCTTATTAACTCACCAAGCTGTCGCTGGGTTTGTGACTATTCATTGTGAATAATCACATTCACATGTTATCCACTATTCATTGTGAATAACCGTATCTTTTTGACCACGCTCATGTTTTACTGTATTAACTTACTGACATCGTAGTTTTACAGTGGAACTGTAGTTGAATCAAATCCAGGTTTAATGGCCTTCAGCATCTCTTAAGTTTCAGGACGCCGACGGTTTTATGCATTCAGGAAACGAAACTGGCTCCAGGTGCTCCGTTTCAACTTAAAAATTACACTGTTTTACGAAAAGACGTACCGCCTAGCACTGTGTCACATGGCGGTGTGCTCATTGCTGTGCACAACTCTGTCCCATTCACACATGTACCTCTGCCTTCAAATATTCAGTGCATTGCTGCTCGTGTAGTAACAAACCACCGTACCGTTTCCATATGCAGCATATACCTACCACCGGGCAGACTGTTTCCACTTTCCGATCTTTCTCAAACTGTAGCTCAGCTCACACCTCCGGTGATGGTGTGTGGCGATTTTAATGCGCACCACTCTTTGGGGCTCAGCCACGATTACTAGCCGTGGTCGTGCAGTGGAACGTTTTATAAGCGATTTCCCTTTATATATTCTTAACACGGGAACACCAACACATATTACATTACCGACTGGACAGACGTCCGTGCTGGGCCTTACTCTTTGTAGTCCAGAAATTGCACCTGTCTTAGAATGGTCGGTGGATAGTGATCCGTACAACAGCGACCACTTTCCTGTTTACTCGTATTTCGTTAATGGAGATACGGTTGGCCGAAGACCTTCAAAGTGGCTATTTTACAGAGCTGATTGGGAAGCTTTCCAAGCTGACCCTGAAAGCACCCTCCGCGGCCACTCCGATGGACCCTCCATCTCCGTGGAAACATTCACTTCGGCAACCGTTCAGAGTGCTCAGCGGCACATCCCTCGATCATCGGGAAGGTCAATTCGAGCACCAGTCCCATGGTGGTCCGATGAGTGTCTGGAGACTATCCGTGCTAGGAAGAGGGCATTCTGTATATTTAATAATAATAGCTGCACGTATAATTTAATAGCTTTTCACAAAGCACGAGCACTCGCTCGACGTATTATTGCCGAGGCGACACGAGACTCGTGGAAAGCCTATGTAAGCACGTTAAATCGTTCCACGTCACTGTCTACTGTATCGTCCCGCATAAAGCGTTTCTCTGGGAAACACGTCCAAGTTCCTCTCCTTGTCTTGCACATGGCAGGACAGGACATCATCGATCCGGAAGAAGTGGCTGAGAAGATAGGATGTGCTTTGTCCGCACGCTCGGAAAACACAAATAACGAACAATATTTTAGACAGGGATCGGTGCGAGGCACGTTCTCTTGATTTTTCCACCACAGACGTCCTCCAGTACAACACACCATTCTCCATTTCCGAATTAATCGCAGTAATCGGCACACTCAAGAGCGTGGCAGAGGGTCCCGACACTATGCATTATGATATTACAAATCGTTTACCAGCTGTTGCTTTAGTAACACTTGGAAGCCCTAAATGCAATGTGGGCATCAGGTACATTTCCGCCTTCATGGCGGGTGGCAATTATAGTGTACATACGTAGACCAAATAAATCTGGCAATGATCCACTGGCAATGTGGCAAACGCCACCACACATCAGTAATATTTTTTGACATTGACGGCGCGTATGACACGACGTGGCGTCACGGTATCCTGATGAGGCTATACAATATGGGAATGAGAGGTCCCATGGGTGTCTTCTTGTCCAATTTTCTATCTTGCAGAACGTTTCCCGTTAGTATAGGAAACTCCCTATCTGGCACATTTTCACAAGTTAATGGAGTCCCGTAGGGGAGCGTACTGGGCGTAGCATTGTTTGCAATTTCAATCAATGACGTGGGTACCTTGCTGCCGACTTCCGTAGGGAGAGCGCTTTTCGTGGATGACTTCGCCATATGGTCCTCTCCACGCTCTGTGCACACGGTTGAGAGACAACTCCAGATGGCTGTTCGGAAGGTGCAGGAATGGTGCAACAAAACCGGTTTCGTTATGTCTACATCGAAAACCACCGCTATCCACTTCTGCCGCAAACGCTCTTGTACTGATCCCGTGATCATTCTCAATGGACGCCATATACCATTCAAGCCAGCTGCCAAGTTTCTTGGTGTGTGGATGGATCGTCAACTGACATACGCCACTCACATGAACGATCTTGCACAGAAATGTGCGAAGCGACTACAGGTAATACGTACAGTTTCTAGATGCTCGTATGGGGTAGATAGATATATCCTGCTTCTGATGTACCGATCGCTCGTGCGTTCTAAAATTGACTATGGATGTTTTATTTATGACGGAGGGTGTGCCACAACCAAGCGTCGCCATGACGTGATCCACAATGCAGCTCTTCGCATCGCTACTGGAACCTTTCGCACCTCACCGGCTGCTAGTGTAATGATAGAAGTAGATGAACCACCTCTTGCATTACGCCGTAAGTTATTGGGCGCGAGATACGCATGCAATGTTGCTCAAACCCGGAACCATCCAGCCTATCGGTGGATATTCTCAGGGACACCAAGTGCGCATCACATGGCTGAGCGTGGATTACCGTTTTCCACTCGTATGTCCTCGATTCTTCGAGAATGTAATATCCGGCCGCGTTCCATAGCACATGTAATCACACCAAGTACTCCCCCTTGGCATGCTGTCCCAGTGAAAACTGACGTGACTTTGACATGCTCAAAGAAAGTACAGGTAAACCCGGAGGAACTCCGTATGTTAGCATTGGAAAAGATACATGAATATCACGACTTTTCGCGCATTTACACAGACGGCTCAAAGTGGGTCTCTGGTGTGGGGTGTGCTTACGTAAGTCGACAAGGTGTTCGATCTTTTTGTTTACCGATGCAAACCTCGATTTTTACTGGCGAACTGTATGCCATTCTACAAGCCCTCCATTTTATACAGAAAGTCAGGCCCACAAAGTACGTGATTTTCACAGACACTCTGAGCAGTCTCAAGGCACTGAACATCTTTAATCATGATAAGCGACTTCTTCGGAGGATTATGAAAGTAGTAAGATCCCTGCATGGCATCGGAAGAACTTGAGTGTTCTGCTGGATTCCTAGCCATGTTGGACTCGCCGAAAACGAGGCTGCTGACATAACCGCCAAGCACGCCATTAGCAATGGCCGTGTGGTCCATCTACGGTTCCCTCCAAGAGATATATGCCCTACTATATTGTCAAGTATACGGTCAGAATGGCAACGATCCTGGAATTCGAAGTGTAATAAGCTCAGGGTTTTAAAACCGACACTAGGAAAATGGCTGTCCTCTCACTGAACCAAACGCCAAGAAGAAGTAATACTCTGCCGATTGAGAATAGGCCATACCTTTGCAACAAATAGTTATATGTTGACCGGTGATGACCGACGTGTATGTCCGCGCTGTTCTAACCCGCTTACCGTGTACCATGTTTTAGTTTAGTACACTGCCAGATTTTAGGACGGTTGAATACCGACTCTTCTTTGCGTATGCTTATAGCGAACTACTCTGAGGCCGTGGCGTCCGGGAATATTTTCATGTTCATTTGACAAGCTCGCCTTGACGTGATATACCCTCACCCGTGAATATGGGTAGCAAGCTATGATAGTAACACCGTGAATTGATTACAATTCAGTTATGGGCGCAAAATGGCCCTAGATGTCGACGCGCCCCTAAACTCCAATCCACCACCAATTAACTAACTGCGAGGAATTGAAACCCTGTACCCCTGAAAACTGCTGATGCAAGGCACATCACTAGTATGCACTGAACACCCAAGAGCCATCCTTCGTGCCACGCAAATGTTGAGCATGCTGAAAAACAGAGCTGAGTCTGATTCGCTTATCCCAGCAATGATCTACAGCGATCACTGGGCCGCCAAACAGGAGATGGGTTGGAGTAAGATTGGAACAGGTATTACAGATCCTCTGACACTGACACTGATGAACCTCAAATGCAGTTATATTTCAAGGTGCATGATTTATCTTTGCACACATTTCCTTAAAAAATAGTTGGCAGTCATTCATCAGTTCACAAATGGCATTAGTTTATTGGTGTCATCATCTCGGAGAACTTGCTTGTTCCAATGCCACTTTGAGGAAATTTAAAGTGACTTTTTTTTGCATTGAATGGGCTCATTGTGTCTAAAAAAAAGTTGTGTGTAACAAAATGACCTTTGATTGCACGTTCAAAACACCTTAATGTCCAAACGAGGCTTCAACTATTTACTCCGGTGATGCCAAGTACCCCAGATTTGCCAACTACGAATTTCTGGTACTTCTTGAGAAGCACTCCACCACAAATATCTACAAATAAATATTAAATAAATATTGATTAATATATATATATATATATATATATATATATATATATATATATATATGTGTGTGTATATATGATATATAAGAATAAATATCGATAAATAGTGAAGCAATATTGAATACATGCTGAATAACTATTATGGATTAAGGACATTAATAACTATTATGGATTAAAGACACAATTATGGACTATATTTACACAAGTCGACCAAAAATATAGCGTCTTCTCACATGACGTCATGTGCTACCGTTTGCGCAGACGTTTCTAGCGCAACACCGACAGTGTGCTTACGAAACAGGTACTGTTTGTACCACCTTTCGAAGCTGTATTGTGGTCGTCCACAGGTCGGCGCTTAGGGACTGGTGAAACTGCTAGTTGTTTTCAGGTTTTGACTTTGAGTGGTAGCACTCGACGAAAAAAAATTTGCTCTTCCTTTTCCATTCTGGAGTATAAAATATTTCATTTAGTATAGTCACAATCCTGGAATACAAAATCTATTGGTATGCATGACACCAACAAACGCCGGTTTTTCCAACACTGAAAGTATACTTTTGTAACGCACCCCACGAGTATGACGTTAGTGCACAGACTAATATGTTATTTCCCAACTATTGGTATATGGGTTTTGGAATATAAAATGGTTTAATGAAAATTATACTAGAGCAATCCGTCAAATAGTTTTATTCTCACTACCAAGCAACAGTTACTTTGCATGAAATGCTGAGAAAATTGATTGAAGCCAATTCTTATTAATGTTAAAAGTTCCTCGATGTACTTGTTTAGTTTAGTTCATGTCTGAAATGTTTAATTGAAGCAAGGATCTACTTGGAAGGATCCAGAGTGGCCAGATGGAAAAGCAAATTGCCACTGTAAAACAGACTAATAATCAGTTTTATCATTGCTGTAAATAGAGGTGGTCGGATTCGCTTACCCCAGAGCTAGTAGTACAACTGATCACCAGGCTGGCAAATAGGAGATGTGTCGGAGTAAGATTGTATTACGGACCCTTCACTGACACTGATGAACGCGAATTGCAGTTATATTTCAAGGTGCATGATTTATGTTCGCACACATTTCCAAAAAATATTTGACAGTCATGCATAAGTGTGCAAATGGCATTGGTTTCTTGGTGTAATCGCCTCGGAGACCTTGCTTGCTCCGGGGCCGCGTTTGGGAAGTTTGAAGTGATTGACACGTCTGACACGTCTAGAAGCTGTGGTCTTGATTGTAGCGTCGCCTACCTCCCGCCATGGCAGGAAGAGCGGGCACCACTGGGAGTCCCATACCTCATGCAAATACCATACATCTGACATGCCAGATGCTCACCTTGCTCGCTGAGCTGGCAAGTTTGTTTGTGAGTGTTGTCGCGTGTCGCGTTTGTGAGTGTCGATGAGTTTGTGGGAATCTGATGTTTATTGACAAGCACATTATTATTTGGAGTAGTGTTACCTTGTGTTTGAACGCTGTCATTTGTTTTATATTTTTGCCTTACTTTATCTATTACAGAATTTGGGCTCTAAATGACCTCGTAGTCGGTGCGCCCTTAAACCAAGTAATCAATCAATCAATATGTGCCAGAATTGATGTACTCAATTGTTGGACAATGAACCCGATTGATGCACGACATCGTATCGACACAAACACATGTGAATCAGTCATACCATATGTGTAGTAATTACAGGAAATGTATCAATTTTGTCATGCATCATGCTTGTAAAGATAACAGCCATGTGAAGAGCAGTCAGAATGTGGTGAAATCACATGCAACTGTGAAGTGCAAACGTAAACATTTGTGGTTCCAGCGATGATTTGGAGTGCTTTTTGTTGTGTGTACTTGCTGTTGGTGTCTTTCCTAGTACCATGATCATTGTATTACACACTGCAGCGATGCCGGCGTTTTGTGGTGTATTATTCGTAGCTGGATAGTGCATTGCCGTGTGAAGCGTGCATACGTTGCAGAACTTGCCACGATGAGGTGCGGAGCACCCAGAGTTACTGAAAAGGGGGCACGTACTCCCCGATCAAATGAACTGCGCCAATCTTGTGCCTTGGAGCCTCTTTGAAGGTACTTGACTCATTGACACGTCTTGAGAAGGTCACACTCCTTCATCTGGATTTTTGTTGCGCCGATGTCGCCTTCCTTCTCTCAAATTTTTACCATGACAACTATCTGAGGGCAATCGACGCTCTTAATAAGAGCGCCATATCAGACGAGGTGTCATCAGACGACATGTCATCGGACGTCACGTCATCACCATGTCAGACGAGGTATTTGGCACGTGAGTCAAGCACCGTTGGATACCTAGTGATCGGCCACCAGTGTGCAGTGTACACGGTCTCGGTCGGCGCCTGCTGGCCTAAATCACATGGCATCGGCTCTCGGGCTCCAAATGGTGGTGTTGATTTTGGAATAATTCCGATTAAAGTTTCGCTCGTGTTAGGCAGCCAAGAGCACGATGGAAAAGTGAATTTGTTAGCTGATTGCCGTGATTGGGCAGCCGTCGGCGCGTTCTAAATATTAATTTTAAAACCTAGACATAGCCGCGTAGAGTACCTTTTTTATCACTCGACTGAAGTCATGCTAATTAGCATTTCCAAACGTATTTGGGGGCACGAAATATATGAGAGATTGTATTCCTCTGCCTGATTAACCTCAGAAAATGCTCCGATGTGATGAATTCTTTAAATTTGTTTAACGCAATTGACCTCCAGTGGGTCAAAGCAAGCATTCGAAACTATGTGGAATTCTCTGCATTTTTGCCATGGGTGAAATCTGATAACCATGAAAATGACTTCCATATTCAGCGTGGTCGTTTTGGCTCGGTTCTCCGGGCATGTTTATAATGTGTTTATCGCAAGCATTTCATTGTAATTGCGCCCGATGTGTACTGTATTTGCAGTACACATCGGGCGTTTTAAACGGTGCAAACGTCCACGTTTGGAATGGTGTATTTGCACCGTTCAAAACGTGGACGTTTCGACGTGTGGTGCGCTTCTTTGAAGTGTGATGGATACTTAGTTTAAGTATCACCCCATGCGGACTGTTCTCCGGTCAGTTGTTCTCGGGAGATGGCATCGACTGGGGAGTGTTCGCCGTGCCGAGGGAGTGGCGCTGGCCGATCATCACTCGCAGCCGGGAGGTCGCGGGACCAGCCCGTAAGCAGATCCTTCTGTCCAGAGGCACGCCCAGAGAGCGCAGTCGCGTCTCGGTGTCACCGGAGCAGTCTTTTGTTCGCCGAGCCGGTAAATCAGGATAGCCTCGCCACGGGCACAACGTGCCATACTGCTATGAACCTGATAGCAAGCGCGTGTAGAAGACTTTCGCACGGGTGCCGAAACAGGAAGCACCTGTCATGCGAATAGTGTGTGTTTGATTGTATGTATGTGCAAAGGAAGAAAAAGTAAACTGGTCCAAGGCCCCCTTTGAAAGAAGAGGCATGTTCCACTCAGACATGTGTGGGGATCATTTAGAATAAACTTGTGGCCATCGCCCCTCTTAGAACCGTGAGGCGAATTGGTGTAATGTAATTGTGGTATAATATATCCTTCTCGTGGTTGTGATTCTGTTACTTTCGTATCTCATTCCATAATTTGCAGCACAAATAGCTTGGCAGTCAGGCTGGACGTGCTGGCACCTGAATGTCCTGCATTTGTATACATGTGGCGGGAAACATAATATATATATATATATATATATATATATATATATATATATAGATATATATATATATATATATATATATATATATATATATATATATATATATATATATATATATATATGTAGGATATTCAGGTGCCAGCACGCTCAGTATGACCGCCAATCTCTTTGTGGTGCCAATGGTACCTGTGTGTGATGAGAAACAGTATACATATGCAGGATATCCAGGTGCCAAGAGGCCCAGACTGACTGCCAAGCTATTTGTGACGCAAATAGTTCAAAGATGGGAGCACTGCACGCAATCATCAGCGTGATGCATACACCTACACATTGTGGAACTTCAGCATTCAGTGGACTAGTAGTCTTCAGCGCCACCAGTCTGCACCATGATTACGACGTCAACGTGCTCATGTGGTCCAGCAACGTGAGCCAATCAGCAGTCATGATGGACTCCTGATTGGTGGAAGTTAAACACACTCCAAGCGTGAATGCTTGGAGTCTGTTCAAAGGTCATGCTGGAAACGCAGTAATGGGGCATGTCTGCCGGCGCGAACGCTGGATGATGATCTGTGTCTGTCTCTGTCTCTTTGTGTGTCTCTGTGTGTGTGTGTGTGTGTGGTGAGTCGCGTCACTGACACCGCTTATGCTCTGCTGCAGATGGGTGATAACGCTTCGGTCGAAGCGTCCTTAAACTTAAATAACTAACTAACTGATCTGCTACAGGCTGCCGTCGTCGACGCTTGCAAGGCAGATACGGTCCGAGTGAAGTTCGACGAGTGAGTACATTCGATGCGCGCGCGCGCGCATGCGCGTGTGCGTGTGTGTGTGTGTGTGTGTGTGTGTGTGTGTGTGTGTGTGTGTGTGTGTGTGTGTGTGTGTGTGTGTGTGTGTGCACTTGTAAGGCGTGAAAAACGAGGACCAAATTTGAGTACACCCGGACAACCGAGTACCGGAGGTGAAAACATAGTACCAATTCCGGTCCTCGCTATTTTTTCACAAGTTAGAGGCGATTCTTATAGTCGTCTGGGCCACGTGACGAAGTTTCATGATGGTCCTACATTTTCGCGATTCATGTGATTGTGTGTGACAGGAGTGTAAAAGTGTATTTGCGAAACGACGCGTCTAACCGTGTGTGAGAAAAACCGATGGAACCTCCGGCACTCGCTCAATAGTGTTGGATGGTTTATTTTACATATGTGTGGTGCTACTGCTGCGGAAAGATGTAGAATTGAGTGCATGGATAATTCTTACTTGTATTATACGTCCATATTCGCTCTTTATTATTATAAAACATCTTACTTTACATTTGGTAGAGCATATATTGATACGTATCTTGCAGAACTATCAACAGCTGATGAAGAATTTGGAACTGCATTGTGGGTGGATCTCTTTTGCTGTCTTAGGTGGTGCTGAGTGTTTAATGCTGGATACAAGCATTTTTTTGGGAGGTGTTTTTTCTCTCAAAGATTGTCTTCTATTCTCTAAATTCTACGTATAGAAAGAGTATTGCAAGTTTGAGATCTCTGCTTCCAAAGGTACGCACGTGAAGTTAGATTCGCCATGAAATGATAGGATCTACTCGTAGAATGTCAGGTCCATTTATGTTTGATAGAATTGGAACCACTAATGATTCTTAAGTTTAGCATGCGACTAATGACAGTGCATTGCAAGAATCGGCTTCAAAGCAGATCATATTTAAGATAGCTTAACCAGGGGCATGGGTGGGAAACTCCTCTAATTCCAGCCCGGGGAGCCGGCCATGTGCGTGCTTTGCATACATCTGTGGAGGGCGCCTGCTAGAGCTGACATGCCCCCATAATGCCACCGTTTAGCCTCTAACCCCATTGGGTGAGCCCACATGCGATGTGAGTTTTTCAATTTCCTTCACGTATTCTGTCCTTAACCCGCGCACGTCCGGGGGGGCAGATATCTCCCCCCCTCCGGATTTTCCTCATTTGCCGCCAAACTAATAGGGTTAGCAAGGGCAAACCTCGCACAGCTGTTCATTGGTCTTTTCTGCATATCCTCATACATTTTTAATCCTGGGTTATCTCAGGTCAGGTCACCAGGTCAGGCGAAGTGACCCAACTACACTCGGAGTTCTAGGTGGCATAACTTCCACAATAATTGGGCGATTGATTTCAAACTTATAGTATGTCATCATCTCATCAGGGACCATAATATGTGTATCGTTTTTTTCGTAGTATTGACCTTAGGTCAGGTCGCTGCCATGGCTTCCCCATTATAAGGCTATGGTAAAATATACAAATGTTTCCTGGTTACATATTTGCGCTCGGAATGACCTCACAACGGTTGTGGCATGTAGATGGAAGCTATGCTCAATGTTACCGCTGTCATTTTTGCTCAGTGACTTCACCAAGGTCTCTGAGGTCACCTGAGATCACTACACATTTATGCGCATTATATCACACTGTATTGAGCTAGAAGGCTGAAGTTATCGTCATTGTACTTGTATCGCCAAGACGTGTCGAATGACACATTACATGACCTCCCTAGACGACTTCATGACCTTGACCTGAGGTCATGACTTCATGACCTTGACCTAAGTTTCGGTTGACCTGACCTTAAATTACACCGCCTATTGTCGGTAGCGCATTTCAAGGACTGTCGAATAGCGTTCGCCATTTGTTTCTATCTGTTACAGGTCCTGAGATATGTGTCAATATCCGAGTCCCACCTGATCTGGTCAAATTTGACCTAAGATGGCCCAGTGACCTGAATATTGACCTGAGCGAAAAATGACCGAAGCACTTTCGATAGAACCCGTCACCAGCTATCCAACGCCGTTTTCCGTTTGTCGCTAGCTAGCATACTTCCAGATATCTTAGGGGGCAGACATCTGCTCCCCCTCCCCGGACATGCGAAGTTGGCGCGGACCACCGGACGTGCGAGTGTTAAGGTTAATAAAAATAAGTGCCAACAAGTAGGGTTGCTTATTAAGTTACATGAGGTGCTCTTCTAGTTGTTGCAAGTCCTGTGAATCAATTTATCACATAATTCACTTTGAGTTCCTTTCTATGGATGAGAAGACAGAACCGCCTTCGTAGGTTGCTCACTGAGATACAATGAATCGAACCTGATGAATGTGCCTTTGTTTTGGGGATCCCAGTATGGGGAAGCTCGTCCTGACCTGCATGATATCTCGCAAATATAATTATGGCTGTGCCACATTGGAATGCAATTATGGAAGAAAGCTGCTTCCTTGTATAAGAGGTGTCTTGTAGCTGTTTAGAATGCTTGATGAGTAAAATATGCGCTGATAGACAGATGCCCTGAGAACAATTAAACTACTTTTCTAGTAAAAAGACGCGCTGATAAAATCTTTACCTTTCTTTCGAATTGGTAGCTGATGGGAAAGGAAATTACATGCTGTACTACAACACGCTCACCGAAGCCTTAATTTCGCAAGAATTTGCAAGCGGGTCAGTTCACTTGTTTACTGAAATGAATGTATTCTTCACATTATGGGCTGAATTAAAATACCATATCGACAGAGTGCAGCTTTGGGCAATGGCTAATGTGGAAAAAGATTGCGCATACACAGCGCGTTGTTACCTACAAATATAAATGTGGGCATGCCTCACAACCCAGGATAAGGCCATGATTTACTATTTTGTTTGGGGCAAACTATCGGCAGTGTCTTCATGGATAAGATGCCCTGCTTGAAGTAACCACAAAAATGAGGATGCAATGGTCTAGTACATATTTATGTGCACATTGCCACATAAAGCTACATCCTTCAGATGATTTCGACTTCAATTTCAAGATAATTTCATTCCAGATAATTAGCTGTTTTTGATGCAGGAGGATGACATCCCCCCCCCCCCCCAGCCTTGATCACCAATGATGATGGTTTCTGCCTCGATTTCACCCCACCCCTAACCACAAAAAGGTGCAATGCCTTTGCTTTATTTTCGCTTTCATACAAACAACTTCGACTTCGCAGCTTTTATACTCTTGGCTTTGGCTTTGGCTTTAGTTCCGATCTTTTGGAATCAACCCTTCTCATTATTTAACTAACGTTTTCGACTGTTGGCTCTGGCCTATTTTTGGAACATGGCTCCCTTGCCCGTCCTTGGATCCGCCAGTTTACAGATAATTTTTGTCAAGTGTCCTCAGATATATTGACTAAATTTTGGCAGATACGATCAATTATCCAAGAGTTTAAGAGGATGCAAACTAAACGTTGATATTATATTTGGTTAGTTTATGGTACATTTCATAAACCTTCAACGGGGTCTGAGGAAATATCTGATGCAGTGCGAAAAAGAAGTGCTTGACGAGTAGGTTTAAGTGCCAGGATGTATACATGAGGTAAAACCAATACTGTATAAGCAGGATAGGTATAGAACCCGAATAGAAAGTGATCCTGCTTCATTAGAAGTCAGTTTTCTGATGTGTAAGCACCAACCTAGAAGCATTCCGGAGGTAAACTATTTCCACGATTGACCGTCATCCATAATAAAATGGGGGCAACATTTACGAGAACAGTTGGTACTACTTATACACGTTTATGTCTTCAGGAGGCCTTTGCATTCATTCCTACAGCACATGCGTGTAGTCTATATTTCCTTCCAGCACTTAAAGCGACTTGCAGAACATCTATTTCTCCTAGAGCAGCACTCATTTCCTCAGCTCCCTATTGAAGGTACATTGCAAATGATATAAGCTGATGTAATCTAACCTACACCTATGTGTAAATTATCAAGCTAACCTGAACCTATTGATAATTGACCCGATTGAGCTAAACGAATGGTGATGGTGTGAAACGTGTGAATGGGATGGTGATTGTGATGAAATGGATAGTTGCTCACAAAGATGATTGATAATTCATCATAATTGATGCGATCAACTATCTGCTGGTGCATGCTAAGTTAGCTTGCATCACTTTCTGTAGCACATGACAATGGTCCGAGGACATAAGTGCCGCATTAGAGGGAATCATTCCTTGGCATGTGTGTTTAAATTCTTGTTGGCAACCCAGGTTGCAATGTGTTCATATCTAATTGGGAATCAGTCAGGAAAACTAGTCAGGGTCTAGCTGTCTAATTTGAAACTGCCAAGGTCTTACCCGCTTACATCCCAGTGAATTGGAAGCCTGAGAATAAACAATAGAAAGAAGGGCTTGGCTGAGTTCTGGATAGATGTACGCAAGTGCTTCACTAAATATCATCTGAATTATATGATATCATATGCATGATAACACTTTTACAAACCCTTGTTTCCTTATCAGACCCATATTTAACACTCTTCGGCACCTACATACCTGTCTGAAAATGTACGCTTATTCCCCCAGCATTTTTCCCAACCAACGAGTCATGCACATCCTTCTCCACACGCAGGCACGTTTAAAAAAAAAACCTTCAGGGGCAAATTCCAAAATTTCCCTTGGGAGGGACACATTTGGTCGGAGGGGCGCTTCGGCAGAAAAATTCGTAAAGCGAAAGGTGTGGGGTATACCCGAACACACTGAATGGGTGCTTTTTCGTCTCCAAGTGGCGGCTTTTCCTCTTAGAGGCGTCTATCCCTAGTAGTCCTTGACGTATGAAAAATCAATCGAGCGGCAGGGGGAGGAGTGCATTCGAGCCTTCTGGCCTATCCAGCCAAAGTGGCACTTTTCACATTTTCATGGGGAGGGACATATGCCCCTATGTTTATTCCCTATATCCTCCCATGGCCTGTGAGTGTTTATGGTGCCGGACAGTACATGAAGTGCTAACATGGACACGCGTTTATTTAGTTATAGTTATATCAGATGCATGGGTATTGCGAGCGCCCTGAATAGCCATGGACTCGTGTTTGTAGCCATTCCTGCACTCCCCCCCTTCCTCTAGGAACAGATTATTTCCTATATTTTGCACTAAGATTGTATTTTGTCGAAGTCTAACAACATTACATCAAATAAATATGGTCTCAAACAATTCCCAGAAATGTCAGCTGTTCAAAAAATCGAATAACTTTTAAAGGAAAATAAATCGGAGATTTGTTATGAAAGTTCATCCCGCCAGGTTTCTGGATACGTTCCTGAGCTCGCAGATTCACCACCTGGCTAGGCCGCATGCCGCGAACGCATCCAGAAGTTGAATAGTCTTGCTGTAGCCATCACACCGCGCTTGTAACGCTAAACCCCGCGTGACGCGTCGTCGGCTCGTTGCAGAACCCGACTAATTTGAATCAACCTCAAAACCTGACTGTTGTGTTCCGATGTTTCCATCTCTCTGCGTTGGAGTAGCCCACAGGCTAACAGTACGCCCCTTATTGCTCGTCACGTCAGCAGCTATCGATTGGCACCAGCGGAGAGGATGCGACGTTACCTGAGGCAGCATTATGTCACACCAATAGGCTACCAATACTGACCGGTCCAATGATATGCTAGAAACCAAGAAACGAAGAGCATGGCTGAGGTTGTTCCCGATTCCAATTTTTAATATAAAACAGCTTTCGTTTTCACACCTCTATCTGACCAATGTAGTCGATGCGCCCTTAAGCCCTAATAACTAACTAACTCACATCTCTATCTATAATCCACGTATTCACTATTCTTGCATAGTATCGAGACGAAGTTGGGATTCCCATATCCTCGCTTGGAAATATTGAACTTTCAAGAACATAATGATCGTGAACATATGAGCATTATGATCACTATGTTAGAATAGCCCTTTCTGATGAGACATGATAAGACTACCAAGATACTTATCGCGCAACAAAATGCTAACCTCAACACGGAATGTGTATTCTGTTTTGTGAAACACGTATTTGGGGAGGGGGTGCCATGACTGATGGCGTCCACATGAACATCGTGTTTTGAATCGCAATTCATTTTACCTTCAGAGGGAACTAGAAAGTTGTAGATATTTTCTTTCCTGTAGTATTAGCATCGCGCGTAAGATGTGCAAGGCATTTTCATTTCTGCGCATGTGTATAATTATTGTTATGATTTGAAGACTATCTGAAATGCTACACAAATAGACGAACCTCAGCCTAGTTTTAGCCATCATGAAGCACCTACCGCCGAAAGACAAAGAAAATAGCAGACTGAAACCGCACAGGATGCCAAGCTTTGTTTCAAAGATTTTTCGAACAGGACGTTTTATCAAGTTGACTGCAATGCTTCTCAAAGACGAATAAGTGAAAATCCAGCAAATATTGCTAAAGTTTGGCAAAACTCGGTTCGATTTCCGCATTAACAATTACGAACCCATAAGTATTTGAAATCCGGTGGTGAATACCCCGGACTAAATTACACCGCAACAGACAAACACTATTCCAAGTGGTCAACAGGGCTCCTTGCTCTTAGCGGTTAACGACATGCAGTACGATTCAGACGCCCAAAAACAAACTGATGTTCACACGCGAACTCGGCGTTTCGCTCGACATCTGGAACCGTCTCACCATGACCACTACACTACAGCGATACCACAGAATTGTATATATACCAGCGATACCATCATTGTATACATTATGGAATGCTTCCCGTTGCCGCTCTCCACTACTGCGCAAGCTGGGTAGCAGAGGAAAATGAAGGAGAACACATTGTATTTCAAACAATTCAAACAAATTCCAGTATTTCAGTACGGTCGCACTAAAGGAGCATCTGATGTTAAACACAATTGCATGATGCTTCGTGATCATGACTTCGAATACTGAAACTAAGTTACAAGGGAAGTATTCGACGTCACCAGGAAATATACGTTGTTTCCTAACGGATGTCAAGTTGCGCCTTGCTGCTTGATGCCAGGTGCCAGACTCATAATCATATACCTGTGGCTGTGATCAGCATCGATACCGCACAGGGCGTCTGAGAAGACAACGTGGACGGGTATAAAGCGGTCCTCGCATGTGGTGGATGGTAGGAACCCTTCACACACGGTCCTCGTTATTCACAACACGTTCGCACAGTTCACACACCGGCAGGGGCGGATGAAGGGAATTTGATTATTAGAGTATTTTCTTTCTGGAGGCTCACCATTTCTCCCTATGTGGCACCATTTCCCTGGATGAGGTGCCTTTTCTACTCTGAGAAGCGACTTCGCTTGAAAAACGCTTTGAGCGAGGAAAGGAGCAAACTTCCGCAGTTGCTCCCCTGGTTGCGCCCGTGCGAAATCGGTCCTCGGTTATCGCATCGGTCCTCGGTATTCAGTTTCGCTCTGATGGCCTGTCATGATGCTTTTCTTCATAACTCTGTAGACAGAGCATGTTTACACATGCACGACTACTACCATTCCAAGTCTGAGCCTTGTCAACTGGTGCCTTCACATGGTCCACGATAGTTCGTGACGAGTCACAGTCCTCGCTTCACACGTGTGTGTGTGTGTGTGTGTGTGTGTGTGTGGGGTTGTGTGTGTGTGTGTGCACTTGTACTTCGTGCAAACCGAGGCCATTTTCTGTTTGCACACCTGACAACCGAGGACGTGATGTGTTTAGCGAGGACATTTTTGACGTCCTCGGTTTTCAAGCTTTGTCTGAAGCATTGCCAGATGCTTACCAGTCTCCAGACGGATTTTCTCGCCATCCTCGGTTTTGACCATATGTGTGACCGTGTGTGTCCAGCAGGTGTGTATGTGTGTACTACGCAGGCAAAGTGTGAGCAAGCCGAAAGTTACAGTGCAGACGCGTCGCGCTCACGTTTGCAACTTGACACCACTCATGCTTGCAGCCTGGTGCAAGGCAGGACGGGCCGGTCGTCGGTAGGGTGCCGAGTTGGCTTCCGTCGACTCGGCTGGCGGTCGGCACACGCGTTTGAGGAAACGAATTAGCGCTTCGGTTAGGCCGATTTTTTTACCAGTGTTGTAGGATAGGACAGGGCTGAGGATTGGAGGTTATGAGCTGCGACAGCTATTATGGACATACTTTGCAATTGGTCGTTAGCGCACTAGAGGGTTGGAACATCTCGTGCGCCACATAAAGATTTAAACGAAGTACGTTTTGAAACATCTTTGGGCCTACATCTTAACCCGCGCCGTCTCAGAGGAGGAGGGGTATTTTTGCATCCCTTAAGGTTTTCCGCGGATAGTAAAGAAAAAATAAAAACAGCGCACGGCAGCGGCCCAGAATTCGGCATACCTATTCCCACATCAAGTTGTTATTTTGCGTGGAAATTTTGAAGTCACGGTCATTCACGGGCCCGAACTAGCCAAGGTCGAGTCAGGTCACTTCCAAAAATGTTCAGCCAGCCGTCACGCTTTAACGGGTAAAGATATTTCAATGCACTTTCAGCGTTTAATTATCTTTATGGACGCAACGAAACGCACCAGAGGAATTGTTGAACTTTCGCCTTTTTATGACATATTTGTTTAGCATACTTGCCTATTTAGGCTAAAATCGAAAATTGTGACTCAAGTAAGCAATTTGCATGAGGCGACGTTTACCTGAAACAACGTCTCTCGGTATGTTTTATCTATTAGAAACATAAAAAGTATTTAAGAATTGAACTAAAAATTGAGCAACATAAAAATAATTGGTATATTTGGGTGGGCGAATATTTTGCACAATGCCAATTTCGTCTTTCTATTCTGATTCCAATTAAGTTTTTTTCCCCACGAATTGAACTCCACAGAACATACATGACGTCAACCGTGACCACATAAACCCCCTCGGTAGGATGTTGGGGTAGTTTTTAGCCGTACTCGTCGAGCGCTTTCCAATGAGACGTCTTTCGGTTCCGTGCGATATTTAGTTTGGAGACTGGAGGGGTATATAATGAATCCCTCCTGAGACGGAGTGTGAGGATCTGACCGGAATGACGGGGATGGTTAACGTATTACTTCCGGATTTAATGTTATATCGTTCAATCCGTCGCACTGAACGAATGACTTCGTTCAGATTCCTAAACATAAATTATCATCATCATATTACGTTGTTGCAGGAAACCCACTCCAATATTCAAGATGATAAAGTTCTGGAAAAAAAAATCATGGGGATGAGACATATCCTTCACATATGGTGATAGGAAACCTGATTCTGATATACTGCCATTCCTTCCCTCTTTTCCTGAACTGGTCCGCAAGATGGAAAATGTTCTTGTGGATGCCAAAGGAAGTTTATTAGTCGCTAAGTTGACCTTTGAATGTCCTAGAAGAAACCATTGGAGCTGTGCGCATCAACCTAGCTTTACAATTTAGGTCAAGTCTTCTATTTTACCATCTTTTCCACGTTGGCTGAATGGACTGCTTGCAAATGAATTAAATTGCATGCATATTCGTTCGTCCTCTTCAGGCTGGCATCATCACAAGACCTGTTACTTAGGCTGATCTGCTTTAGTAAACATTTTTGATCATATGTGTCAGCCTAGGCCAGGTTAAGTGAGCACGAAGGAAAGTTGCCAATATGCCAATAAGCGTACATAATTTTGTACTGAAGCAACATGTACAATAGCACATTGATGCGGTGCAGTCCACTTCGTTTGCTTTGCCTATGATGCGGCAGGGGTGACGGTTGCATCCCACCGTTTCTTATTTTTTGGGGAGGGAAATCATTACATAAAAGCATTCCGAACTTAGCGCAATTTGGCTTCATGTGCATTAACCTCCGCCCGTGTGGGGGCTGCGAGGGGTTAGGCGGGTGCCAATGCATCCATTTTTTTTGCGACTACGGAGGAACGTCGTGGATTTGGGCACCGTTGCTTGGTATGGCTGATGGGACCATCTATTGCGGACTTGATCAAATGAAAAATGAAAATGCCTGATCATATAACTGCGCTATGACGCCATAGGCGGAAATATATCTGTTGTTGTTAAGGCAAGTGTGAATTATTGGCAATCAACGTCACTTGTTGCCCACACATAAAAATGTTGGATACGGTGAGATGATAGGCATTTAAGCTCATGTGCATACATCAGCTTGTTTCCAAAGTGATTGAAAGTTGCTGACGTATCTGGACCTATGATACTCATTTTCAGCTTCTGAGCTACTCGGGGTTTAGGCCGAGATACATATACTGAGAGTTTCGGTTGGCTGGTTGGTTGGTTATTGGAGTTTAGGGGCTCATCGACTGCATCGGTCATTCAGCGCCCATATCATCGTCAGTCAAATAGTAAAATGCTAGCAAAAGCCAGTCAGAATTGAATATCACGAGGTTAAGTACAAGTGATACCTTACCATTCTACGATTCTCATTTCGTCCGGTATAAAATCGAGTTAATGAATATATCACAGAGTAAATCACAGAAAACTTCATTTCTGATAGGAAGCGGAAAAGCCCTCCCGATTGAACAATTTATGACTTCCCTAAGCGAGAGAGAGAGAGAGAGAGAGAGAGAGAGAGAGAGAGAGAGAGAGAGAGAGAGAGAGAGAGAGAGAGAGAGAGAGAGAGAGAGAGAGAGAGACAGAGACAGAGAGAGAGACAGAGAGAGAGAGAGAGAGAGAGAGAGAGAGAGAGACAGAGAGAGAGAGAGAGAGAGAGAGAGAGAGAGAGAGAGAGAGAGAGAGAGAGAGAGAGAGAGAGAGAGAGAGAGAGAGAGAGAGAGAGAGAGAGAGAGAGAGAGAGAGAGAGAGAGAGAGAGAGAGAGAGAGAGAGAGAGAGAGAGAGAGAGAGAGAGAGAGAGAGAGAGAGAGAGAGAGAGAGAGAGAGAGAGAGAGAGAGAGACAGAGAGAGAGAGAGACAGAGACAGAGAGAGAGAGAGACAGAGAGAGAGAGACAGAGAGAGAGAGAGAGACAGAGACAGAGACAGAGACAGAGACAGAGACAGAGACAGAGACAGAGACAGAGACAGAGACAGAGACAGAGACAGAGACAGAGACAGAGACAGAGACAGAGACAGAGACAGAGACAGAGAGAGAGAGAGAGAGAGAGAGAGACAGAGACAGAGAGAGAGAGAGAGAGAGAGAGAGAGAGAGAGAGAGAGAGAGAGAGAGAGAGAGAGAGAGAGAGAGAGAGAGAGAGAGAGAGAGAGAGAGAGAGAGACAGATAGAGAGAAAGGGAGAGGGGTATGTCCAAAATGACGCCTTCGCTCATGGTTAAGTGGGCTGCAGGCCATCAGTACGTGACTGAGAGTTTCGGGGCATTCGGACTTCGGGTGCTTCGCACTGCATGAGTTCAGTATAGTAAACTCCGACGTAAGCCCATAGCAACACTTCTAATATCTAAATTTAGGTTCATACATCCCATGATGGGCGCTGTATGACCGAAGCAGTCGATGCGCCCCTAAGCCCAAATAACCAACCAACCAACCATACATCCCATGAGAACGAAACAATCGGTGTACTATTCCAAAATGATCAGAGCCAAGTAATTAGGTAGACCAAAAAGGCGCAGCTCAGGAAATAGTTCACGTACACTGATCTTTATTGACAACGTTTTATCTAGAAGGGTAGATGCAATCCCTAAATCACCAGGCATCTCCTATATCAGTGAGGGACGCTCCAGTGCCAGTCAGGCTGTCCTCATTTTCCCGCGAGAGCCTCCTCTGTCAGTCAGATGGCTTCCTACGCCGATCAGGGGGCCTCCTATGTCCGTCAGAGGCCTTTTGTGTCGGTTATGGTAGTCCTTGTGTCTGTGGGGTCTTCTACGTCAAATCGTACAAGAAATACCCGACCCCCTCCGATTTTGATGAAAATTGGTACACCTGCAGTACCAAGTGAAGGAACCACACACGCCAACTTTTAGCCCAGAGTGACCTCTGGGGTCAGATCTAGAGGTCATCCTAGGTCACCATTTTTTACCGACTTGACATCAATAAATTGCAAATATCTCAGGTGTTATTTTACTTAGCGGAATGAAATTGGTGTCAAAGTGCGCAGAAGCCCTGGGCCATTAAGAAATATGGCAAAAGTTGCACGTGACCTCCCCGTGACCTTTGACCTAACCAGGTCAAAGTATACAAATATATTTTTATATATGTTTGCCTGCCCCTAATTCGACGAAACTGTGCTATATTAATGGTAGTGATATTATCTAAGAACCTGCAAAAAAGAAAGGCGGAGACTTGAAAACGTTTTGAGATATCGGCCTTTGAGTATTGTCATAGGACCTAATGGATGCATGCCCCGAGGCTATTTACCATATCATCGATGATAACTCTGGTTACCTTCGTCCGATTATCGTCAAATTTGCGTCGCACCATCAAGCAAGGTGCGCCAAACGCTTGCAAGAAGCGTCAGGGTGCCTCTCGGTTCCGAATCCGAGGCCTGGAAAAGTGCTTAAAAGTGAGACTGCAGAACTAGTGAGGGACTTCTACAGAAGCGAAGACGTGAGTCGTGCAATGCCTGGAACTAAAGACTTCGTTTCTGTCCGGAACAAAATTACAGGCAAAAGGGAGCGAGTACAGAAACGCCTTATCCTCTGCAACCTAAAAGAGGCCTATCGGTGTTTTAAGGATCTGTACCCGCAACAAAAATAGGTTTTTCCAAATTTGCGGAGCTACGTCCGGGGGAATGTGTACTGGCAGGTGCGAGCGGTACCCATTGTGTGTGCGTATGCGTGCATCATGAGAACGTGAAGTTAATGATGGCTGGTGGCAAGGTAAGCGACATCACTGTGAATGGGGTTCAGCTGGCATCCTATCATCATTGTTTGGCTCAGGTTCAGTGTAACCCGCCATCGTTGCTTTGTAAGGAGCGTAAATGTGAAGAATGCCCAAAAGTGTCGGAATTCGGCGAACAAATTTTGGCTGAGTATGATAACCGAGAAATCGATAACATTGAGTACCAAAAGTGGACTAATACTGATAGGTCCACCTTAGAGGTGGTTACGCAAACTTCTGAAGATTTTGTGCGATCATTTTGCGAGCAGCTGGAAATACTTGTAAAGCATGATTTTGTCGCCTGTGCCCAAGGCAATTATCTGAAAGGCCTAAAGAAAACACTAGCTCCTGCAGAGGTAATTGTTATTGGAGATTTTTCCGAAAACTACGCTATGGTTACACATGATGAGGTACAGTCCCATCACTGGTACAAACTGCAGGTGACAATCCATCCGTTTGTGGCTTATTGGCGAAACAACGCAGGGGACCTCAAACATTTTTCTTACTCTGCCATTTCCGACTGCCTGACGCATGATACTGTGGCTGTCCACCTGTTTCAAGGAAAACTCATTGAGCGCATGGAAGCAGAATTAGGTCAGCGCCCCCCGAAGATATTTTATTTTTCAGATGGGGCTGCCTCGCAATACAAAAATTGTAAGAATTTCCTAAATTTGGCAGAGCATTCCGTCGACTTTGGAATAGACGCCGGGTGGCATTTCTTCGCAACCGCTCACGGAAAGGGACTGTGTTATGGCATTGGTGGGACGTTGAAAAGGTTAGCTAAAAAGGCAAGTCTGCAAGGAACTCTGATTGAGACCCCGGACCAGTTTTATCAGTTTGTATAAAACCATGCCACCGGCACGTGCTGGAGTATTTTCCCAAAACCGAGTGGGTCAAAGAAACCAAAGCGTTGAATGACAGATTCGCAGCTGCTCACACAATACCGGGAACAAGGAATGTCCATCGTGTTACTCGTCTTCACGTAATGGTATGGTGGTTGTGAGATGGTTTTCCGGCAGCGAGACGTGAGGTACGTGTGGCGAAAAAGGTTGGTAGTTCTTCGTGAATATACTGTACTGCTGTTCAACTTGTTTTATGGTCGCGGCTATTTGCATCTCATAAAAATTTACTGGCCCTCCCGATAAAATGTTAGCACGAAACGCACGCGAGCTGAAACAATATATTCAGGCTATAAAAACCGAGGAAACATATTTTTTTGCGAATAACTTTTGCCAAAGTAAAGATAGAAATATAATTTTGTTACAATCGTATTTTCCTCGTCAGGCCGCGTTGATTGATGTATCACATGACTTAGCTAGCTGAACATTTGATCCTGACCCCAGTTGACCTCCAGGTCACCCTAAACCGAGGTGAAGTGATGACCTAGCTAGATCATATTATACATCATGATTAACCAGAGGATCTCGGTGGCATTAAAATTATTTCTCTATCTTGATTCTATATAAAGTTATTGACGAAAGTGTGACATGACCTCATAGTGACCTCACGTGACCTTGCAGAGGACACTTGTTCAAAATCAAACTTGGCTCGTTTGGAGTAGCCTAACCTAAAACTAGGTAATATAGCCTGTACGAGCCAAATTCAGCGTTTTTTGTTCAGGAAAATATTTTTGTTGGCTTGTATTGGAGAGGTCACTGCCAGGTCATGTGAGGTCAGGTCAACTTGAAAATCTGGAAAATAGTTCAGCTTGCCACCGATGATTTGCGCACCAAATTTGACGATAATCGGACCAAGGAAACCAGAGTTATCATCGATGATATGGTAAATAGCCTCGGGGCATGCTTCGATTTGGTCCTATGACAATACCTACTCAAAGGCCGATATCTCAAAAAGTTTTAGAGTCTCCGCCTTTCTTTTTTGCACGTTCTTAGATAATATTACGACCATTAATTCAGCCACGTTTCGTCGAATTAGGGGCAGGCAAACATATAGAAAAATGAATTTGTATACTTTGACCTCGTTAGGTCAAGGGTCACGGAGAGGTCACGTGCAACTTTTGCCATATTTCTGAATGGCCAAGGTTTTCTGCGCACTTTAACACCAATGTCGTTCCGCTAAATTAATGAACATCTAAGATATATGCATTTGATTGTTGTCAAGTCGGTAAAAATAGGCGACCTAGGATGACCTCTAAATCTGACCCCAGAGGTCACCCAGGGCTGAAAATTGGGGTGTGAGGTTCGTTCACTTGGCACTACAGGTGTATCAATTTTCATCAAAATCGGAGGGGGTCGGGTTCAAAATAGCCAATTCTTGTGCGATTTGACGTGGAATGCCCCTGTGAGGAGCCTTCTGTGTCAGTTACCTCTTGTGTCGGAGAGAGTCGTTCCGTGTCGGTTTAAGAGTCTCCAGTGTCCCTCAACAACACAATTTTTATGGAGATTAGTGTGAATTTCCATAAACTGAGTGGAGGTATTCATTGTCAGGGTCATTTTTTATGTCACCTCGTCTTTAATTTTGATGAAGTGGGAGGCGCAGGCACATATGTTCATTCAGTTTCATCAACTTTAACCTCATAATTTACATTGACTGATGTGGCAGGACGCATCATGAGGTATAGTGATACTGTAGCGGACAAGGAACTTCAGATTTCTTGCGGCGTGGTCACTACTGGGTGTACCACGGCTTTTGCTAACGTAGGCGAAATAACGCGAAAAACTAACAAGTATACTTCTGAAACGTACCGCAGTGGTGACCACTTCTCTACCATTCCTTGGGCCGACATGATGAATGCATCTGGCACTTCCAAATGTATGAATCGTGATTGTTAGATGCTGAGGTCACGCACCTCGTAATACACCTGGCCAGGCGAGTGCATGTCAGTACTGTTGTCGGGGATGCATGAACCGGAGGAAGGGGGTCACGGCGGGAGTACCCCTGACACTGCCAAAATATTTTATACACATTTCATACAGAATAGCCATTGCCTGGATGAATTCATAAGCACTGCTCCTCGTGTTTGTCAGCAAACCAGCCTTAAGATGCTGATTCGCCTGTCAAATGCAACGTGGCATTCAGCGGCCAATTCGACGGCCGATTCGGTTAATTCAGTTCTTTATAAATGGAGCTGAACACAACAGGGCATAGACCACCGCTTTGGGCTGTGTTCGTCGCTACCCGCATCCAGTATCCGTCGTCAACATGCAATGGCATGGGGAGATTTTAAGTTCTTTGGTGAGAGACATCCGTTGCATCCATTGCTATGATCCATCGGAGTAGTCGCCGAATAAAGTGAAGGGCTAGGTTTCAAGCTAGTAGCCTGACATAAAAGGAGACGGAAAGTTTACTGATGGAGTTTGCGTTACATTTGCATTACATTGCATTGCATTGCGTTGCATTGCATTGCGTTTTGTCACCTTATCCAGAAATTTGACACATGTGGTTTACTTCTCCAAGTATTTACAAACGGAGAATGTTAGCGAAGCGAAAGAAAAGCTAGCGTGGTGCATGCGATCAGCTGTCGCGATTAATACCCATTTGTATACTTCGGGTAACAAATGAATATCTTACATTAGCTTGGACCTCGCAGTGGAGGGATTAATCAGACCCTCTAAGCTTTTCTGAAATAACTCATAATCCGTCTAAAGAATCACTTCGGTAATTTATCATATAACCCGACAATTGATGAACGTGCATGTCAAATCTTGAGGTGCAGTCTACTAACTTAACGAAGTTGGGGTACACCAAAATCAGGTGACGTCATCTAGTGCAGTTTTTAAATGTGCATTAAATATATCTCACAAACCGTTTAAGATACAGCAAAAAGTTAACCTGTAGTGAAGAGAGAAATGACTAAGGTAAAGGTAAGAAACAAAAAAGTAGCCCATGTGATGTCATCGGGTCAAACGGTAAGTTGCCTTTGGTATTTTGCACGCAATGTTGTCGCTAATTATTTTTGAAAACCTGAATATGGGTACGGATGGATTATATCCCTCAATAGTGTTCTAGGTTACAGGTCACTCCCCGATTAGGCCACTGATGGATGACCCGATGAGAGTCGAGAATAGAGTTGTTCACTTTTTCTTCCAAACACTGGCATGAGACGTAGCACGGGCACAGCAGGTTCTGGCACCGCACGACATATGGCACAGCAAGCTGGATGATGGCGCATGAAAATGCATGGGGATAAAAAGGGACCATCTAAACAAGGAGGAAATCATGATTGATGACGAAAGTAAGCAATACCAGACATGCAAAACATTTCACACACTGACAGCAGCTCAGTCTCTACGTTTCAAAGTTATTCCACACATCATTGGTTAAGCCCCTTTTCCTGGTAATCTTTGACAATTTAGTTCAACATCAAGACAATTTTAGATATATGTTTTAATTTTATTACTAGGGGTACCGACAATGGCACGGCAGTGGCACGGAAAATTCTGGCATTGTACAGCAAAAGGCTCATGTTCCCAGGATTACGGGTTGCCGTGTCCTGCCACTGCGCCAGAAAGTGGAAACTCTAGTCGAGTGCGCGTGCGCGTGCGCGTGTGCGTGTGCGTGCGCGTGCGTGCGTGCGTGCGTGCGTGCGTGCGTGCGTGCGTGCGTGCGTGCGTGCGTGCGTGCGTGCGTGAATCTCGCCGAAGTCTAATAGTAAGACGTGTCAAGACTGACGTATATTTGTGGACATGTTCTACTGGTTGGTCATCCCATGGAATGACATGACCTTATTTTATTAGTGAGGTGCCATTTTGTAGGATGATCTATCAGTAAAATATGTTTTCAACTTTTAAATTATTTTGCGGGATGGCTCCGCCTCCGCTTCCACTGGCTGCTCCTTATTTCAATGTTCTTGAATAGCATGGTGTCTATTTCGCTTATATCACGAACATTTCGTATCACTATGGCGCATATCTCGCGCTCGCCACTGAACTCCATCGCCAGTACGTCGACTCTCTAACACCAACCGAACGCTTCTTCTCTCCTCTCACCTAATATTGATCGTAGTTTTGATTGATCTTCATGGATTTGGATCATACTAGCATGGGTGTCGTGATGGCTAGAGATTCGAAGATCAGCGAGGGGATGGCTTCGCAACGAGCCCAGCTATCCGGCTCCAAGACCAGCGCTCTTGTGGGCGTCGTGAAACCAGGGTATAAGGTGACGTCATACGCGATTTGAAGCAGGCTGATGACGGAGTAGGACGTGTAGCCTGGATGGCCCAAGCGGCCAGATGTCGGATGAATGCACTTGCAGGCCTGTCTAGTCGCATCAGCTCATAACTACAACTTGTCTTTTATCACTTGCTTCCTCTATTGCCTATATATACGTTCCAATGCTGACGTGAGGTAAGTTTGGTCAATTGGACCAATTTCATTTAAGGACATGACAGCATCAAAAAGCTGTAGTAGATATTTCAGTGTTAATGAAGCCTGGAACGCAGTGCATAGACGAACCAATTTAAGTCGGATTTAGTGAAATCTAGGACATACACTTAGGATATGATGTTCAATTACAGACAGCACAAACCACATTGCGGTGGAACAGATGTGTTCAAGGTATTCGAATGCATTAATAGAATGTGAATTTACTACAATTATGGAGACTATGGGATGTTCAGTTATATGACATTTTGCACAAATTACAGTATGGTCAACCAAGTATGTTAAGGAATTTGAAAGTATGGTGTGGTTGAGCCGAATTATTAGCAAAGACTAAATTTTCATTGTACTATCGCTTCTATCCGAACCTGGCCAATGACCGAGACTGCGTTTGATACATTATTACGTTCGAATTATGGTTGTCTGTTTTCCTCCCCAGATTAAATGCGTTGACTGCATTGTTTCAGTACTGAAAAGTACTGAGGATAATTAAGTTTGAACATCTTTTTATAGTGCGATCTTGGATTATCCATCGACCTCTTAGTTCTCTGTTTTTCCTTGTGACAGTCCATGGCAAATCTGAATCGTTTATTGGAGAAGCTATGCTGTTTTCAGCGTAAAGCCGTCATATTAAGTGCTAGAGAGAATATCTAGCAGTACATGCGTAGTTGTTATTTTATATCCTGCATTGCTCGCATGATTGCAAATGCTTCTTCTGAACAATAATGATGGATAGCTCTGTCTCGCAATACTAAAACATATAGTTTGTTAGACTGCTGTCGAAATACTCAGAATCAAAAACAAAGACACATCTCACTGCTTGATTAGCTTTCGAGCCGTCAGTATAATGCAAATGATAATCGTTGGTATCCATGGAGGAAATTGGCAAAACCCGCCTAAGCATCGGATGGGTGCATTTGTTATGCTTTATAACTACGAAGTGTGCGGCCTTGGGGGCTCATTGACATGCGTGTTAGCGCATATATTTGTAATATTGTTCCAAATCCGGAAACGTGCCGTCTCACGTCCCCATAATTAACCCGCGCCGTCTCTCCGGTCAAATCCTCACACCCCGTATCTGGGTGGGGGGGGGGCGATAGTAACCCCCTCTAAAATTCTAACTATGCGTCGCACGAGAACGAAAGAGGTGTCATCGGAAAGCGCTCAACGAGTAGGGTCCGGACCCACCCCCAAAACAATTTCCCCCAAAAGTGACGTCACCAGGGGGCTAGATTTTCACGACTTTCATTATGTTTTTGGCTCTGGGGAGTTCACTTTGGGGGATATATGAAAAAAATAAATATTTGGAATGATAAAACGACAGCGAGATCGACCAGGGCCATTCAATTTTTTGCCCCCCCCCCCACAAATAAAAATTGAGTTAAAGTTTTCTTTAATTTCCCTTCTCCAATAAGTAGAGCAGACAGAGAAACGTTGTTGGATGTCAACGTGCCCTAATAAAAAATGCTTACTTTAGCCAGAATCTTGTATTTGAACTGCATTTAGCAAATATGCAAAATTTATATGTAGTTAAAACGAAAAAAAAAGAATGTAAAATTCCACTCGTTTTGTTGCATCCCTAACGATAAGCAAACGCTGAAAGTTTCATTAAAATATCTGTATCCGTTAAAGCGTCACGACTGGCTGAACGTTTTTGGAGGTGACCTCACTTTACCTTGACTAACTCGTTGACCCTAGATGACCTGACTTCAAAATTTTGATTAAGCATGCCAAATTGATGTGGGAAAGTGTATGCCAAATTTGGGCGCGCTCCCGCGCGCCGTTCGTCCACTATCTGCGAAAAACCTGAAGGGTGGTTGAAGACCCCCTCCCCGAGACGGGGTGGGTTAATGAACCCACACATCTACTCTGATTCGGAAAGAAGTTTGTCAGCCAGCGACAGTGCATTGATGTACCACCAATGGGTCGCTACATGAAGTGGGTCAGGCGTTCTGGCATTCCCGACATGCTCGGCTTGCGTTTTTGTTGTACCCTGATAGCATGCATAGCTCAAGTTGAGCAGTGCTGTGCCAGATAAACGTTATGCTTTATCTTTCTTGTTGCCCTGCGCCTGTACCTCACTTAAGAAGAACACCGTGTAGTTTAAATGTGTGTTTATTCGTGACGTACTCGTGGTGTCGGGACAACCCGACGTGGGGCACGGACGGGCGTCATGCCCCAATCTGCCAGCGTCATGCCAGCGGGATGACGTCAGCTGTCGATTGTCCAAGGAGCTGTTTGTTTAATGTGCGATAAGTGCTCGAATGCGGCGCTGATTCACCTCGGGCGCTACCACGCAGGTCATTCGAGAGCATGAGGAGCGGGCACTATTTTGTGACATCATTCTTGCGCGTTGAAGGTGATACGTTGTGCTGTTTTTTATGTTGATGAGGAGATAGTGCGAGTTCAATACGTCGAGACCACGGACGTTGAGTTCTGAAGATTATGTGAGGCAATGTATGAAGGCAATGGATGAGCCAAAATGGACGGGAGGCACACTCCATAGGGTCGCATGTTAACAGTTTGCATTGTTTGGGGGCAAGCCAACATTGAGGGGTGCTTGCCCCCTCAAAAGTATGTAACACATCTCTGGTAGAAGCGCAGTTAGCATAATCTCCCTATTACGGAGCAACAGGAAGATATAGAAAACCGGAGGCCCCCAAATACCAGGATGGAATGGCAGTGGCGTATTTAGAAGCTGCCGAAGAGGAGACCGAACAACTTCAATGGGGCGTCGTATACTACTGTTGGCACTAATCGTCCTAAGCTATCAATCTAACATTGTTATGGGCGCATTGTTAACATGTTAACATTGTATGACCGAAGCAGTCGATGCGCCCCTAAGCCCATGTAATCAACCAACCAACTTCAATAGGTCAGGATCTCGACTAACGAGTTTCCACTGGGGTGAGGGAGGCGTCTATTGACGACTGCAGATCCACCTTCTGAGGCAACCAAACGTCGCCTCTCCGTCCTCCCCCAAGTAATGTTCATGGAATGTGGAACGGTCCTGATGGGGGGGGGGGGGCACGGATATGGATGGGGATCCCCTTCCCAGCTAACAGGAGATTCTCCAGTGGGTGTCATTCAGGAACTCAGAGGTGCCTTTTTGTTCTCGGCGTTTTTTCCCCGTCAGGGAACTTCCTCACTCGCCTCAATTGTCCCCATCTGGTCTATGCTACTATGCTACTATTCAACAATACCTTATGAGTCAGTTTCTTTCCAGTGTTTGTCATTTGGGGTACCATTGTCTAGGAAAATATGCCACCCATCGTGGGGTCAGACTCGTTACTCGGCTGGCCAGGGAATTGGCGCTCTCTCGGGGTAACACAGCCGCACCGATAATGGGTGTGGGAAACACGGAGGTGTTTCCGGGGACTCATGTTGTCCCCATCGTTCATCTTTCTCTTCAAATTCCTGTATCCACCCCGTGCCAGCGATCTTTCGCATGTTTTTCATCCAACCCTGCATCGCCAACCCCTCCCTTGTCACGAGAAAATAGGCCAGCTTCCCCTGGTCTACCCGTCCGCTCGGTTTTTATAGGGGTAGTCGCGCCCCCTAGGTCCGCTCCCCGGGGTTGGCGGAGTTCTGGAGGTTGAGGTTCCGCGTCGCACGGTGCTAGTTGTGGCGGGGGACAAACACACATTTGGTCCCGCTATCCTAGAGTGGCGGGCGGGTCCGCGGGGCCTCACGCGGGTCAAGTGGCTGGTCGCCTCGGGCCGGGGACCTGGGATTCTTCCCAGTGTTTGCCGGCCCGGCCGGCCTGGGTCAAAAGGTGGGCAGCGCTGGATCCCGGTCGGGGTGGTGAGTCTCTCTCTCCCGGCCGTGCGAAGGCGCCGCCTGACCCATATAGCTCCTCGGTCACCTGGCGACCTCCCGTCCGCGGGGCCCAGACGTCCCTAGTAGGGCCCCTATGTGGTGGGGCGCCCGGGGCCGAGGAGTGGAAACCAATCACACTTCCATAGCTACACAAAGCACAATTCCTCCAAGACCTTCCAACGAGGTCCAAACCACAGGTCCAAGATTTCGGCCCCTATTAAAGTTGGGGCAACGAAATTCGTAGAGTGGATGGGTACAGTAGTGAACTCTATTGTGTGTAAGTTTCATGGCCTTAGGTCAATGTCTTCTAGGTACAAAATGTATGGTTTTGCGTGGCTTGCCTTGTCATCGTTGTAGATCGCTGTGATTATGTTTAAGTGCTCCAAAATAGGCTTTGAAACTATATAGCATAACAATATACACCAAGCAAGTCGCTAGTGTTGCCAAGAACACATTCCTTTTCCCAATATACGGGAAGCGCATCAGCGCCGATTTTTGTTGTATGGCGCTGCGAAATGTTTTTACTTTAACAGCCCCTAACTCGAAAAATTCCTATCTTCGTTTTTCTTCCTTAAAGCAAAGCGCCGGTAATTTCTAAGCAGTTACGCAAGCAATGGCGTGAATCGGTTGGTAAAATATGCAGTTATGTACAAAAATCGGAGGGGCAGGCGAATTTGGCCTCCCCATCCAGGGCGGGTGCTCAATGTCAAAGGTACGGGCATACAACTTAGTATTGTGGCAGCCGTCCAACCTTTGGTAGATGCGGGTCGACAGGACACGTCACTAACGACTGCCCCTCCACAAATGTGTGGTGCGTGAACTGCGGCCAGGGACAGTTGCCGCCAGTTATAAATTATTCGTGAAATAGGGTGGAATACACCACGTAGTAAACAGTCAATCGAAATCATTCTCAAAGAAGGATCGACATAGTGCTACTTTATGCGTGCTGATGGCTCGATTCCTCGTTTCTAACAGTACCTCACTATATGAATGCCCATGCTCACCACAAGGGTTTGTAATACACGAACATATCCAAGCGCAATTTTAGTTAAAGGGATTACCTATGATTCTATCTAGAAACAACACCAGTTTGTAGCATAGGTATTTTTCTCGCTCATCTGAATATAGCTCTTATATTAGGTATTTCAAAACAAACAAAAAAGTACAGTCGTAAGTACACATTGGATTTAATGCAAAGCTGGACAGACAAAAAGTATTTTGAATGACACTAATTCAATTCCAAATTTCGAGGTTTTATTGTACTCGTTTCGACATCGCACACCTAACGAAAAGCCATTATTTCAACACTGGGTGACACGCACTACTTACGATAGAGTATGCACAGCGCAGGCAACGGAGAAAGAGATAATTGCTATATAATGTTCAGAGCAACTTTCGTTCAGACAGGCACTGGAAATATACGAAGAAACCCACCTTAAAGTCCCGTAAGCAGCGAAGGCAAACAACACACAGCCCACTAATGTTTCCCAGTTTTTATCCTAACTTCGTAGCTTGCTGTCCTTCGGACTCGACTGTACCCCTCTGCTGGAGCGAGGCTTACCATCTCCCTCCGTGGCGATGAGACGCGTGGCCGCTCCAAGCGACCCAGGAAGGGGTCAATGCGATAAAGAGACTGCACCTGCAACACCCGATTTGACTGCGACGCCATCTATTGTGACAGAACCGACAAAATCTCCCTCCGAACCCTAAACTAGGACGGAGGTATTACCACCATTGACGAAGGCTGACGATGAGTGGACCCAGGCTCAGACGGCCAAGAGGCCTGCGAAACCCTCGTCCAGTTCACCCAAGTGTCCCACAGGGTCTCCCACTTGGAGGAGCCCTGCAACCGCTGGACACGTCTTTTTTTCCGGAAATACCGGTACAGCCGGGTTGGTACCTGTGTCAAACGTCGCCCTTCAACGGCAGGAGTCTGAGATGCGCGCCCGTGACGCCAAGCAGGCGCGCCTCGCGGACACTGCGGGGGCCTGAGAAACAAACCGACAAAAAGGGCGGCTACTCGGTCCCACGCTTCAGCGCCAGGGCCAGACTCGGCCAAAATGGGTCCTCCGCCGCCGCCCCGGAGCGGTGTCCCCTGTGCCCCAGCACCGGGAGGAACGGCGCGCGCCGAGAAACAGTGTCGCCTTCCCCGGGTAGTGTCGCATTCGGAGGGGGTGTTGCCCAGGTCACGGCTGCGGACGGCCTCGCTTGGGTTGGACCCCGGTGTCCGTCTTGAGCCGCGTCCTCACGGTGGTGTGAGGGGTTGCGAGGAGCTGAGAGGCATTTTTAGACCTTCACTCTAGTCAACTCTAGTCCACTTCAGCACTTGTTTGTTTTTTTTTTTTTTTTTTTTGTTTTGTTCTTTTAGCCAGTTTTGCTAATTAACCCGATGATTAACGTGGCTGATTTCGAAGTAGTTATGAACAAGAGATGTCCAATTGCAGTATGTCTACAAGAAATTTAGCTGCCGCAACAGTCTTCATTTTATATCAAAGGTTAATCTGTGCTAACTAAAAACATGCCCTTATACACAGTTGCACGTGCATGTGTTATCCTCGCAATCAGCCATAACGCTTTGTACCAAGTTGTTCTCAGCACACCTCTTCAAGCCGTCGCTGCCAGTCCGTTTCAGTCGCCACACAGATACACTATGCTGTCTACTGCCGCCGGGAATCCCGCTCCCTTCCGTCGACCTAAGACGACTGATGCTGGAGCTACCTCCTCCACTTCTACTTCTTGGCGATCTTAACGCACACCACGTAGCTTGGGGATGCGATTCTGCCAATCATTGAGGACGCGTTGTAGATAGTTTTATGCACGACGAATCCCTCTGCCTTTTAGATTCCGGTGCTGCCACTCATTTTACACTCCCTTCTGGTGTTACATCTGTGATCGACCTTACCTCGCAAGTCCACGCTTGTTACAATGTTTTATCTGGGCATTCCGTGATAATTATCTGGGCAGTGATCATTTCCAGGTACTTCTCGAATATATGGATCAGGCTGTGCTTGGTCTGAGATCTCAGAGGTGGAATTTTAAAATGGCTGACTGGGAGAAGTTCGAGAGAGGTGAGCAAGCATCTTTTGGAGACGACGACAATTACACCACTTTGTTGGTTGGTTGGTTATTGGTTTTACCACACATTGACCGTCGAGTCATGCAGCGTCGCGAATCTCTCACGCCGATTGGTCGCGGGCGAAGAGTAGCGATAGGTGAGACTCGAACCCACAACCTTTTGATTGTAAGACGAGCAACTTACTCCTAGACTACTCGTCCCCAACACCACTTTGCCAGTACAATAATTATCTTCCCTGTTTTTGCAGTCAGTCGATGCCTGCATTCGGCGGACGTGTGGAGTTCCCCGCCGCACCGCTGGACTGTTCCGTGGTGGTCTGTGGCATGTCGGGACGCCGACGATAACGCAGACGCGCCTTAAGGAAATTTAACAAAAATTGATCTTCGGCCACCTTGATCAACAAAAAAATAGCCTTCCAAAAGTCGAGAGCTTTCGCGCGACGAACCATTAGAGGGGCCAAACACAACTTGGAGAGTATCTGACAACACTAAACCGATGCAATTGAATTGCACAAGTGTGGTCTCGTGTGAAGTGCATCGCGGGAAAATATAATGCGATACCTTTCCCAGTGCTCCGAGTAGCTGGTGCAGAGGTCAACCATCCTTCCGACGTTGCAAACGCAATCGGCTGAGCAATAGTGACACGCCGCCAAGCAGAAAATCTCCACCCTGAATTTCGTCGTGGGAAGGCTCGCTTGCAAAGATAAGCGGTACATTTTTCCACCTCTGAGCACTTTCCGTATAAGGAGCAATTTACCGCAGCAGAACTGCGGTCGGAAATAAGGAGCCTGAAGTGTGTGGCAGAGGGGCCTGACCGCATCCATGAGATGCTAAAGCATCTCCCTTCACGAGTTTTGAAGGCGTTACTTGTGACGTTCAACATGATGTGGAAGGAAAGTCAATTCCCTGCCGCATGGCGGGAAGCACAGTGGTCCCCATCTTAAAGCCAGGCAAGGGTGGGTTTGATCTGCTACCGCTACCGCTACCGGCCCATCGCCCTGACTTCGTACTTGTGTAAATTACTAGAAAAGTGGTCAATGTGCGGCTTACGTGGTTTCTAGAAACACACGACCTTTTTACCAACGCACAATTCGGTCTTAGGAAACACCTTGAAACAACTGACCGTCTCCTAACACTAGACACTGCTATACGTGTAGCTTTTAAGCAAAGGCTACACACTGGAGCTATCTTTTTCGATCTAAAAGGAGGATATGATACGGCCTGGCGCCACGATATTTTGAAGAAAGCTCGAAAGTGTGGAATCCGCGGCCATCTGAGCACTTCCTTTCGCAGCTTTTTAACTGAACGATTCTTCCGCGTTCGGGTGGGACTGTCCGAACGGTTGCAACAAACCAATGAGTCCCACAGGACAGCGTCCTCATTGTGACTTTGTTCGTCATGATGATAAATGACATTGACGATAGTTTGCTTCCGAACATAGGACGATCGCTCTTTGTCGATGACTTCACAATCTGGTCCTCTGCCTGAAATATTTCAACATTGACGCGGCAGCTGCAGATTGCAGTGAACAAGCTCCAGATCTGGAGCATCAGAAATGGGTTCCGGTTCACCGACAAAACAGCCGCAATCCATTTCTGTCGCCGACGATGTATCCAGGAACTCGACATTGAGCTGTACGGCGAGCCTATCCCAGTGAGACCAATCGTGAAGTTTCTTGGAGTACAATTTGGCAGTCGTCTGACGTACAAACACCACATCAAGACGCTTAGATAAAAATGTGTTAAATCTCTCAGCCTTCTGAAATGTATTGCTAAATGTCCTCCTGCTAAATGTCTTTTATCCGGTCCAAACTGAACTACTCGTGCTATGTGTACGATGGCGCTTGTCGGCGATTGACAAACCACGTATACACCCAGACAATAACCCTCACCAACAGTGAAGCACTAGTACAAAAGTTGTGGGCGCGAATTATGAATTATAGTCGAAGCGCCCTGAAGCCCAAAAAACTAGCTAACGAACTCGAGGAAAATATGTACCTTTTTCATTGTGTGATGATCCATGTCACTTTAGGGGATAAGTAGCCTAGGGGATGAGTAGCCAAGGGGTTAGTTGTCCGTCTCACAATCGAGAGGTTGTGGGTTCGAGTCTCACCTGTCGCAACTCTTCGCCCGCGACCAATCGGCGTGGGAGATTGGCGACGCTACATGACTCAACGGTCGATGTGTCGTGAAACCAAGAACCAACCAACCATGCCATTTTATTTATCTTCTTCGATGTTGCCGTTTGGAAAATAGTGGTGTGGAATGCATTGTGTTGTATGTGCATGCTAAGCACAAGCATCCTCATAGCTTGTGGATGATGGGTCAATGTGCGTTTGTTGTGATGATTGGTCGGCATTCTCCGTGCAACGAGAATGCCGAGAAGGTGTATGTTAAATTGTAGAGCGTATGTAAGTATCACACTGTGATACTTATACTGCCCAGGTTACGGAGCCTTATCATGAACAGTTACGTGATGATTGGAACAATAATTGTTGCAACTACGTGTATGAGATGAAACATGGACATATCAACTTTGAGGTGACGCCATTTCCTGTTGTGGGCTCGGAGTGACCCAAACGTAGTAGTCTGGGCGCACTAAGACACAAAGCCGTCGCCATCATCAACGATTCTTTATCAACATAATCCCGGGATTGCGGTGGAACATTCTTTGTTCGCTTTGCATGCGTTGCAGAGTTTTATGGACGTATTCACGATCCAACCGAGAGAAGAAAAAACTCTACCCCGGTGTTGGATACGAGCCGCGGGTGGAGCACCACCGTGCGATGCAAGTGCACGTCACATCAAATGCCGTGCTGTGACCTGCGGGAGGTGTCTGACCACGGCCCGACCCCAGCTGACATGTGGCCCGACCCCGACTGACCGTGGCCGTGTCTGTGGCCAGTGGCCAGCTGGCCGAGGTGGACGCGCCGCTGGCGCACGTGCGACTGCCGGCGCCCGAGCCTGACGCGGCCCTGGCGTCCGTCGAGGGCGACGAGGTGGAGGTATACGCGCGGCTGCGTGACGACGCGCCGCTCGGATGGCACCTGGCCGTCATCAAGGTAAGTGTCGTGAAGGCGTCGTGAGGTGCGCCGGCCCCGACTGTGTAGGCGCCGTGTGTGGTCTGGCTGTGTAGGCCCGGTGTGTGGTCTGGCTGTGTAGGCCCCGTGTGTGGTCTGGCTGTGTAGGCGCCGTGTGTGGTCTGCCAGTGGTCTGCGGTCGACGTGAGGGGTTGTCTCGCTTAGCTGCTCAGAGGCGGTGGGCTCTCACGGCCTGTGGCAGTTGGGGCTGAACTTACCTTTGTCTGGAATGTTTAAGTATTGTCGAAGGGTCAGATGTGACGGCGGACGCCGAAATGTGTTCAGTAGCAAGGGTTTCTCTCGTCATCCTACTTCTTGCGCTACTGGCCCGAATATGTTCGGCTAGTTCACCTTCCTTTATCACCTTCCTATCCTTACTTGACTGCTCGTCACCGCCTCTGATTCTTTGCACCATTATAATCCGTTTGAAGCTATTGGCTATAAAAAGTTTTCCGTGTGCCCAGGGTCGGGAAGGTTGCCGCTACAACACCGCGGGCAGCAGCAAACGCATATTCAGCTGACCCTGGTGCCGCGATTACCCGGGTAGTTTCGCGTCTCCTTGCTGGCTTGCTCGTTCTCGCCAGCGTATCTGGTGTATTTGTCGCTCATCGCCCATGTTTGTGTGTGTTTGACGGCTAAGATTGGACGAGGACTGTATTCCTGATACGGTACATGTGTGAGCCCTGATACGGTACAGATATTCCTGATAGGGCACAGGTTTGATCGCTGGTACGGCACATATCTTATCCGGAGTGGTCTAGGATATATAGTAAATTCCCATCAGGAGCTAGTCTGATCTTGGTGGGTTGTCATGGTGACCGGGGTGTAGTATGGAGTGTGAATACTTGCCCGTTTGTCTGTGCGATAGACTGTGCAGAACAGCCGCCTTATCTGATCGTAGCCGATTCTGAACTGCCATCCGTGACAGATCAGGTGAGCGGTGTTTGTCTGTGACAGGTTTTGCTTTTTGCCACCAATTGTGGAGAGTGGCACACACGTCTCTGCGACAGGCTGTGAAGAGTGACACGTGCGTCTCTGCAACGGATTGTGAAGTGTCACCCTGCGGCAGATTGTGGAGGGGACCGTGTGTCCCTGCGATATATTGTGAAGTGTGACTGCTCGTCTCTGCGACAGATCGCGAAGGGTGACCGCTCGTGTCTGCGACAGATCGTGAAGGGTGATCGGTGTGTGGTGGAGTTCACGGGTTGTCCAGATGTGCGCCGAACCGATATCATCGGACAGGACGAGATCAGGCCGAAGAACACCAACCCGCCCATCAGTAGCAACTCCTTCTACTCGTGCTACGTCCCCGTGCCAGAAGACTTGCGAGAGTAGTGAGTTGATAAGTGTGTAGCATCACACCGCCGCACCTGAGGATCTAAGATTGTGCGCGCAGCACCCTACGATCATACGGTCACCATACACCATGCGGTCATAGTCATACTGTAGCAAGAGTTAGCGTTAGCGCCAATCATCAAGCTGGTGGGGAACGGTCGTCGTTGGCTAGTAGTTGCATTACGATCACAGCTATCAACGAAGCTGGTGCAACGCTGATGTGAATCACGTACTTACCCGCTCCCTCTCGTCGTGTTTGAAGGGGTACATTTGTCAAGTGTGCAGGGCAGGTAATGTTTTCTAAAACGTGCGGGAGTCACCCAGAGCTGCTCAGTGCTCTTAAATGACATTTTCGCAGCGTTATCATTAATGAAACACATTGAGATGAGTATTTCGCTCCTCGTGCTCTTGGGAATGTCTATCCCAACTGTTGCCACGCCTGGCAATGTAGTGGGATTGAATCAGTGCAGCAGTGACTGCGCCGTCAACCATAGTCTGAACCGTCGCTTCGTGTTATTTCAAGCGCCTTTCTGTGTTCGATTGCAGTGCTCACCTCCAAAATGCTCACAAGGAATTCCAAAAAGCGTGCGGGGCCGCCGTCTGCAAGTACATCCCCGAGAAAGGCTGCATCTTCCTCATGGTGAGCTGTCGCTGTGACGTCACTAAAACTGGTGTAGACTCCACCCATCCTACCCTATCTCTATCTCTCCTATCGGCGCCCCCCCCGCGCTGTGCCGTGGCGAGGGCCAGGCTGGGGCCGTCGTAACACCTGCAGCTACCCCGGTCACCGTCTGGCGCAGTGGACCGGCTGTGCCGCTGTGGGTGGGGACGGGGGTGCGATGTTGCGTGTTGTCAGTGCGCAGCCGTCATGTTGGATCTCGGCCATCAGCCAGGTAGTCAGCATCGGACATCATGCAGGTTCCACCAGGGGATTTTTTAATAACCGGCTGTAGGGGACATGTGTCCCCAGGCCTCCACGATTTTCATTCACTGGGGAGAGGAAAGTTCACTGACAAAGAGCAAGAAGCGAGTCTAGGCCTCCTCCCTTACACAACCTTGCATGCACCTATTGCAGGTCGATCTGCCCATCGGACGGGCAGTCTTGGATTTTTATTTCTCATTCCTTGAGTTCATGCAACGGAGTGCGTAATATCTGGTAACAATGGGGTGCATGCAAATTACTGAAACACCGGAATAAAAGGTCTTGTTTTTCGATTCGAGAAGCGTACATTACAGGTGTTTCATGCCACAACGCCTAAGCACGCCTCCTGATGTCGGATCACAGAAAGACAGTATTCACTGAGAATCAAACTTTACGTAGCAGTCATCTGTCTTGTGGTGCTGGACAAGTCATGAAATATACTGTCTGACGGGAGACTAACACACCTCTTTGGTCCCGATATCCCGGAGGGGCGGGGGGGGGCATGGGGCCTCATGCGGGCCAAGTGGCTGGTCGCCTCGGGCCGGGGGGCTAGGACACTTCCAGGAGCCCGCCGGCCCGGCCGGCCGGGGTCAAGGGGTGGGCGGAGCTGTACGTGCGGTCGGGGTGGTGAGTCCATCTCTCCCAACCGTGCAAAGGCACCGCCTGCCCCGTATAACTCTTCTGGCGCCTGGCGTCCTCCCGTCTGCGGGAAACAGGTGTCCCCCCAGTAGGGCCCCGTTGAGGTGGGGAGCCCGAGGAGTGGAAAACAAGCAATCATATGGCATCCAGAACAACAAAAACAGCTCCTAGCTTCTCTCATGATGGCCAGACAAGTCGATCATCTCCAAACGAGTCATGCCCCCGCATTTTCATTCTACGAGCACGTGAAAGCTCCAAGCAGCTAGCGTCCCTATCATCCTTTCAACGACGTGACGGATGTGACAGATTTGTACTTATCACCAGATGTCAGGCTTTACGTGACGGAGGATTGGAAGTAGAGTTTTGAAAGGGAGAAGATGCGAAGAAAGCACTTTCAGCTGAATTTTTCATATGCAGTATGCGAGATGGTAATATCAGACGGGAAGTGACCATTCCAATGGTTACGGAGGCCCACAGGACAAAGAACTCGTCCAAGGGCATAATTAACTGTTTCTACCTGATGAATGTGTCTGATGAAGAAATAGTGGACGGCCTCTCGGAGTTAGGAGTCACGGAGGCTCGCCGTATATGTTCCAGAAAGGGACCGGAGGTGCGGCCCACCAACAATGTTACCTTCACGTTTAATACACCCGACCTCCCAGCTACAGTTCTCGAAGAATACATTCGTGTCAAAGTGCGCAGATACATCCCGAATCCCCCGCGTGCGCAAATTGCGCAGCTACTACCCACACTGCAGAAAACTGTAGTACCCAGGAGCCCTGGTGTCTTAACTGCGGGAGAGGACAATCTCCCCACACTTCTTATGACCGTTCCTCCCCTGTGTACATTAAAGAAAGGGAGATCCTTTCACTGAAATTTACACATAACGTTTCGTTTCGTGAAGCCCGAGACATGTATATTGGCACACATCCAGACATTTCTTACGCTGCCAAGGCAGCAACCCTACCACCGATGAGGAAGACCCCTACCCGCCCGCAGCAGAACGACCAGGGTAGCGCTGCTGTGCTGATAGATCAGCTTGTAGCTTTGCTGCGATCATTTGGAGTTGCATGGCCCCCGTTGTCCCCTATAGCGACTTGAGAAACCGTGATGGCGGAGTATGAAGTGCAAGCCACGGCCCCCAAGCAGGGGTTACCCACGGAGGATACAGCCACGGCCCCGATTGAGTATGATGGAAACTGGCAGGTGGTACAGAGAAAGAAACGTTCAAGTAAGCCAGCATTATCCTACCCACCAAAGTCAAGCCCATTCCCATCTACAACGCCACTTTTCTCGAAATCCCCACTTTCCACTTCCCATCCGTACCCCAACCTTCCCTCAGTCCCCTCACGCACCACCACCTCCAAATCCCTCTTATCCACATCCTCCCTTCCAGAATCCAACTCCCTCCCGTGAGGCAGACCTCCCCATCACCCTCCACATCTGCATCTGCACCTACATCGCCTTCACGCAACACTCAGCGACCAATCCATATATCCGATGCAAGTTTTCACTACCAGGAAACGGAAAGGCGTGCCCGCGAGGCCAAAGGAGCACCAAATGATTCCATATCATTTATAGCACCAAGAACTTGGAATACTATCATTGGTACAAAATTTCCGTCCTGTAATCATGTACCTATTAAGAAGGAAGATATAAAAATAGTTATCAGAACATATTTTATTGACTTATACATCTCAAGCTAAATGGTTAGTCAAATTAACAATTTCGTATTGCAAAAAGGAGAGGATATATGTGGGTTGATATGTATGATACGTATGCATGAGTAAAGCTGGACAAACAAATAAATGCATATGCGATGATGCATTTGTACCTATATGATTAATTGCATGTGATTTCAGCTGTGTGCTACTGTGTGCATGTTTGTGAATGGATGTGCATGGATGCAGATCAGTGTATACTTATGTGTGTACATGCTAGTATATCTGTATGTATATATATATGTATGTATGTGTGAGTGCATGTATTTATGTATGTGAAGTAAGTTTAGGTATAAATGTTTCATGTGTGTGGATATGCTGAGACACCGTCACACATATTTGTGTGATAGTGCACATGTATGTACACTTTTCCCCTCATAACACTTTTCACTTTGTGGCCCCAGGAGTGCCTTGGCGTTACTAGCTTGCTACCTAGCTGAGGTGCTCCTGGGGCTACTTCTACTAATAACTGGTGGTGGCCTATCTGCAAAAAAAGACAAATAAAAAGATGCAAATAGTTATAGTGAACTGTAGGTGTGGAAAGCAATGACATGTATATTGGCATCCTGAGGCATTCCTAAGCTGGCTGTCCTAACTTTTGAATAGTTGGCGATGGGAAAGCCCAATAGCAATCGAGCCTGTAACAGTGCGTGTAGCCAAATAGGATAGGCTACTGCATACGAAACAGGGGTCGACATTAGGGAAGATAAAAAATTGTGTCGTCTTCTGATCGGGCACACTTACGCCACGCACGGTTACCTTCTGTGCGGTGGCGATAGACCCCAGTGCGTGAGATGTCGTTCACCACTGACAGTCCACCACGTTCTGATCTCGTGTCCTTTATATGCTGACCAACGTAGACGCTATTTTGGATCTCTCCAGGTGGCCTCTCTTAGCAATGTTCTTTCCAACAGCTTTCCCATTGTGCAATCAGGACAATGTATTGATTTCTTATCTGAAGTGCCGTTTTTAACTATATATATATATATATATATATATATATATATATATATATATATATATATATATATATATATATATATATATATATCCCTCACCGATAGTCATGACGTGTAAACTTTGTAACAATATAAAACGGTGTCCGCGTGTTGACTCTGGGCACCGCTTCTAACGGCATCACCATGATCATGTGATTTGTGGGCGCATATGACCAGAGCAGTCGAAGCGCCCGAAAACCCAAAGAACTAGCTAACGAAATAAACTGTCATTGGCAAGAAGTGATGCATTTAAATCATGATTGATTTTTCATGCTAGTTTGAATATATGTCAACTTCAGGTATGTAGGTATATTGTTATGATGAAACATATTATTCAAGCCTAAGGTATCCACAAGATACATCTTGCACAGTTTACCTCCATAAAGCAAACAAATGGGTTAAGTTATGATAAGTTGGACTTTACCCTGATGGTGGACAATTTTTCAAATTTAACAGGTTTTAATTTTTTGCTTTAATTGATCAGGCGATGTTGTCAAGTTATGTTCCCTGATTTGCATTTTTTTAACAGAAAAACACGTTTAAAATTTTCCCTCCTTCATGATTATTGCTTTTTTGCATTGAAGGCAAGGTTAGGGCAGATTATGCCATTTTTTTCTTTAGCATGTTCATTTGTATTTTATATTATCAGACTCCAAGCCCATTTCTTCATGTTGTTTTGCCTGCCAACTGAAAACTATGCATTTACAGGGGGAATGAGCGGTCACATCATGTAAACCAAATTTATAAGCATCGCATCAGAAAAAGGATTCCAAGAACTAAAAATTACTCTAAACCCCAAAAGTACACATAGGAACAAAGTGACTGAACAAGAATCATGCTTTTCGCCTCAGGTACCACAAACCTTCAATATCCCTTATGGAAAATAATTGGTCCCGAACCCTGTACTGATGAAGACTGCCCATCGTATGGTTCGATTTAAAATACCAAGACTGGAAAAAAGTTACCAATAGGAAATTTTAATCCGTTCCCTTGCCTTGGCGGCCTTGGCCTTCAAGACGACTATCAAGTCCACCAGCGACTTGTGTTACATTGTCACACAAACAGTGCAATCGAAACAAGCTGCTCTTTTATCTTTGGCAACAACGATTTCATTCCATTGGCTGAGTTCAAACCACTAAGCCAATCAGCAGCCTCCCTCCAGTCAGTTGGAGTTAAGGACTGTTCACACCTAGCGTAATCTGGACGCAAAAAAGACCAGCGCAGTGACGGACTAGGCGTAATCCCGACGCACATGTTAAGACATGTTGCGACTTACAAGCTGAAAGACCCCACCCGATGTGGCCCAAATCCGCCCAAGATCGGCAAATATGGCGACCGCAGCTTATCCCGAGCAGTCTGTCGACCTTGCGTCAAGGCCGCTGGTGCGCCGAGCGGAAAAAGTTCAGAAAACCCAACTTTGTCCGCTCGGAAATCGCCAGCGTTTTGTCGGACTCGGCAGACAGCTGACGCAAGGCCGACGCAATGGCAGAATCGGCAGACTCACTGGGCCCCATGCTAACTGTCCGCTAGCCTTTGTCGATTCCTACAGTGCGTCGAGATTACGTTAGGTGTGAACAGTCCTTTAACGAAAGGCCAGTAAGCGGCTCTTAACCACCCCTCGTGTATAGGAACATGACGGCCAAACTTCCATTTTCCCGTAGTGGTAGAAATTAGTTGTCGGAGTGGCATAAACACTATTATTGCCACCAGTTTGTCTTGTACTGAAACAATGTAGGTCATGAAATGGAAAGATACTGAAATTTCTGCTTATATGGTGGTTCATTTGACTGCAAAATGTAACCATGTTTCGAGAACGTTTTGAACCCATGTAAGTCATTTTCATGCGTAAAATACATCGGATATCGGACATGTTTTTCTTCAATTGCGTGGGATTAGTCCAGGATAGAAAACCATCAGTTGTGTTGACGTCAATTGATGCAGAACGTCACGATCTTCAAGGAAATATAAAAAGGATGCATTATTTATAGCCTTTGTTGGCCGTAGTTTCAATAGCTCAGACCGGAATGGCAGCTGCAGAGCATCGAATCCATTGAATCCAAGAAGCGCCGTTCGGGTCTGGCCAGTCTAGGAATGTTGGTTTCCCTTCATTAGACGAGCCGATAATAGAGATTTTCTTCACTTGGCGAGGTTTTTTTTTGTAACCACTGAGTTTCCCACTGAATGGAAGGTGGCTCGTTGTAGGCGTCACCAATCTTGGTAGGAATGACGACCTACCTATACCTATATATTATCAATATCTTCGCCATTGAAATTATTGGCTGGGATAAGTCTTCTGAATTGCGTGATGGCATGTAATCCGATAATTAAAGGACCAGGTAGTGAGATTACTAATTGATATCGTGTAGCATCGGCCGACGTAGGAACTAAGGCCCAATTGAGGTTTGCTGAAATTGAATTCCTCTCGTTGGTGTAAACTTCAGCATCAAGGCAGAAATATAGCTAGCTAAATTTATGCATACACAACCAGCTTAATGCTGAGAAGTATGGGCAGACATAGCAAAATTGTGATGCCTTATAATTTGCAGGGATGCACATCTGTATCCATCTGTAGGTGCCCATGCATCCTGTGCCACGATCTAGGTCAGGGTTGTTTTGTAAACTTTTTTTTTTGGGGGGGGGGGGGAAGTGCCCCTCAATGTTTGCTTTGCCTCCCAAATGACTCAGAATCAAAGTTTGAACATGGACCCTATGGATTGTGCCCCACCCCATGTATTGCACCATGCCCATTGCCTTTCATGTATTTCCCCCTCCCCAGTAATTTTCATAAATCAACGACCCATGACTCAGGAATAGTGTTTTAATAAGTGTGTTCTTCATGTGTTGGATTGGAATGAAAGAACCTCCTGGCCCATTTGTTTTGTTCTGAAAATATAGCTTTCATTTTCGTAAGACAATATATTTTTAACGAATAAGGGATTGGTCCCCTTCAGTGCACCCATAGAGCAACTCTACAAGCATTGTTGTGCTTTCATGAAATGTTTTAGGAAGTCGTGAAGTGCACCTCACCCCATCCCCCAATCAACTCCATTATTTGGTCTTTTTGTCCCTACAGCTTCCTGAGCATTCCTATGCCATGTGTATCCACAAATATTTTGGGGAGGTGATTGCTTTTGTGCTTTGCATGTTGTGTATGCTAGTTCTCTAGTTTTGTCTGGCCTTGCATTCTTCCGAACACTACTTGTTCCAGCATTTACCCCCCCCCCCCCCCGGGGCCCCCCCCCCCCAAACCAACAGCGCCGGCAACAGCGAGCCACGGTTTATGCGCCACAAAGCCCGCTGCGAAGCAATCCAGATAGATTTCGCCACCCCAGATCATCTATCGTACAACCGGAGTTTTACCCATGCTGAGGTAGTATCGGCTATTAACACTGCGTAGTGTTGCCGAAGGACCCGACGAGGTACATAATGAATTTTTGCGACACCTACCTTCCTCTGTCGTCTCAGTTTGTACGTACCTTTAACCACATATTGCAAAATTGCGAATACCCTTCCACGTGGAGCCAAGCTACAGTGGTCACCGTTTTGAAACCTGGTAAAATTGGTTGAAACCCCCAAAATTATCGTCCAATCTCTTTAACATCCGCTTTAGGCAAGCTTATGGAGAAGCTCGTCAACGGACGCCTATCATGGTTTTTGGGAAATCACGATTTTCTTACAAACACGTAGTACGAACGACCATATTTTAACACTTGACACAAAAGTACGCCTAGTATTTCAGAAGAAACGACATCTGGGCGCTGTATTTTTATATTCAGAAGACCTTCGACACCACATGGCGTCCTGGAATTCTTTTTTATCACAAGCGTGGGATCCGAGGACAAATGGGTATCTTTATAGGAAACTTTTTGGCGAGCCGTTGTTTTCGTGTTAGAATCTAAAACTACCTCTCGAACTGGTTTAACCAGGAGAATGGAGTCCCACAAGGGAGTGTTCTAAACATTACTCTTTTCGGGATTCTGATAAATGCTATTGCCCCCCTCCCCGATGAGGCACCACCTTTACGCGGTGGGGGGATTGAGTTCCCCAATAACCCGGCGACCATCATACCGGCGAGGGGTGAGACCAGGAGTACCTCACTTGTCCTTCCGTCCATACGATCCCATTGCAATGCCTATCTCATCCCAGCATCCATGTCATCCATCTGGACCTGCAACACCAACTATCCATACTATGAGCAGGCAGTGCAATTTCCTCGGTCTTGCCCACCAGCTCAGTTTTATTGGGATAGTCGCGCCCCCTCGGCCCGCCCCCCGGGGTTGACGGAGTCCTGGAGGTTGAGGTCCCCCGTCGCACGGTGCTAGTTGTGACGGGGGACCAACACACCTCTTTGGTCCTGATATCCCAGAGGGGCGGGCGGACCCGTGGGGCCTCACACGGGTCAAGTGACAGGTCGCCTCGGGCTGGGGGCCTGGGTTTCCCAGTGCCTGCCGGCCCGGCCGGCCGGGGTCGAGGGGTGGGCGGCGTTGGATCCTGGTCGGGGTGGTGAGTCTCTCTCCCGGCCGGGCGAAGGCGCCGCCTGCCTCGTATAACTCCGCGGGCGTCTGATGACGTTCCGCTTGCGGGGATCAGGCATCCCCCAATAGGGCCCCCTGTGGGATGGGGCGTCGCGTGGAGCTGAAGCCAAATAATTATGGATACACATAACGCACAACCACTCCCTGGCTCCTCACATGAGGACCAGACTACCCGCTCCCACGGTGCAAGCCGAGGATCAATCGCGACCACAATACTCGGCACACATTCGGACAACCATAACAAGAACGAACACTTTCGACGTACGAGTGCCATCTCTACGCCAAAAACGTTTACTCCGCGGATCTTAATTTTAAAATCTACCGACCCGGATAAAAGGCTGTCTTCCCTTTCCCCGTTCCAGCGGAAGCGAGGATGTGGCCGTCTTGGGACTATTACACGCTGCGGCAACTTACGGGATGAGGGAATAGAAGTCGAATTCCGAAACGAAGAAAACATAAGACATACAAGATTAGTGCAACCACAAGGGCCCTTCTTGGTTGCTCTCTGTACACTCCCAGTTGCCCACCAAATCTGTCAATCAGCCCTCCCTGTAATACCGGAAAGCAAGCCCTCTATTCTTGTAATGATTGTCTATGCTGTTTTTGAAAATGTTCAATGTGCTGCTACCGACAATGGTTTCTGGCAGCTGGTTCCAGTGTTCTATTACCCTGTTGGTGAAGAAAGTCTGTCTTAACCTTCTTCTACTGTGGTTAACTTTAATTTCGAATTGATGGCCTCTAACTGCATCATTTCTGTTAAATTCAAACATTTCCCAAAGATATCCCATCTCCAGACCATGGACAAATTTAAAGACCTCGATGAGATCACCTCTCAGCCTTCTATGTCTAAGAGAAAACATGTTCAATTTCTTCAATCTTTCCTCATATGCCAGGATGCTTATACCATTCACCATTTGTGTAGCCCTCTTTTGTACTCTCTCTGTCTAAAAGCCAGCAATCTTTTTCATAGCTAGGAGACCAAGCTTGAATGCAGTATTCCAAAGGTGGCCTGGCATATGCACAGTAAAGCTTCCTGATAAATTCCTCACTTCTGTATGATACATTCCTATTTATTTACCCAAGCATTTTCAGTGCCTTCTTCCTGGTTTCCTTGGTCTGTTCTGATGCCCCAATTTTGTGTTTAGAATAACACCTAAATCCTTTTCCTGTTGAGTCACTGATAGCACTTGACCACCCATCAAGTATGGAGCCTTCATATGCTGCTTACCTACATGCATGATTTTGCACTTATCAAAGTTAAATTTAATTTGCCATTCTTCGGACCACTTCACAAGTTCGTCTAAGTCTTGCAGCGAGATATGCTCGTTTTGACCTGTTATTGCCCTAAAGACCTTCAAATCATCCACAACTTTCAAAACTTTACTGCTTAGGCCACTTTCGATGTTATTTATAAATATAATGAACGGTAACGGCCCCAGTACTGACCCCTGGAGGACTCCACTAAGAACATTTTGCCATGATGACTTTGTACCATTTAGCATCACTCTGCTGTCTACCTGAAAGCCACAACTCTATCCATTTTAAGATGCTAACTGCAATATCATGGGCCTGAAGCTGTATCATTAACCGTTTATGGGGTACCTTGTCAAAGGCCTTACTAAAGCCAAGATATGCTACATCAACCTGATTTCCCTGATCAAATTGTTCTGTGGCGAAGTTCAAAAAGTCAAAAAAAGAGATTTGTGAGACACGACCGTCCTTTTCTAAACCTATGTTGAGTATCTTGATTTAATCTGTTTCCTTCCAGATAACCAACTATTCTATCCTTGATAATTGATTCGAGTACCTTGCAGACTAGGGATGTGAGACTTACTGGCCTATAGTTTTCAACTTTCCCTCTTTTTCCTTTCTTGAAAATGGGAACTACATTTGTCCTTTTCCAATCTGTTGGAATTTCATTTCGTGAAACTGATCTACAAAATATTATACTAAGTGGAAATGCCAGTTCCTTTTCAGCTTCCCGCAATACTCTAGCATAAATTTAATCAGGTTCTGCTGCCTTGTTTGGCTTTATTTTCCTGATATGATTGTAAACAACATCACTATCAATTAAATCAACATCTTTTATCAGATCACATGTCACTTAACTATGGTGTACGGTCGGGAGATTGGTCATATCTTCCAATGTAAACACTGATTTAAACTGCTTGCTCAGCTCCTCAACCATCTCACTATCCTCACCCAATGTAGTCCCATTTACTTGTAGTGGACCAATTGTGCTAGAAACTTTGCTCAGCTTGTAGAAACTAAAGAACTTTTTACTGTCCCCATTGCAGTTCCTAGCTAAATCCAGTTCTTTTGCTCGCTTTGCTGCTCTGGTTTTTTGCTTCACAGTGTCTCTAGCTTTTCGATACGCCTTTAGATTTACGACATTTGAAGCTTCTTTAAACACTAAATGCAGCTTTCTTAGCCTTAATTGCTTTTATCAAGTCTGGTGTAAGCCATGCTGGCTTTCCTAACCCTTCTTTTGCGTCTTTGCTTTTGGGGTACATGTGTAATCTGAATTTCCTTGAAGTAAGATTTGAACTTTTCCCACATTTCACAGGCATTTAAGTTGGAAAATTCTACTTCCCATCTTATGGCACTTAAAGCTGCTCTCATGCAGTCAAAGTCTGCTCTCTTGAAATTTGGAACCTTTTCCAAATTATCCTTAATAATTTCCCCTACATGTGCCTTGAATCTAACTATGTTATGGTCACTTCTTCCTCCTTGCGTCTTCTTCTTCCCAAGAAGACGCAAGGAGGGCCTTAAATATAAACATATTCACCTACAGTATCCGTACGTCTGATGGAATGAGGGACATTGTGATCCCAATAAAAATTGAACCCCGCAACACCAAGAACTCCTGCAAAGGAGTAATCAATTGTTTCGACCTGGAGGACGTCTCTGAGGCCGAAATAGTTGACGGATTAGCGGAGTGTGGAGTCGTGCAAGCGCAGAGAATAAGGGTGAAAAGGAGAAAGGAGCTTCGAGGAACTGACAACATTATTCTCACTTTCGGCTGTACTGGCCTGCCACCCGCAGTGTCAGTAGGGTATATCCGAGTGAAAGTTCGCGTGTTCGGCCCAAACCCAATGCGGTGTTTCAGGTGTCAGTGGTATGGCCACACCACCCAGTATTGCCGAGGTCGCCCAACATGTGGCCGATGTGGGTCAACAGAACACACCATCGACAAGTGCGACTCTCACGACTTATGATGTGTTAACTGCGGGACGGGGCAGGCACCCCATACGGCCTTTGACCGTTCTTGCCCAGCCTACATGAGAGATAAAGATATTTTATCATTGAAAAGCACCAGGAACATCTGCTTCCGGAAAGCCAGAGAGGCATACGAGGAAATTAATCCTAAAATGACGTACGCAGAGAGGACACGCAACACCCTAGCCACCGTTGCACAGACCACGGTGATGCCACCCACAGCGCCCCGCGAGCCGCCGGAGGCACTCGAAAGCAGAGACGCACGAGGAGGGTGGCAAGTGGACCCTGGTCCAGCGGGCCAGAAAGCCCGCCAAACCCCCTCATACCTCATCCACCACCTTATCTACCCTTACCACTTCCAAAACAATCCCTCCCGTGTACCCTTCCACAAACAATTCCTACTCCACCTCTTCCCCCACCAACGCCATCCGGTCCATCGTCGCGCCGCTCTCCTGTCACTCCTCCGTGTGTGGCACGAAAGCCAACGACTAGTGTCCGCCAAGGAGCCCCGGACCTGGGGAAAGTGAGGCCAGCGAGCCGTACCACTTTCCCAAGTGCACGAGAAAGAGCCCTTGTGTCCCATACACCCGATCCGTCCTCACCGGCATCTGGAAGTAACGCAACTCCTCTTCCTCGATCGGCTGGGAGTCTACACACCCCACCACCCGTCCCTCCACGTGGGGGTGATGCTCGAGCGCGCTCCCCCCCCCCCCACCAGAGGAAAAAAACGAGCTCCACCTTGGCAGGTATCCCCGACAGACGAAGCGAGCCATAGGGGAGGGTCACGGACCCACTCCGGATCCATGTTGCAGTGACCACCCACTTAGTCACTGTATCACCCCCACTTTTCCCCTTTTTAGCTGACGCCTTTTACTGCCATTTTACAATGGAACTGCCAGGGCCTGAGGACATCTATTTCTGATCTTGTGACCGTTTTACATCGACACAATCCAGCAGTCATTTGTCTCCAAGAGACAAAACTGGCAACACAGGACGCGGTTACACTGAAACGCCACTCTGTATTTCGTAATCACGTGCCATCTGATGGCATTGCACATGTGGGCGTCCTACTGGCCGTCCACCATAGTGTACCGGCGCGTAACTTGGCTCTCCGAACCACCTTACAGGCAGTCGCAGCGCGTGTGACTTTTTCCCACCGCGATATAAGCGTTTGCTCCCTATACCTGCCTCCTGGTGCTGCATTCCCCACCGTAGAGTTGAAACAGCTGCTGACTGAGCTCCCACCACCTGTACTACTTCTGGGTGATTTCAACGCTCACAACACTGCTTGGGGTTGCTCAGACATTAATACACGGGGCCGTAGCCTCGATACTTTAATCCAACAGGAACCACTCTGCCTTCTGAACACGGGGGCACACACCCATCTTGCCCTGCCATCCGGCCGCACGTCAGCACTGGACCTGAGTCTCGCCAGCTCCCAACTGCCGCACCATTTTGAGTGGTCAGTTGAGGATGACTGCCACGGAAGTGACCACTTTCCGGTGTGGCTTACTTTTCAAGGAGACTCATTTCTTGGGACACGTCCGCCTCGCTGGAATCTGAAAGAAAGCGGACTGGACTCGTTTTAGATCTGAGACACAGGCAATCTTTCCACGTGACACTGAAAACCACTGCACCCGTGTTGATGATTTCACCTCACGACTTCTCCAGTGTGCTGAAAAGTGCATTCCTCGTACTTCTGGTACTCCTCGCCGCACCCCGGTTCCTTGATGGACTGAGGAGTGTGCAATGGCGATTCGCACCCGCAGGCGATCCCTAAAACGCTTTAGCAAACACAGCACAACTGCCAACATGTTGGCGTTCAAGCAAGCACGGGCTGTGGCTAGACGTGCAATAAGAGAAGCGAAGAGAGCCTCTTGGAAAGAGTACGTAAACGGAATGAACCGTTTTACCGCCACCTCACAGGTGTGGACTCGGATACGGCACATCTCCGGTTGCTTTTTCTCGCGTCCGCTATCTGTGTTGCGGATTCATGGCCAGAATATTTATCACCCATTTGACGTTGCCAACGAGATCGCTGGTGCTCTAGCAGAACGTAGCCATGACAGGAGAGCTGACCCTCAGTTCCTACGACACAAGACTAGGTGCAAGGAAACGCCTATTGACTTCTCCACGTTACGACAGCTCTCCTACAATCAACCATTCACATTGCCGGAACTGAAATACGCCGTTAGTTTCCTGAAATGTGTTACTGAGGGACCGGATTCCATTCACAACGCCATGCTGAAGCACTTGCCTCCATGTGTGAATGACGTTCTTCTGGCATCCTTTAATTCCGTATGGGAGACAGGCAACTTTCCATCCGCTTGGAGCGAAGCCATAATAATTCCTATTCTCAAGCCTGGAAGAAGCGGACTGGAACCACTTCACTACCGACTCATCTCGCTTACGTCGTCACTATGCAAGCTTATGGAAAAGATGGTGAATGTTTTCTTTTCGAATGCTCAATGTGGTTTCAGAAAAAGCCGATCTTCCGCGGACCATGTTTTAGCTCTAGACACTGCTGTCCGTTCTGCCTTCAAAGACCACAAATACATGGGCGCCGTGTTTTTTTTTTGGGCATAGAGGCAGCATATGATAACGCCTGGAGACACGGCATAATGGGAAGCTGTTCGATTGTGGCGTCAGAGGGTCCATGGGACACTTCGTCAAGAATGTTGTCACGAACAGATTTTTCCGCGTCATGGTTGGTCAGAAACGTTTGTGCAGATGAACGGTGTCCCGCAGGGAAGTGTGTTCAGTGTGCCGCTGTTCGGAATACTTATCAACGATATCGGGAAGGGGCTGCGAGATAATATTGGCCGTTCGCTCTTCGTAGACGAACTGGCGATCTGGCTTTGCGCCTCTCGTACACCCTCTTTGTACCGGCAGCTTCAACTGGCCGTACACTATCTGGAGAATTGGAGCACACGAACCGGAATTCGCTTTTCCGCGGAAAAAAACTGCTATGGTGCATTTCTGTCGCCGACGGTCTTGTTATCCCGAGTCGACGCTCCAGCTGTATGGGAAAGTTATCCCACTGCGACTTTCCGCCAAGTTTCTTGGGGTCATTTTCGACAGGAGTCTGACCTACTCTGACCATCTTAACTCTGCGCCAGCGTTGTTTCAAAGCTGTGGATACTATGAAATGTGTGGCACGCACGACATACGGAGCAGACCGTACAACCCTTTTAAAAATGTACCGCCAGCTCATTCGTTCCAAGCTTGACTACTGTTGTTTCGTGTATGATGGTGCTAGCTCTTCCAGGAAGCGTGTTCTTGACACCGTCCACCACACAGCCTTGCGCATTGCTACGGGGTCATTCCGAACATCGCCGGTGGCAAGCCTCCAGGTAGAGGCCCACGAACCGCGACTGGCACTGAGACGAATGAAGCTGGGCCTCCCGTATGCGCTTAAGCTGAGGTAGTATCCCTTGCACCCAACATACTATGCGGTGTTTTCTCGCCGTTTACTCGCTCTATTCCATTGGGGACGGAATATAACCACAGATCCGTTCTGCATGAGAGTTCGAACATCCAAGCAGGAAAGTGGTATCTGCACACGCGGAATTCGCACAGCCGACCAAGCGCAAACACCGCCCTGGGAACTAGTGTCGCCGGAAATCGACATATCTCTCAGCATTTCCAAGAAGAGTGACGTCCCCACCGTACTATTCCGGGCGAACTCATCGGAGCGCCTCGCCACATACGACGGACACACCATGATATACACTGATGGCTCAAAAACAAACCAGGGTGTCGGATGTGCGTTCGTTTCAGGACGGGTCACCAGAGGCTTTTCGCTCCCACCGAATGCATCTGCATACACCTCAGAGCTCGTGGCGATCCTCAAAGCGCTTTGTTTCATCGAAGTCAATGAATGCAATCCCTGTTATCTTATCTGACTCATTGAGCAGCCTCTTGGCACTGGAAGGTTTTAACCCCCAAGAACACATTTTACAGGGCATCTTGTCCCGCCCTACCTCACTGAGACGAGATGGAAGATGTATATCATTTTGCTGGATCCCGAGCCATGTCGGCATCCGGGGGAACGAGCTCGCTGATGAGGCAGCAAGGCCAGCGGCACGAAGGCCGTATGTCCGTGTCCTTCCACTCCCGGCACAGGATTTGTACCCGGCTGTCTCTAAATGCATCAATGAATGGGCGCTGTATAACTTCTGCAGTTGATGCGCCCTAAAACCCAATTATCTAACTAAATACATCAATGAGAAGTGGCAACGCAGTTGGGACGCCCAGGGCACAAACAAACTCAAACAAATCAAGCCTCACATTGGGTATTGGCCGTCGTCTTCCAGGAAGGTACGAGCCGAGGAGGTTGCGTTAGCACGACTGCAAATAGGACACACGTACGCAACACACAGTCGCCTGCTCAAAAATGAGACCGGATAAGTGTGCCCACGATGCAACTCGTCCCTGACAGTGCATCATATTCTGACATGTCACCTTTACGCACAGGACAGAGCCAAATACTGTGGGACCAACAGCACGCTCTCCAGCCTTCTTGCAAATGACTCAGAATGCTTAGGGAAGGTGTGTCGCTTCATTGTAAATGCAGGCTTTCCGGGACAGTGAAGACGTCGTGCTAAACTGTACCATAAGTCCATATATATATATGAGTAGGTAGTACACACTGTTATGGGCGCTGAATGACCTATACTGGTCGATGCGCCCAAAAACCCTAATTATCATCATCATAAATGATATTGGGGATTTACTTCTTCAGAACGTGGGACAATCTATACGTTGATGATATTGCAATATGGTCATGTGCCTCACGGGCACCGCCGATGGAAAGACAGCTGCAGCTAGCTGTCAGATGTTTAGAAAGGTGGGGCAACGCGAATTATTTCGGTTCTCCACAACAACAAAAAAAAGTTGCGATGCACTTCTGTCGCCGCCGTCGTTGTCCAAACATGGATATCCTACTTTACGGGCAGACTATACCGATTCAACCGGTAGTCAGATTTATAGGTGTGGAGTTTGACACGCCTTTGACATACCGGCATCATCTTGAAACGTTGCGAGAGAAGTGCGTGAAACACATGAGTCTTAAAATGTGTGGCTCGCGCAACCTATAGAGCAGACCGTGCAACGCTGCTTCTGCTATACCGATCGCTTATTCGATCCAAACTTGACTACGCATGTTTTATTTATGACGGAGCATGTTTTACCAACAAACGTACCCTGGATGCAGTCCACCACTCTGCCCGTCGCATCATCACGGGGACATTTCGTACTTCTCCAACAACGAGTCTCCTCGCGGAAGTACAGGAGTTTCCACTCTCTCTCTGCGTCGTGGACAGCTTGGCATGCGATATGCCTGCAAGCTACGGCAATATCCGGACCACCCAGCTTACACCCATGTATTTCCAACCGGACACTAACGCTGTTCTCAAACGAACACCGTACAAGAGCCGTCCCGTACGGGGTGAGGATGCCACTACTTTTTCAGGGAGCGGTATCCGGCTCCAGGGAGTTCGACGGACTGAAAGGATTTCAACGCCTCCCTGGGAACTGGCGTGGGAACCAACGCCTTCCGGTCACACCGGAAGTGGACATAGCCCTCGCATGCACAAAGAAAACCGATATTCCACCACATGAATTCAGAACACTTGCCATGGAGCCCATTGAATGTTACACTGGATTTGTTGCAACATACACCGATGGATCCAGAGCGGAGACAGTCGTCGGCAGCGCTTTTATTACCGGTACTGTGGTTAGAAGCTTTTCACATCCAGCACATGCTTCGGTCTATTCTTCCGAGCTTATTGCCATTCTGAAAGCTCTTTGTTTCATGGAAGTATCAGATAATCCACGTTACATTATTTTGATGGATTCTTTTAGTAGCCTTTTAGCAATGAGGACACAATACGTCAAATCCCATTTTACTTGACGTCAACACGTCTTACCAGTGTGTACCGGGCAGGTAAAAGTGGTGCTATGCTGGATCCCGAGTCACGTGGGCATCCCTGGAAATTACCTACCTGATGCTGCTGCACAACGTGCGTCGCCAGTTCCATGCTCGCGAACCCTACCACTCCCTGCCCGTAACCACTTCCGAACCATTTCTGACTCTGTGCTCACAAAGTGGCAAGGTTGTTGAAACTCAATACCAGATAACAAGTTGAAAGCGATCAAGCATCACTCCGTAAAATGGACTTCATGCTCACGTAGAAATAGGCGAGACGAAGTAGCACTATGTTCCTTGAGAATTGGGCATACATATGCCTCTCACTCTTACTTACTAACTGGTAATGATATACCATGCTGCCCCAAATGTCACGCCCGCTTATCGGTGCGTCATGCCCTGCTTTCCTGCCCTGGTTACGAAGAGAAGGGAAGACGTCACTTTGGGAGTGTCCATTCATAGTCACGCAGTGAGGTTTTAGGTGACGACTCGGATATTGTTCGATCAGGGCGACTTTTTTATTACCTCGCTGACGTATCGTTTTCAGTCATATATGCACCACGTTGAAAATGTTTGTTGCCATACTTTATTCTATGTCCCGTTCGTTACGTTGACTAATATTCTGCAAGCGTAACTAGCCAATATGCGCGATATATCGACATGTAAATAAGTTCTATTGTTATGGGCGCTATATGACCAAAGTAGTCGATGCGCCATAAAGCCCAAATAACTAACTCTGCCGGCAGTCGCGAACGGCGGCGGTCAAGACGCGAGCCGGCGTCCTCTCCGAGATGCATTTCCGCGGCCTCAAGCAGAAGGCGCTGTTGCTCTCGCGGACCCAGGAGGCGTCCAGACACCTCGAGTCCAGCAAGGCGCAATCACGCTCCGGGTAGGTCCTGTGGCATGCGAGGAGTGTGCCGTGCCGTGAACCCCTGCCCATGGCACAGTGCGAGGGGATGCAGCAGCTGCAGCAGCAGCAGTCTATCTGGCATGTGTCCCTCCCCGATAGTTCCATCCGAGGCCACAAGAAATGGAGGCAAAATGACCTTTGGTGTCGACGCGCCACTCAGGCAATCTTCGTCATCGAGGCCACAACGGACATATGTATATAGGTCGCCTGCTTACTACGGTACGCGGGAGCTGGCAATTGTATTGTATTTGTGTGGTCTTCGAGCACCTACATAGCGAACATTCTGGCAGTTCTGTATGATGCTCGTGCCACTGCGACAACTGCACCTGACGTTTGTGGTGTTCCAGCAGTTATACGGAGGAGTTCACCGTGGTGGAGGATCTCATGGGACTAGCGATCGGGGCTCATGGCGCCAATATCCAGCAGGCCCGCAGAATCGAGGGCATCACCAATATAGAAATCGAAGAGAAACCTAAGGCTTGTGTCATCAAGATATTTGGTGAGGTAAGCATGGCTGTCGGTTTTTGTCTGTTGCATTCTGCTTCTTTTAGCTGTTACTGCGGTTGCGCTTTTTCAATGTGTTGTATATGATCTGAGCTGAGTTCAGGTCATCGCTATTTTATTTATAATATGACGACTTTGTAATACAGAAATTATATGAAAACAAGTTTGCTTTCAATGGTCAACTGGTGTGCGTGACCTCAGTTACATCTGACTAATTGCAACTGGTGTCTGAAGATACTATTCACTTTTATTGGTTTGTCTTGCTTGGACATGATTAGGCTGTGAAATGTTCTGGGTATGTGCCCACAGACGCAGTGTTCTGTGATGAAGGCTCGAATTTTGCTTGAATATAGCGAAGAATCCATCCAAATCCCCCGGCACTTGGTGGGCAAAGTGATCGGCAAGAACGGTCGCATGGTGCAGGAGATCGTCGACAAGAGCGGCGTAGTAAGTCTTACCTTCTATGCTGTGCCTGCTATGATAGTTTATTTCTTCATCGTGCACGTGGTATGTGTATACCTTCATGGAAAGCTTACGCATTTCGTTGTGATCACCGAGGTTTATGTCGCTGGAAGCTTTCTCGAGCAGTGGTATTTTGCAGTCTGTTCTTGCGAACCCTGTGCTATGTGTTTGCGTTATTTCGCTACTGCTCGTTATCCCCAGTGAAACTGTTGTGAACGCTATACATGATGGTTGACACTCCCCGAAGCCCAAAGAGTGAGCCAAGCAGTGGAGCTGTCCGAAGCGATCCGCGCGTTGTGGGCGGAAAATAACCGTGTCGCTGCTGTGCTCAAAGTCCCCCCACCACCACCACTAACAAAATCATCTCGACTGGCTGGAACAACTATAGGGCGGAGACGCCCCAGTGACGTGTCATACCGTACTTGTTCCTAGCGCTCACTGCCGGCCAGCGTCCTGAAATTATGAAATTTGAATTGAAGCTAACACTTAATACAAATTGTATTAAGATCACTTTCTTTTTGACATCATTAACGTCACGTTTGATTTCATCCTCTGCATAATGACATTTGGATACTTCAAATACTTATGGTTTTTGGCAGTAGCTCTTCCCTGATTGGTGAAGGCAGCAGAGGCGGACATCGCCATCATCATGCACAACGAATGAGTAGAGGTTATAGGTTACTCATCAATATGCACTATCTATATACATGTGCACGTTGTTTGGACATCAGTTAGCTTGTTTGACATATCACCCACATTCTCCCCTCCAGTCTACAAAAACAAATAATTTCAGGACACTGCTACCAGTAACGCGTGACGCTGTGCGGCCCCCTCCGTCCGACGTCACGTTTGTCTCACTGAAACCTCCCGGCTGGCAGGTGCGGGTCAAAATCGAAGGAGAGAATGAGCCCAACCCCACCACACCTCGTCAGGAGGGCCAGGTGCCGTTTGTGTTCGTCGGCACCAGGGAATCCATCGAGATGGCCACCGTCCTGGTGGAATATCATCTGGCACATCTGCACGAGGTACGGATCCGTCCGTTCTATGTCAAGTGCGAATCGCTGGTGTCGCCGCCGGCAATGAAATCACCAGACTTCGACTAATTCGCCATCCCTCGGAAGTATGTAGCCTTTGATATGTCATTTGAGGGTGGCTTTGCCGCTATTTGCTTTACGACGGGCGGCTGGTGGTGTGTGCTATGTCTCTGTTGCATTTGTTAGGATTATGCGCCTTTTCCTACCTACATGCATTTTTGTCACGACACTTCCCTCAGGCATTTTTATGCCTTCTCGGAACACTAAGCTTGACGCCGATGTGAGTAATTCATAAAAACCAATATGAAGACACGTCGCATGCGTGGTCAGCAGTGAAGACACGTCACCAGTCGGCAGCAGTTTGCACCTGGTGCGGTGATAACACACGAGTCTAGCTCAATAATCGGCACGCGTCGACTTGGTTGGTGACCGACGGCGACGTCGCCAGGTAGAGCAGCTGCGCCAGGAAAAGCTGGACATCGACCAGCAACTGCGCACCATGAGCGGCCCGGCCGGCTCCGTGCCGTACGCGTCGCGCTCGCGCTCGGAGCGCTCGTACAGCGTCGACACGGAGGGCAGCGGCGGCGGCCGGTCGCGCGGCGGGCCGCCGTACCGTGGCCGCGGCCGCGGCAGGGCACGCGACAGCCGCAACCACAGGGGTGACAGGTGAGCCGCCAGGCGCCGCACGGGCTTAGGGGTGGGCAGCAGTGTGGATATACAGGCACGGCAGGTGAACCGCCCGCCGTCACGCGCTGAGGGATGGGCAGCGTTATGGACATACAGGGACGGCAGGTGAGCCCCCAGGCGCCACACGGGCTGATGGGTGGGCATGGGTGTGACCATATAGTAGTGACAGGGGAGTTCAGCCAAACACCCCTTGGGTTTGCTGGTGTGGTGTGACGGATCATCGTGGCAGGTAATCAGTAACACCGTGCGGGACAGCATGGGTAGATAATTGTATTCTTTTGTTTGTGCCTTTGCACCCCTGATACCTGTCGAACACTTTTGAAGCCTAACAAAGAAGCCCTTGAGAAAGTGTCCAGTGCCTGTTGTAATAAATGGAAAGGCTCACCTGAAAAGGTATGCAACTTTCTACCAACGCAGAGTAGCAGATGAACATTCATGTTAGCTGGACCACATGGGTGTGGTTGGTGAGTAGACATCCGGGTTGGAGAATGAAGCTGTTCCTGGATGTTTAGCATATAGAGCATTATCATCTCATTTTCTCATTTTTAAGCTGTATGGTGCTGTTAGGCAATGCACTGCTCTGTGACCAAGTGTCCAAGATTCACTGGAAAGTACAAGTTCGTATTCTGATGTCACAGATTGGAAGAAGATATACTCTCCATATTTGATTCCCAAGAATTTCATCTGCACATTCAGGATTACAAAGCACAAATCCGACCCTGGTAGTCATACCAGTCATATTATATTGTTAACAGTAACAGTCGTTTAAGGTGTATGCCAGTGTCAGACATCGTCCGATGCCGCTGTGCAGCGTCCATGACCGCCGTGGACCGCACAGTGACCGTCACATCCGGCAGGTACAACGGCCACTCGAACGGCGGCGGCGAGCCAGCGCCGGCCGCCGCCGACTGGGACGAGGCTCGGCCGGCGTCCGCCGACTGGGAGGCAGACGAGGCGGTCGGCAGCGGCGCCGAGCCGGACGAGCCGGCGCGCTCCGGCCGCGGTCGCCGCGGCCGCGGCCGTAAGTAGCCGGGCGCCGCCGATGGACGGACCAGCGCCGAGCCGGGCCGGGCCGGGCCGACCAGCCGGTCGGGCGCGACCACACCGCGACGGGACGGCGGGACGGCAAGGCGCGGCGCGGCCGCCGTGCCGCCCCGACCCGCGCGCGTATCGACACAAAGCAAGCCACGACAGACGGACGCGGCACGCACGGCGGCGCCGGCTCCCCTCCGAGCTCGAGCCGGTGACCGGTCGAGCCGTGCTCGCCGCTGCCTGCCCCCGGTACATGCGACACAGGACGGCGCGGGTCTGCAGTGGTTGCGCCGCGCAGGCGCACGAGGCCGGCACTGTCGTGTCGCCCGCGCGGGTGTGAAGCGACTGCTGAACCGGCCCTGACCCATGCCATCCGATCTTCTTTGCGTGGCGTTAGTGACTGTTGGGCTTGTGCCGGCCCATTCACTTCGATCGTTATTATTGGGCATGGCGCGGCTGTTGGAGTTTGTGCGGCCTGCCCGATGCAATCCTCATTATCCGGTGCAAAGCGACGACCGAGCTGACCCCGCCCACGCTGTCCAGTCCTCATTATTCGATATAGTGTGAGTGAAGCTAAGCTTTCAAGGGTTCAGTTTTCGGACAGATAATCCCTCCTATTTGGCATCCTTAGCTGGGTAGTTACTAACCACCGTGGGTGTCTCGATAGCAATGGCCCGATCATTGCGGCGACAGCGATTATTGCGATTGCCCTCCGCGAACTACGTCGTTGCCAAGAATTCCCCGCCCAAGCCCGCTGTTGTGTTCTCCGAATAATCAGGTCTCGGAGATCTAGGTAAAGCTGGGAGTGTCTCGGAAGTTGGGCCTTAAGGATAGAATGTAAGTAATCCAGACGCTGGCCGCATCGCTGCTTCTCTGTGGCCGACGTCGCACGCACCACTGGCCAGGAGAGGAGCGCGATCGCGCGTTCGCCGGAGTTGACTGCCGCCCGCCTCGCGCCACCGCCCGATGTCCGGGCCGGGCGTGGTGGCCCCGTCGACACGCCGGGGATCCGGCCGACGGGGCGCCGGCCCGCCCGTGCCGCCCGGCTGCCGAGCACCACCGACCACCAGCCCATGCGTCTGGCCACAGCCGCGACGTGGACTGCCTGGCCGGCCACCGCCTGACCCACGCACGCTCGGCGCCCTGCCGCTGGTCGGCCTGCGCCGACGCAGCTCACAGCCGAGACTGAGTCAGCGAGAGCAGGCGATTGGTCGCCACGCCACCGAGGGCGGCGCGCCGCCGACCACCATGCCGCGTGCCGCCAGTGACCGTCGTCGGCCGGACTGGACCACCGGCCGACAGACCACCACCCGCCCCGACCACTGGCGCTGCTTAGCCGTGGCCGTACGCGCTAGGTTATCAGTTTGACTTCCGTGTGATTCGATTTTCTAATAAATATCGTTGCAATATTGACAGGCGTTGCATTCTGGCGGTTTGGAAGGAGGTTCAGATTCGGATTGCGGGTGCCGACTGGTGTGCAGTAACGTTCAAGAAACTGGTGGATGTGGCAGGTTTAGTGATGCACGGGAACGTTCACTGCTTCCATCTGCCTGTAAAACGGCATGAAATGAGTCAGATGAAACCTCCAGCTGGTTATTTATGCGATGTGAATGCGAGTTTTGAATCCGGACTGCGATACTGTAAGCAAGTGTTGGTACTCGACGACTGGCTGCAATTGATGGCATAGCGTTCCGGGAAAGTTTGGTGCGGTGGAACGGGTAAAATGGTGTAATCCTTTGGTATCATGGAGTGAGAAGTGACGAGGCGTGGGCGTTTGCCCCGGAGGGTGGGAGATAGCTCAGTAATGCCTTACACTTATACTTACCCTATCAACCTTATGCTTACCGGCATGTGTAGTGGAAAAGGCACATACTCTGCTTCCTTGTCTGGATTTTTTTGGGTGAATCGAGTCTTCAGATGCCATGTCCACCACGTTTTTGATGAACAAAACGTGGTGCTTAAGCACAAAATATGTGAATATGTTCTTCCATGGAAGGTACCTTGCTTGCCCATTGTTATCCACTCAGTTTTCCATCCATAGCTCTGCCTCAATCGGATCTTTCTCCTCAGTCGGAGGAGGAGAAAGGACTGTTTCCTTCCCCCTCTCTCAGATAGGCACGACACAGGACTGCAGTTTGTAATTTCTACCTTCATTCAGCAACAGCATATTTACATGGGCTCAGCTGGTGGATAGGGGATTACTTCCCACGCTTATCGCCCCCTCTCACTGAAGAAACGCGCATCTATGGGATACCCAAGTTCACCCCCGAACCCCTTTCAATTTTCAGCTATAGCCACTCCTCCGGGCTCAAAAGGCACCTACTCAAAGATACCATTGCACCCCTTCCCCTACTCTCCCCCTCATTTGGGTTCAGTTAATACCGCCCCTCCGGAAAATTGGCGCATCCTTGAGGAAAACAAAACCTCCCCCACTTTTCTTGTCGCTCCTATGTCTATATATTTATATGCAACAATAATTGTTTTGGAAGAACTATTGTATACATCTTTGAAGGTTACTGGAGTACAGTTCCTGCCATGTACTTTGTTCCCACTAGCGGTTAAAATCCACAACTCGTGTGGTGCTATCGACCAAGATTGCAGCCACCTCACGCATCATAGGCATTACTACAAGAAGGCGGCGGCGCAGAAAGCTCCACACTCACCGACACAAAGTATTTTCTCGCATGATTGGCATAAACATGTGGAAAAGGCTTGCATTACACCCAGCCCCTCGCCTCCAAGCCTATAAGGTTTAGCGAAGGCAGTGCGTAGACGTCCGCTTCCCGGAACAATTCATGGTACCAGGGGTAGGTTATTGTGTTAGTTATTAGGGTTATAGGGCGCATCAACTGCAGGGGTAGGTTATTGTGTGTTATTGTGTGCACCAGAGGTGGTTTCGCACGTTTCGGACAATCGTACCGATCGTCACCGACCAGGGGCGTTGATTTGTATCCTTTTGTGGGGGCCATGGCCCCACCAATGTTGACCTTGGCCACCCTGATGTTGATTTCTCTCCCCCCCCCCCCAATAACCTGTTATTTTTATGCTGATGAGAAAGCTAAAGGAAAAAAATAAGTTTAAAAAAGCATGCAAAATGGAAAACTTAGTTGCTACATACGCAGTTTGCACTGAAAACAAACAGATTTCGATTAGATAGTAGATTAGCTCTCCACATTTTCCTGTAAACTTGAAAATTGTGAGAGAAAAAAACTGAAATAGCTAGATTTCCCTCCACTGTGAATGGAAAATTTACCTACATCATAAAATGTTGAGATTAGCTGATGCTGATGCACTTTAAACCAGATTGTCCGACAAATCTGCTAAGCCACAAAGCAACAATTGCATTGTCATACTGATGTTTGTACACGCCACCAATGGCAACGACACATACATATGGAGCTTGAACAGGATTCATTCCATTCTCAATTTCCAGTCATGAAACTTCATATAATCCAGTGCAGTGAAAACATTCACACTTATCATTGAGGTTATGAATATACAAACTAGAGGTCGACATGGATGGGTTTTTTATATCCATATCTATTCGTATCCGTCAGCTCAAATTTGTATCCATCCACCAGTTCCACCTCCTCCTCATGTGTTATCCATATCCATCCGTATCAATGAAGCAAATGTCCTATCCATCCATATCCATCCGCCTACATAATATGATGTATCCATATCCATCCGTATATGCCATGACCCTTTCAGATTGGTACATGTTAACATGACATGTAAATTGCTACCTTCATAATGTTTTTGCGCTAAATGTCGCGTTTATCACGACGGTGGAAAGACACGAAAAAAGAAATTCTGTAAAACGCCGTTTTAATAATAGACATCATTTGCTTCTGGATGGATACAACATCTGTTGGTAACGTATTTCCAATAAATAAGTAAACGCTGTAGACGACTACAAATACCTGGTTTTGTGTGAATCACATGTATTTCCAGTCTGTGCACCTGAATGAGTAGGCAGGTGTTATCCACAACGGTGAAGCTATACCTAATAAAAACGTTCAGCAGTCAGAACTAATGACTAGTTGCAGGTCGACTGACCTACTTAGCAGGTTCTTTGGTAGGTTTAGTTCTGAACCACTTCGTTGCAGTGCCATGCTCCAAAGAGCGAGCTGAAAATAAGTACCATTTGGTGTCCATTCAAAAGCTTGTGAGTGCTGTGCTAAGGGAAAATATGAGGCATGAACATGAAATACACGTGAAAGAGCACATATCCAAAACGTTGCCAATGTGTGATATAACACCGTTCATCACCACCAACTAGTTGCAGGTAGACTTCTCTTATTGCTTTCGCAGAACCATCAGCACTTCGACGCTCTCAGGAGCGAGCTGAGAACGGCGCTCCTCCAGGATACGCCCACCCGCTGAGAATGCGAGTTCTGATGTAGTGCTGGCAGCAGGCACTACCAGAAGGTGCCGTGCAAGCTGATGCAACAGGCAGAACCTTTCCCGGGCGCCGCGCGCCGACCAGAACTTTAGGATGTCTTGCCCACATGGATCACGACAGACTGCCAGTTCGGGCCCCGGCTCCTGCATGTATTCAGCGAGCTCCGTTTGTAAAGACCGCGATGGATTGGCTTCGGCTTCGGCAGAGTCTTCAGCTGCAAAGCTGAAGAAACTTGTCATGCTGCTATTGCTCAGCCCTGACTGTGATGGGTGCGATTCGGCAGGCAGTGGCGCGTCTGGTGAGTCGTGGTCGACAGCGGCTGCGCTCCTGCAGCTGTCACGATCTCGGGTCCACACGAGCTGCTTCGCCAAGTCGGCCATCAGGTTTTGGCCCTCCTGCTTCAGCTGTGCGTCCATGAATTTGAAAATGCTCAGACGACGGTGAGGCGGCCACAGGAGTGCCGCCGCCACGTTTGCTGGTTTCACCTCGTACTTTTGTAGCAGACTTGCTCTTAGGCGGCGCTTCAACTCTTCCGCAATGAGGTCGCCTTCCTCATCTGCTTTCAGGTGCTGCAGGAGCCGCTCCAAGCAGGGCACGACCAGGTGGATGGTGGGCGAACGCTCGCAGTTCAGCTGGTTGCTAGCCAGCGCCAGCGGCTCCAGGACGTCAACAATCTGACGCAAGGTGTTGGCACACAGGATGCCTAGCAGCTCCTCTACTGGTGGGTCGTCCACAAACGCCGGCAGGCGGCGCATGTCTTCCATGACCTCCAGGATCGACTTCACCATGATGAGCGTGCCGTGCCAGCGGGTCTCGCACTCCTGTTTGAGGGTTTTGGTGAGGTGCCTATCCAGGCCCTTTCGCCTCACCAGCGAGACCACCTGTTTGCTGGGCCTTAGCTGATCGCAGATTATTTGCGCTACGGTTGGCAAGGCGTCCTCACTCTCCTCAGCACACTGACGGCGCTCACCCGTCGCCGGCTCCAGAGCTGCCTTCACCATCAGGTGAAGCTGGTGACAGGTGCGCCCAAGCCAGAGCGAGACACGTTGATCGAACGCAGCGCGCCTGTTTGCTGCGTTATCAGTGACCACGGCACTGACATGACCGTCTTGTTCCCAGTTAGGTATGAACTCGCCGAGAACAGAGCTGACCGCTGCGGAAATGTTGGCTGCCGTGTGGGCTTCATCCATTGCTCTGACGCCAAGCACTTTGCTTTTGACCTCCAGCTGTCTTTTCGTGTCTGCTACGCTGAGAAGGGTAATGGAGGTGAACTTATGGTGTGTGGTGCTGCACGTCCACCCATCAGTTGTCACTGTTGAACTTATGGTTTCCTCTAGTTCACGGCGAGGTTGGTCCCGCCTGTCATTCGCCTGCTTCTGTATTTCACGACCAACTGTGCGCGCGCTCGGGAGCACGTCGTCTGCTTTTAGGTGTTTCGCCGAGTTTGCCGTCCCTAGGTCCAGCAGGTCCTGAGCGAGTTGGCGGAAGCCTTGCCCTTCCACGAAGGTATAGGGGTGAAAATCCTGGGCAGTGCACAGGGCTGCTTTTGCTGTGACACGCCGTTTGGCTTCGCTGACCACGTTCGGCGCGGCAGTCAGATCACATTACGAAGTCAGGGTCTGTTGGCCTGCCTCTGGCCCTTTCAAACCACACTTGTGATTTCTAAGGTTGGTTGTGCCACCTTTATTACTACGACCATATATGGCCTGACATTTAACACGGGCAACGAAGGCGACGCGGCGCTCATCTAACTCCACACAGAAAATTGTCCCAACCAACAGATCGGCCTTCGTTGGCGCAGAGGGTGACTCTCGGGCTGTTTGACCGCAGAAGCCTTGATATTTCCTGCTTACTCACAGCCATGAAGGATATGATGACCTAGGGCCACACTAGACGTGACTTTGTGCATTAGACATGTCCTTACGCATATGTAGGATTAGGTGCGGATTTCAAACTCAGAGTAGCTCGCAAGTGGCCATTATAAAATTACGGCTGCCTCCTCGTGAGGAACTACAGCTACCCCAATGACGTCACGAATATTGCTCTATTCCTGTTACCAAATTTGCTGCGTTGGCTGCGCTGGGTTACCTGGCGAATATCTCTGTTGCTTGAAAAAGACTGAGCCGGATGGTGATTGGAAGGGTAATGCGCAAAATTCTGTCAATTTTGCTGGCGTAATATGCTAATATATGCAAAAGAAACCCAGATAGAATACGGATGACTTATCACCTACGTTGATAAGGAAATGTTGGCGGAAAAGTGTATATTCGCTGCCTTCATGCTGCATTCGTGATTTTTCCTCGGCAGCTTTTGTCGCAATTGGTGGGAAGCGGAAGCGTGGGCAGAATTGCGGGACAATATTTATGCATACATGCGAGGATATTCGGTATAAAGGTAAGAATTTCGATAGTCATTTGAATGTGCGTGTATCATTACCGCGTCTTCGGCGTTTGTTCAGTGTTCAGTGTCGTTATCTTCATAAACAGCTTGCGCCGTAGTTGTGTTCAGCATAGGTGGTGTTCTCGTTATGGAATGTGCCATATATGAATTTAGTTACATATGTGTATATAGGTATGTGTTATAGTCCAAGTATTGGATTTCTGTGTCCAAATTCCTAACAATATTTTCCAACCTAATGTCACATTTGTGAACATTACCCTCAAAATTATCAACAAATGGGCTATAGCCCAAGGATGTTTTCATGGTTCGGCCATGGGATATGGCTGGGTATTAGCCTACCAGGACACAGGCATTTTGCTCCATGACTGCCTTAGTAGAAGCATAACCCTTCGTATGATTCCATGATTCAGGAAGTTCATTTGAAGGGTACCATAATCCAAGTGCATAATGGCAAAAATAGCAAAAGTAGGATGCATTTTGATTAGCACACACCATTGGCAAGGTTTCCAAAGTGCACCAGCAATATTAATTTTAGCCCCTATGTAATAGAAGCAAATTGAAGCTTTGCCTACCCAAAACATGCCACAATGGTCATGTCCATTGTTGAGGACTTGGCTCTGCTTTGGATGTTTGTCTTCCAGTACAGTATTCTCCAGTAAATTGTCCACTCTATTAGCACATAATCAGTAGAGATGTTCACAAATTACTGAGTTCATCATTGTTTGATAAACATGCTCAATGCTCCTTTGAAAGTGCCAAAATGATTTTGATATCAAAGAGAGAACAATTATTATCCTTGGCCTGGAAGGTCTCCACGTTTGTATTTGCAAGTCCATGATTCTAAAGTATAAATTGAACCCTAATCATGCTCCACAAGTTTGGTACTGTGGTTACAACTATCATGGCATTGCATGCCCTGACCTGCACTCCAGAGCTCACCATGCTATGGTTTGGTGTAAGTTTTTCTTAACTTCCATCATAAATATTTTTGACCACAACATATTAGCAGATGTTGTGGCTACTCTAAGCATACAATTTTTGCTTAAGGTATACTTTTCAGTTCCTGTGTCTTGCCCTGTATCTAATAACCATACTTTTCTTTAATCTAGGGGACTGGCATACCTGCAGATACTGGCTCCCCTTGATCAGCTGTAGAACTCATCTCTGGGTGAGTGATGTTCAAGAATTTTGGGAGCCCACCAGGTGAGAGGGGAAGCAGGGTATTGATATCAGAACATGCCCCATTTCCTAACACCTACCTTTTGTGGGGGGGGGGGCACCCTAAAGCCCTAATGACTAACTACCTTGTGTGGTTAGAGGGTTTTCATCAAAAAGGTTGTTTGAATATGGATTGCCTGTTCATTTTTGTGCTCAGCAACCACAGTACAATTACTGGTTCAGTCATACCAAAGCAACATTAGGTTTATTTGCAGCATGTCATAGGTCTCTGGAAAACCATCTCTTCCCCTACACCAGCATAAATTCATATACATTCAGTTTTAAAGTTAGCAAGATCAAGAGGGCCTTGTCAGACAATCAGACAACTTGTAATTAAAAACAGGCCTCTTGGACCTAATTAATGTATCCTGTGGACCACAGTATGTTCCCATGGTCAAACTCACCAACAGTGTAGGATTTCCATCTTTTGTTTCTTGGTAGTGGAGTACAAGATTTTGAGCTGGAGTGCAAAAAATAGCTATGCACTTGCCAACAATTAACCTTGTTTTAGTGGGGTTGCAACCAATGTTCTTATCCTGGCAGAGATGGCAGGTACCTTGATCAATCAAAACCTCATACCCCTGAAGCCCACAGATGCAAGGCACAGCACCACTGGTATGGACTTAGCACCCAGGCACTATCCTCCACAATGTGCAAACATCACAAATGCTGAAAAATAGAGCTGGTCTGATTGCTCACCCCAGCAATGATCTGTGGCAATCACCAGGCCGGCAAGCAGGAGATTGGTCAGAGTAAGATTGGAACAGGTATTCACTGACAAACCCCAAATGAAGCCACTGACACTGATGGACCCCAAATGCAGTTATTTTTCAAGGTGCATGATATATCTGCATACATTTCCCCCAAAAAAAAAAAAAAAAAAAAAAGAGAGAAAAGTTCAGTCATTCATAAGTTCACAAATGGCATTGTCATCACCTCAGAGGACTTGCTTGCTCCGAATGTATGTAACAGTGATATGTATCTAATTTCCTCAAAACTGGATTTGCAGAACTTGCAAGATTTTGTAATATTACTTCCACTGAGATTATGACATGCTGGTGTATTCATCTTGACATCTCACGCCTAACAAGAAATTATTGTGTTAACACTACCCTAGGAAGAGCATCATTCATTTTGACATTTTCTAACTATTTTGCTACCATAAGCATCTCAATTATATGAATGCTAATATCCTGTGCATGAGTAGGTACATTTGCATGTGCACATATGCAAGTAGTACATGAGTATGTACATGAGTGTGTATGTGCATAGTGCATGAGAATGTACATGAATATGTATGTATGTATGTGTGTATGTATGTATGTATGTATGTATATATGTATATATATATATATATATATATATATATATATATATATATATATATATATATATATATATATATATACATTATATACACATATATGTAATATATATAAAATACATTTGTGTGTGTATGTCCATAATTTCTTCCCATATTATAAGTGGCCCATTCCACTGATCTGCCTGGTGTTTTGTGCTGTGCTCTTCCTGGCATACCTATATTACTTTCTATGAAAGCACTCCATGTTTGTGCTGTTTTTTTTTGTCTTGTAAATTATTTTCTTTTGTAGTTGCACTCATATACTGATTCTTGACATACTTGCCCTGTTCTTAGCCAAGTTGCACTGTTAACAAAGAGCTACACAGCCAACACAGTTAATGCATCCTCAAGCCTCCATTGTTCATGAAAATGATGTTGAGAAGTTGACCTAGAATGGAGTCCTCTGGTACCAAACTTGCAATTTACTTCCATTCCAATGCCATTGTTTCACTTTACTAAAACATGCTTAAATCCAACCTAGAAGTCTCCCTTCCATCCTATGCTCCGGCAGTTGATGAATAAGATGCTGGTGTGGAATGTTGTTTAAAGTATTAATAAATTTAGCTGTTGTATTTAGCTGTTAGATTAAGCATGCACCAGTGGATATCAGTGATAACATCATTAGCCATGTTTGGAATATGAATTTGCTCTAAGGTCTCAGTCAAGGAGCAGGAGGGAGCAAGTATGGAATCATGATTAGTATGGGTTATCAGTGACAAGTAATTGTAATTTTGATGATAATTTTAATGCCATTGGTACAGCAGTGGTAAATTATTCGTCAAATAGGGTGGAAAATACCACTTTCTGGACACTCAATCGACATCCTTCTCCAAGAAGTATAGACATCTTGCTCCATGATGCGTGCTTATGAAGTCTTTGTGTCTCCTTTCTAGCAGCATCCCGCTTATACGTGTCATGTCAATGCTCCTGATAAGGAATAGTGACACGGACACAGCGATAAATTATTCGTGAAATAGGGTGGAATATACCACTTTCTGAGCACTCAATTGACATCCCTCTACAAGAGGTATCAACATCTTCCTCCTTGATGTGTGCTTATTAAGTATTTGTGTCTCCTTTCTAACAGTATCTCGTTTCTAAATATGTCCATGCTCTCGATCAGAAGTGCTGGTACTCGAACATTTCGCAACGCAATTTCATGTAAAGGCATTACCTAAAATGTGAAATGGCATACAATACCAGTTTACAACATAGGTATTGTTCTCCCTATCCCGAACATAGCTCCTCCTAAATTATGAATATCGAAACAAATGATGAAGGTACAGTCGTAAGAACATCACATACAACATTTCCTCAAATTTGTGTTTTAAGGATACCAAAAGCATTTTAAATGATACTAATTCCATGGCAAATTTCGACATTCTTCGGTGCCCGTTTCGACATCTCACACCTAACGAAAAACCAATATTTTAACCCTGTGGTACAGTCATGTTGCTAGGATCAGAAGATCTAGATGTACAAACACAAGCAATTGCCAATTATTTTATTTTCGGTCTCCATTTCAAAGCAGTATCAAAGTGTCTACATTATGAATGTCCTTTGATCATTATCTACCACTGTAGTCCTCTGCAAATGGGCGATACATAACCAGTAGCTGTTGAAGTGTGCCTAAGCCCAAATAATCAGTCAATAGTCAGCTGCAAAGAATATCTATAACATTACCTTATGGACTTTCAAGATTTTAAAATTGTATTCCATGCCACGTTTATCTATATATTTCTACTGTTGTATTTATATACTGTTGTATCTGTGTACTTTGTACAGGATTGTATGCCAAAGTATTTGGATTGTATGCCAGGATTTAAGCCGCCCTGGTAGCTCAGTTGGTTAGAGCGCTGGCCTGCATTGGTCTCCCCTGTACTGGCAACACAGGGTTCGAGTCCCTTCGCGCGCTCGCATTTAGCCCCCGGCCGGGAGTGTCAGTTGGCACCTGGCCCGATAAGGCCGGGGACCAGCTACCGGGCGGCCGTGTCGGTGCATTGGCGGCACGTTAAACTTTCGGTCTAAATTCTGCCGTTGAGCTGGAGTTCATGGATCGGGTGGTGGGGCCAGGGTTCACGCTACAAGCTCTGCTTAGCAATACAACCCTGGTTCCTCAAGCCACCCCAGCAACAATTCGGATCAAATTTATATTTTTTTAAAAGAAGAAAAAAAGTCACATGTTGAAGCAAGGTACTTGGAAGCAAACAAGTTTGAGGTTTTGTGCTGAAAGTTTTGTTTTTCCTTGCTACAATGTTAATTAACCTGTTTTAATCCTTGGTTTGAAATTGAGCCAATAGTGGTTACTTTACCCAGTATGAGTTCATCAAATTGTGGTATGAAGTGCTAAGAAGACATCATTCCTTAGTCATTTCATTTTGTGTTTTGCCCATTGTTGATTTTCCTTCATCCTGAGGAAGATGGGTGATAGTTGGTTTGATAGGATGGCATTGTCATGTGATTCAGAAGCAACCCGCTGTTGGGCAACAACACCCCTATCCACAAAAGTTGGCAAAGCTCCATGTAATTGTAGCTTCATAACCATGGCTGGACCAGCACTTCGAATCTCTGAATTTGAACAAAAGAGACTGTACAGCCTTTGAATTTGAATCCTTGTTTTTTGGTATCAGGAACTGTTAAAAAGTCATGTTTGGTGAGGCAAACATTGGTTTCTAATTTAAAAATTAGGATGGATATTACAATATGTATTTATTTACATGTGGTTTGGCCCCACCAGGTATGTTAAGTTGTATTTTTGGGGTCTTGGCACCTCTACAGAGCAGCGACAGCATAGGACCCAACGCACCTCGAATTTTGATATTCAAGGCATCACAGGGGCCAAAGCAGCTTGCGAGCCTGTCACCGTTCCAACGACGGGATGGATGTGACCGATTATGTGCGGTGCTTAGATGCGAGAAGTTTGTCTAAAAAGACTGAGAAGATACGAGACTGCGCACTCGAGGTGGTGTTTAGAAGTAGAGAAGAGGCAAAAATGGCACTGGCTGCTACAGGGAGTGTACACGGTCAGTGAGCGCAATGGAAGGCGCTATCTAATTATTCCAATGTCAGTGGTACCACACCAGACGCTCCCTGTAGCAGCGGGTATTGTTTGACAAACTATGAAAAAAACTATGAAGGGCATTATTAATTGTTATAACTAGTGAATACGGCCTGCGAGGATGTTTGGCTGTCTTTCTTCAAAACTTGTTTTGCAAAACATTTTTTTCTGCAAACCGTCGGGTTCGGGTCACTGCTGACGAGCGACTCTCACGATGGTACAAACAGGCCAACAGAATTCCCCAAGGCAGTGTGCTCAGTTTGGCCCTATTCGCCATCATTATTAACGACATTGGATCCTGCCTGTCGCCGTCAATATCCCGCTCACTATTCTTGGACGATTTTATGATATGATATGACGATTTAGCATATCAACACCAATATTGCAGCGGCAGTTGCAGGCTGGAGCGTTGGACGAAGGTGAATGGCTTCAGTTTCTCGACCAAAACGGCGTCGAAACTACCCAGATATCAAATTCAGGTTATATGGCTCAGAAATTCCTACGGAGACGGCTGTCAAATTCCTCGGGGTCTTTTTAGACAACCGACTTCGTACAGGCATCACTTTAAGATGCTTAGATATAGGTGTTTTAAGTCTATGAACGTTCTGCAAGTGGTTCCGCGGACATCGTATTGGGCGGAAAGACCAACTTGGCTCCAGCTATATCGCTCCCTGATTCGGTCAAAGTTGGGGTTCGCATATTTTGTCTACGACGGCGCAGCTATAGCCACCAAACGAACACTAGCCACGGTACACCACTCAGCATTCCGTATCTGCACTGACGCATTTCGCACCACACCGATTTCTAGTCTATCGGTAGAGTACAACGAACCAGCGCTTTCTATGCGTCGGCAACCGCCCTGTACGCGTTATGCCTCAAGCTGCGACAGTTCCCTAATCACCCAACGTATCGTTCCGTGTTTTCGCGAAGCGTCCTCTTCAGAAGACGACGGCCTGTGAGCTGTGTTCCCTTCTGTGTCAGGATTCGCACACTTCGAGGACAGCGGGGTTAGATTACTCGGAGTGATGTGCGTCGGAACAGCGAAAATCCCTCCCTGTACGCTGGCATCTCCAAATATTGACATTTCGCTGTCACATCAAAAAGTGCAAAGTTGTTCCCGAGGAATTCAGATTAAGAGCGCTTGAGTGAATGACACCTTGCAGCAGTTTTACAGACGCGAACACACAGATGGATCCCCCGATGAGACATCACCTTTCCGTGGTGGGGGGGATTGCGTGCCTCAAGGATCCGGCGGCCAGACCACCAGGCGGCCGGGGAGAGGTCAGACTAAGAGTGCCTCACTCGTCCTTCCATCCATACGCCCCCATTCCAATGCCAATCTCATCCCAATCCATGTCCTTCACCTAGCTCTACAACACTAACTATCCATACTATGAGCAAGCAGGGCAACCTCCCCGGTCCTGCCCACCAGCTCCGTTTTTATCGGTGTAGCCGCGCCCCCTTGGCCCGTCCCCCGGGGTTGACGGAGTCCTGGAGGTTGAGGTCCCCCGTCGCACGGTGCTAGTTGTGACGGGGGACCAACACACCTCTTTGGTCCTGATATCCCGGAGGGGCGGGCGGCCCCGTGGGGCCTCACGAGGCCCAAGTGGCTAGTCGCCTCGGGCCGGGGACCTGGGATTCTTCCCAGTGTCTGCCGGCCCGGCCGGCTGGGGTCAAGGGGTAGGCGGTGCTCGATCCCGGTCGGGGTGGTGAGTGTCTCTCCCGGCCGGGCGAAGGCGCCGCCTGCCCCGTATAGCTCCTCGGGCGCCTGGCGACCTCCCGTTCGCGGGACCCAGGCGTCCCCACAGTGGGGCTCCTTAGGGATGGGGCGCCCGAGGAGCCGAAACCAAGAACAGTGCACGGCACCGACAACAACCAAAAACATTCCTGGTCCCTCTCGTGAGGGCCAGACCACCTGCTCCGGCGGACGTAACACATTTACCGCTACCCCGCGAGTCCTCATTCTTCAAGGGAAAACACAGTCTCTTTGTTCTTTGTCCCCCTTTCATAGACGTAACGGATGCGACCGGTTTGGAAAAGTTGTTCGGTGTGAGAAGTTGAAGGATGGAGGGTTGGAGGTGGAGTTTGCGGTGGCTGAGGAAGCGGAGAGAGCGTTGTCGATGACTAAGTTTGTTTATAGTGTGAGAAAGGGTGGCAAGAAGGTAGACGAAATTATTCCAATATTCGTAGAACCCCATAAAACCAATAACTCGTCCAGAGGTATCATCAATTATTTTAACTTCAGGGACGTACCGGAGGAAGAGATTGTCGATGGACTAGCAGAATTTGGAGTGATTGGAGCGTGAAAGTTGAAGGTGAGGAGAGGTGGAGAGATGGTCACAACCAACAACACCGTACTAACATTTGACACGAGCGATCTTCCTGGTGAGATTCGTGTGGGATATGTCCGGGTTAAGGTTCGTATTTTCTTTTCCAACCCTATGAGGTGTTTTAAATGCCAGAAATTCGGTCATACAAACCAGTTTTGTCGTAATCGCCCTCCATGTGGCAAGTGCGCCTCCCAAGAGCACGGAAGTGAGCATTGCTCCTCCGAGACCACCCGTTGCGCAAACTGTGGCCCAGGACAGGACCCCCACTCGTCGTATAACAGGACTTGCCCGATCTACCTGAAGGAGAAGGAAATCATTGCTATTAAACACACACAAAAAGTAACCTTCCGCGAGGCCAGAGATGTGTATGAACACACTCACCCCAGAATCACCTACGCATCAAAAGCCAAAAGTCATACCGTGATCCTACAACATATTCAGCCCGACAAGGTTTCTGAGCTCATCTCTCAAATGATAGCCCTACTTCGTTCCTTTGGAGTGCCTCTTACGATACAAACAAGTAACAGGCAGCCAACCCAAGACTGCGTTGATACCACCGAAATGCCCCCCGCCACAAGTAATCCTGCACATGACACAACCGACACGGCAGAGCGCGTTGCTTCGTCGCTAAGGGCCCAGGAAGTCGTAGTTACCCCACCCGTTACAGAGCGAGCTTCAGAAGAGTGGCATCGTGTTCAGCGGACTAAGAAGCTCCCTAAGACCTCCACTCCCCTCGAATCCTTACCCGCCATACCCACCGAACCCACTCCTATCCAGCCTTCCAAAACCACGCCACCTCCCCACCCCCACCACGATCAACCATCTCAGATGCAATGCTTGTACATCCTATGGTGCATGTGCGCCCTGGAGCCCCAGATCTAGGACCACAGGGTCACACCGCCCGACATGTCCCAACCCCCTCAACCTCCAAGCCTGAGGGCCAGCGCCCACTGGCGCCACCTCACTCCATGCCATTACCCGCAGCGGCCATGAGACCACGGAGACACCTTGCCGTCGAACCGTGCACCCCCAATATCCTCCCCATCCCCAAATCGCGCTATGAAGCGTGCTCTTCCCGGTGCGGTGTCGCCAAGTGAGTTTGGGAGCCCGCGTTCACGCCCACGAAGCCGAGACCGCCTCCCCCCGACTACAAGATCATGACTTAGTCACTCTTGGCCTTTTACGCTCTTAGCTTAGGACTTCCTCTTTCACTTACTGACAAATAAATATTATTCTGCAGTGGAACTGTAGAGGCGTGAGAACTAGCATTAACGAATTACAACATATTTTGCACCGTCGTAAACCGGCCGTAATATGCCTACACAAGACCAAACTATCTCCTGGTGCTTCCTTTTATTTAAGAAACTACTCTGTTTTACACAAGGACGTCGTCACCCACACTGTGGCACATGGTGGTGTGCTTCTTGCCGTCCACCACTCAGTCCCCTTCCAACAAGTACACCTGAGATCAAACATCCAGGCTGTCGCTGCTCGGATAATAATTAATCGCCGTGTTAGCACCATATGCTCCATATACTTACCCACAGGAACAACCTTTCCACTTGCAGAACTGCTGCAAGTGGTAAATCAGCTCGCTCCCCCGCTGATTTTGTGCGGTGACTTAACGCGCATCACCATGTTTGGGGCTCAGCGAATAGTATTGGTCGTGGACGTGCATTTGAACGTATAATCCGAAATTTTCCACTTGGTATTCTTAACACTGGAACTCCAACACACATTGCATTGCAAGCAGGACAGACCTCTGTGCTGGACCTGACGCTTTGCAGCCCTGAACTTTCTCCCTGTTTAGAGTGGTCGGTGGATGATGATCCAGGTACAAGTGACCATTTTCCCGTTTGGACTCGCTTTATTGATGGTGTGGAAGCTGGTCGACGACCCCCCAAGTGGATTTTTGAAAAAGCTGACTGGAGTTCCTTCCAGTCCGATGTTGAGGAGAGACTCGGCGAGTGCTCCGAAGGATTGGTTTCCATAGAGATGTTTACAACCGCAACGTTACAAAGTGCTCAGCAATATATTCCTCATTCGTCGGGCACGCCACGCCGTGTACCAGTTTCCTGGTGGTCTGATAAATGCCGAGATGCATTACGTGCTAGAAAGAAGGCATTCCGTATTTTCAATCGTGACAGCTGCATGGCGAATCTTGTAGCTTTCCGCAAGGCAAGGGCACACGCGAGGCGCACAATTGCTGACTCCAAGCGACAATCCTGGAAACCTTATATCAACACGTTCAACTGTTCCACCTCACTGTCATCGGTGTGGTCTTGCATCAAACGTATCTCAGGCAAACTTACCTGTACCCCACTCCCCACACTGCACATAAATGGACAAGATATTATTAATCCGAAGGATGTCGCTAGCGAGATTGGATGGGCCTTCTCAGAACGATCTAAAAATAAAAACAGTAGACGTTTCTCGGAATACAGAGCCCGGTGTGAGGCACTACCCCTTTATTTTATAGCAATAGCTTCTCCCTATTACAACAGTCCATTCTCTATTTCCGAACTGACTGCTGCTTTAAGCACCCTTAGGAACGTAGCAGAAGGACCCGACACCTTACACAATGATATTATTAAACATCTGCCGATTACAGCTTTAAGCACACTTCTGCAAGTGTTCAACGAAATGTGGGAAAGGGGAACATTTCCATTGACATGGCGGAGGGCGCTTGTCGTCGCTATCTGCAAGCCAAACAAGACTGGAAAGAACCCACTTCATTATCGACCCATTTCATTGACCCGTTCCCTTTGCAAACTGTTTGAAAAAAATGGTGAGCTTGCGACTCATATGGTTTTAAGAACACAACCATGTACTCACCTCGATGCAGAGTGGCTTTCGCAGACATCGTAGCACATTTGACCATATTTTAGCTCTAGATTCCATTGTACGCCTGAGTTTCATGAAACGATGTCATACCGCTGCCATATTTCTCGACTTTGACGGCGCTTATGATACCGCATGGCGTCATGGTATCCTCATGAAGTTGCACCAAACAGGCATAAGAGGCCCGATGGGGGTTTTCTTGACGAATTTTTTTAATAAACAGGACATTTCGGGTCAGAATAGGTGGCTACCTCTCTGACACCTTCCAGCAGATTTATGGGGTTCCGCAGGGAAGTATATTGAGTGTGACTCTGTTCGCCATTGCCATACATGATGTGGGTGATGCACTGCCAACATCGGTAGAACGAGCGCTATTCGTGGATTATTTTGCAGTATGGTTCTCCTCTCGTACGGTGCGGACGGTGGAAAGACAGCTCCATTTAACTGTAGTGAAATTGGTGGAGTGGTATGATGGAACTGGTTTCACTTTATCCACCTTAAAGGCTGCCGCTGTTCACTTCTGTCGGAAACGCCGTTGCACAGACCCAATGATAAGGATGAACGGTCACCTCATACCTTTGAGACCTGCAGTCAAGTTTCTGGGGGTGTGGATGGATCGCCATGTTACGTATAAAACTCACATCACTGACCTTATCAACAAATGTACAAAAGGTCTCCAGGTAATGAGCACCGTTTCTAGGTGTTCATATGGAGCTGACAGATCAGTTTTACTTCTCATGTACCGATCTCTCGTGCGTTCTAAAATTGACTATGGATCTTTTATTTATGATGGAGCGAGTGCCACATCCAAGCGCTGTCACCGGCTGCTAGTGTAATGGTAGAAGTAGACGAGCCACCTCTTGCACTACGCCGCAAGTTATTGGGCGCGAGATATGCATGCAATGTTGCTCAAAACAGGAACCATCCAGCCTATCGGTGGATTTTCTCAGGGACGTCAAGTGCACGTCACAGTACTCAGCGTGGATTACCGTTTTCCACTCGTATGTCCCCGATTCTTCGAGAATGTAATATCCGGACGAGTTACATAGCACGTGTAATCACACCGAGCACTCCCCATTGGCATGCTGTCTCAGTGAAGACTGACATGACTCTAACCGGCTCAAAGAAAGGACAGATAAACCCAAAGGAACTCCGCATGTTAGCATTGGAAAAATTACACGAATATCACGATTTTTCACGCATTTACACAGACAGCTCAAAGGCGGCCTCTGGTGTCGGGTGTGCTTTCGTAAGTAGACAAGGTGTTCGATCTTTTTGTTTACCGACGCAAACATCGATTTTTACTGCCGAACTGTATGCCATTCTGCAAGCCCTCTATTTTATACAAATGGACCGGTCCATAAAAAACGTGATTTTCACAGACTCTTTGAGCAGTCTCCTGGCACTGAACACCTTTAACCAGGATGACCGACTTGTTCGGAGGATTATCAAAGTCGTAAAATCCCTAGATGACGTCGGCAGAAATATCGTGTTCTGTTGGATTCCCAGCCATGTTGGACTCGCGGGAAACGTACCTGCCGACATTATCGCCAAACACGCCATTGGTAATGGCGGTGTGGTCCGTCTACGGCTCCCTCTAAGGGATCTATACCCCACTATATTATCAAATATACGGTCAGAATGGCAACGAACCTGGAATTCCAAGTGTAGTAAGCTCAGAGTTTTAAAACCGACACTAGGAAAGTGGCTGTTCTCTCACCGAACCAAACGCCTAGAAGAAGTAATACTCTGCCGATTGAGAATAGGTCATACATTCGCAACACACAGTTACATGCTTGCCGGTGACGACCGACCTCTATGTCCGCGCTGCTCTTACCCGCTTACCGTCTACCATGTTTTAGTTGGCTGTACACTACTAGATCCTCTACGACGCCAGACTTTAGGGCGGTTGAATACCGACTCCTCTTTACGTATGCTTATAGGGAACGACTTTGAGGTCGTGACGTCTGGGAATAGTCTTACGTTCATTCGACAAGCTCGCCTTGACGTGATATACCCCCACCCGTGAAGATAGATAGCAAGATATGATAGCAGCACCGTAGAGTGATTAAAATTTAGTTATGGGCGCAAAGTGACACTTGATGTCGACGCGCCCCTAAACTCAAATCCACCACCACACAGATGGATCGAAGACAGAGTCTGGTGTTGTTTGCGCGATTGTGATGGGCACAGTGGTCAGGATGTTTTCGCTTTCGCCACATTCATCTGTCTATACATCTGAATTGGTTGCCTTATGCAAATCACTGAGTCTCTTGAGACCTGTGACCAATGTAACCAGCATGTAATTTACACATATTGACTCAGTAGTCTTATGGTTGTAAATGCGTTTTATCCGTCGGACACACAGGCTATTTTGTGTAGGCTTGACTTTCCTCTCTGACCTGCGCTGGAAAAACGATTGTCCTATGTTGGATACCGAGCCGCGTGTGAGCCTGTAGAAACGAGGCCGCGGATGCTGCGGCGAAACGAGATACATGGGCCCCGCGCACACGTTCTCTCCCGCTTCCTGCTTGGGACTATAACCTTGGGACTTGGGAATATAACCTTTGGCACTCAGGTGCCAAAGGTTATATTTTGGGTATGTGGCAGACAAGCTGGAACTCTAACAAACAATAAGTTAAAACTGTAAAGCCCTGTATTGGTGAGTGGGCTTCGTCATCACACCGAAACAGTGACCACGAGGTGTCCCTGTGTCGCCTGCATTTGGGACATACTTACGCAACACACTGATATCTCCTCAATGGTGACGATACGCCACGGTGCCCAAGGGGCACCGCAGTAATGTCAGCGAGACAAATTGTAGTCTCATGTCTCCAGCCTACCCAGGAACGGAGACGTCACTTTGTACGTTCCTCCGTCTCGCTCCGTGAAGTATTAAGGTATGAGTCCGACATTGTTGACTCTGGACACATTTTTCAATTCCTCTTGGAAGGTTTGCTGTGATTTACACTGGTCATTAACACGCTGCTTCTTACGTGGCTAGTGTTACCCTAGGACAGATGTGGCACCGTCACTTATAGCTTGCTGCTTGATCTGACATGTGCATGCTTCTATGTTCCTGACACTGATATTCATCCTGCTTTTGCGAAGAAACGGCACCTCGGTGCAGTTTTTTTTATAGAGTGCGCCTTTGACACAACGTGGCCACACGACATTCTTTGAAGATGCGCCCTGGAGTGGGGGGGGAAATCCGCCCACTCCTCCGGTTTTTCGTAGATAACTCCAGATTTTACCGGCCTATATACGCCATTGTTCGTGTACCTGCTTATTAATGATCGGCACGTTGTTTATAGTAAGACAAATAAAAATCTCCAGAATATTTTTTTTCGAGTTAGGGGTCGCTAAATCAAAACATTTTCTCAGCGCGAGACCACAAATATCGGCGCTGATGCGCTTCCCGTATATTGGAAAAAGGGAAGTGTTCTTGACAACACTGGCGACTTTTTCACCCATGTTGTTATGCTATATAATTTACAAGTCATGTTAGGTCGTCGAGGTCAAGTCAGTTCAAGTTCATGACAGGCTATTGGAACCAAACTTGATCAACTGGAATGTTGTCATACATTCAAATGAGTCATGTGATTGATGTCACTTTGCATGTTACTACCTACACATCCGGAAATCTACTGTTTGGCATTGTGTGCCTAAGCGTTTCCATACTTGATCCATGTATTTCACCCCTTTCTTTACAAAGCCGATTGTGCCGATTCGCCCAACGGAGCGGTCGGGTGGGCAGCCCGGTTCCTGTAACTGGAGCGGGTAATGACTTGATAAATTGCTCCTATATAGGTGACCTGAGGTCAAATGGCGGGTCTGGCATCTGTATTGCATGAATAGTAATGTCCAAAACATCATTCATGCCCATTTTGGAGCATTTAAACACAATCACAGCGATCCATAACAATGGCAAGCCAAACCAACGTTTATTTTAAACTCAAATTACCCCAAAATTAAGTTCCCGGAGCCTAGTGACGTCACTTTTGGGGAATTTTTGTTTGCGGGTGGTGTCGGGCCCTACTCGTCGAGCGCTTTCCGATGACACCTCTTTTGCTTTCGTGCAACGCTTAGTTTAGATATTAGATGGTGTTCCTGTTACCCCCTCCCCCGAGACGATATGTGAGGATCTGACCGGGGGGTTAATGATTAATATATTACCTGTGGATTACGGCCTTCCATCTGTCGCTCGCTCTTTGTGGATGATATTGCGATTTTGACTTGGAGTACATCTGCACCGGCACTGCAGATACAGCTGCAGCTTGCCGTCCTATGCCTAGAGCGATGGGGAAATCACCAATCCCAACAAAGCCGGCGGCCAAGTTCCTCGACGTTATACTGGACAGTCGTTTGACGTACAGGAAACCACTTTAAAATATTCCGTCACAAATGTTTTATAACGCTAAAGGTTCTTAAGGTTAAGGTCGTATCACGGATGTCGTGTGGCGCTGATACGCGAACTTTTCTTCTGTATAGATCAACGATCCGGTCGAAATTAGACTATGCGTGTTGTGTTTATGATGGTGCTTGTAGCACAGCGAAACAACCACTAGGCACCATCTACCACCCTCTCTACGTATTGCTACTGGCGCATTTCGCACCTCTCCAGTTGCCAGTGTTTTATCAGATGCAAACGAACCATGCCTTGCTTTACGACGTGAATTACTATGGATGCGTTATGCATGTAAGCTTTCCCAGTTGCCTGGCCATCCTACTTACCGGTCAGTGTTCTCGCGGCATGCTCTGGCTCTGTTTAGATGACGACGCGGAAGTGTTTTACCTTTCTGCGTCAGAATCCGAGCGCTATTCTTGATTGATTATTTGGGCTTAAGGGCGCGCCGTCTACAAGGTCATTTCGCCCCCAACCGAGCGCTTTTCAAGGAAAACAATGTGAGACTACGCGGGATGGTGCGTGCGACGTCGTTAAAATGTCCTTTGAAACTGACGTCGCCAAGCATCGATCTGTGGGGTGGGGGTGGCCGAGTGGTTAAGGTGTTAGGCTTTGGGTACCAAAGGTCCCGGGTTCGACACTTGCACCGCTCTGGACATTTCTCAATTCCGTGGCCCACTGGCGAAACCGTGTGGGCGGCGCCATTAACCATGAATGTGCATAAAGTGCGTCGTGAATCACCTAGTGAACAAACATCGATGTGTTACTCTCATGCTTGAGGAAAGATGACGTCCTTCCAAAGAAACTTAAAGTACGGGCATTAGAACTGACCTCATCATACAAAAACTATACGTCAACGTATACAGACGGTTCGAAGACGAACACCGCTGTTGGATGTGCCTTTGTGTCGGATACTGTGAGTAAATCGTTTTCTCTTCCAGCCGACGCATCTTACACATCGGAGCTGGTCGCCATAAACATTGCTTTGAGTTTCATCGATATTGACAATCATGCACAGCTCGTACTATTCAGCGACTCGTGCTAGGAGTGTTTTCTCCATCGAACTCGATTTTACAGGATATTTTGTCTAGACTCACATCGCCGACCATCAGAGGGAAAATGGTCATATTCTGCTTGATTCCGAGCCGCTCGGGCATCTGTGGCAACAAGGCCGTTGATGCTGCAGCGAATCGTGCTGCTCGGGCTCCTCACACGCGACGTCTCCCCTCCTTGCCAATGACTTCTATCGACAAACAAAAACCCACCTCATAACTAGATGGCATGCCAGTTTGGACCAGGGTGGGAATTAAGACACTTCTTTAGAGGCTTTATCTCTGAAAACATTTTTGCACCCTGGGTTCATACTGGATAGGATGAGCTTCAGATGTACTCCGATACAAATGTGGGAACAAAGTGTCAATAAAATCAAACAGAAGAACGCCCACAGAAACGCTGGCTGTTACACTTACGGTTACCACTCAAGCTAACCACTTTTCGTAGCAGTCAGCAGCCCGACCACAGCTTCCCACACTTCTCAATCTCAACCACCGGAATTGCAGACGACAACGCGCCAACAGCGCGTGCAACACGGCGCGCATGCGCACTGAGTACAATGTTCTCAGGCTCCGTAGCCTCGCCTCTGAAAATCTAACCAGCCGACATCACGACAACAGGTCAGTGGTGGGTATTTTGGAGATAACTTGCAGGACTATGAGATCCAGGGATACAATATGAAACTTTCGAAGGAAGTGCCTTATTCTTGGTGACTTTAATCTAAAAGGATATGAAAATGTTGGTGTTGGCTCCCCATCATGCAAAGTGTTTAGGAAGTGCCTTGAACAGGACCTGTTCTTACACCAATTTATAACGTAACCTACCAGGCATGGCTCATTCTTGGACCTTGTATTCTCGGATTTAAGTGACTTGGTTCGAGACTTGAGCGTAGGAGAAACTCTTGGAAGAAGTTAACATAACATAGTTAGATTCAAGGCGCATGTAGTGCAAATTATTCAGGATAACTTGGTAAAGGTTCCAAATTTCAACAGAGCAAACTTTGACTGCAAGAGAGCGGCTTTAAGTGCCATAAGATGGGAATAAGAATTCTCCGATTTAAATGCCTCTGAAATGTGGAAAAAGTTCAAATCTTACTTGAAGGACATTCAGATTAGACATGCACCCCAAAAGCCAAGACGCAAAAGAAGGATAGGAAAGCCAGCATGGCTTACACCAGACTTGGTAAAAACAATTAAGGCTAAGAAAGCTGCATTCAGAGTGCTTAAGGAACCTTCAAATATCGTAAATCTAAAGGCGTATCGAATAGCTGGGGACACAGCGAAGCAAAAAAAAAAAAAAACGAGCAGCAAAGGGAGCAAAAGAACTGGATTTAGCTAGGAACTGTAATGGGGACAGCAAAAAGTTTTTTTTTAAGTTTCTAGAAGCTGAGTAAAGTTTCTAGCACAATTGGTCCACTGGAAGTACATTGGACTATATTGGGTGAGGATATTAAGATGGTTGAGGAGCTGAGCAAGCAGTTTAAATCAGTGTTTACATTGGAAGATATGACCAATCTGCCGACTGTACACCATAGTTCAGTGACATGTGATCGGATAATTGATGTTGATTTCATTGATAGTGATGTTGTTTTCAATCGTACCAGGAAAATAAAGCCAAATAAGGCAGCAGAACCTGACCAAATTTATGCTAGGGTATTGTGGGAAGCTGAAAAGGAGCTGGCATTACCACTTAGTATAATATTTTGTAGATCTGTTTCACAAAATGAAATTCCAACAGGTTTGAAAAGGACAAATGTAGTTCCTATTTTCAAGAAAGGACAAAGAGGGAAAGTTGAAAACTGTAGGCCAGTAAGTCTCACATCTCAAGTCTGTAAAGTACCCGAATCAATTATCAAGGATAGAATAGTTGGTTATTTGGAAGGAAACAGATTATTTCAAGGTACTCAACTTGGGTTTAAGAAAGGGCGATCATGCCTCACAAATCTTTTGGAATTTTGGACTTTCTGACTACTTTTCGCTTCCTTTCACTGTTTGATGGTGTTGCTTACATTGAACTGCTTGGCTGATGATGTTGCTTTAATTTCACTGTTTCATTGACGATGCTATGGGCGCTGCATGACCGATGCAGTCGATGCGGTAACTCCTAATAACCAACCAACCAACCAGTCAATGTCGTGATGCAGTGTGCCCCAGCTGTAGTATATAACATCCAAGTTAATGACTGTTGGGTGCTGGGCCTATAAGCCTTCTATGGTGGGACATTGGTATCAAATGGCGCCCATGATTTTGTCTTACTTCTTCCATTAACAGCCGCACAGGCTGTCTGGCTGCATGAACCGTGCTGATAGATTGATGGCACCCTATACCCTTGGCTAAGATGATGCGATTGAACCGGAATTTTCCCACAGGGTGGTGAGTTCAGGATCACTGTAACGAGCTCAACTTCACCTGACCCCCGTTCCCTTAAAGCCACCCCCCAACACACATTCCTGTGAACTTGGTTGAAAGAATAGTTTCTATAATACCTCACGAATGCACTATTTTTCAATATAATTGTATTGAGTTTTCATGGTATAATAATTAGAGCATTTCTGCTTCCATATTAAACTCAGGCTCGATGACATGCGAACTGCACGGAGGTGTTCTGGTTGATATGCGATGCTTTGAAAGAATATTCACTAAATTGTCTTGATGTACTTCCCCCTTCCATCATATTTGAATCCAAATTACATTATAATGTTTTTAAAAATGATCTGGATAATATGTATCGTGCACCATTTTGTTATGTGCATGTGTGCTGTTTACTGTGAATGTGTTTGCCTTTGTTCTTTTTCGTGGTATTATGTGCTTTGACTAGTTCTGTTATGTCACTGCACTCACTTCTGTATTTTATGTGATGTGCTGCTTCTTTCGTGTTACTCACTAAGCGTTGCCGTGCTGTAACTTTTGTTTGTTTTAAGGTGCTTGCGAACCGGAAGTGCGTGTCAGCACTTTACCTGCCTTATAATTCGACCTCATTTTCTGTATAAATAGCACGCGCAGTCCATGACTATCTATTTTGAATATATTAGAGAGGTTAGCGACGTCTTCAATAACTCATTAAGGATGTTGCTGTTCTGTGCGTAAGCTTAAAGCTCAACTCTGCACCGTGTATATCGGATGTCGCAGCTGTTTCATCGTGGTTGTGGTTGTTCACGTCGGCTGCTGATAATTGCGTACTCGTTTGAGGTGCTTCCTCAGTGGGGCGGCTTGTATGGCTGCTCCCACTGTGGTGTTCACCCGCTGGCGGTAAGCAGCTCCTGCTCCGGGTCTGACCGCGTGTGCTGGTGTTTCAGGCTGTGACACAATGTGCCGACGCTGATAGCTGCGGCGCTGTCGGCGAGTATGATGAACGGCAAACCCTTGGTCGAGTACTCTGACGTTTCCTCCGAGGCGCTTAGTGAGCCGGAGGCCGGCGAAATCCAGAGCGACGGTGAATTGAGCGACGGCGAAGTGTCGCCGGCGAGTCCGGAGCCCACGCCGCGGTCGCGTCGCCGCCGCCGCTCGCGCGCGTCGCGTTTGCCGCCGGTCGCGTCACTGCTGCCGCTGGCGCAGACCGCCCAGTCGCCGTCGCCGTTGCCGCTGCCGGCGAGCGCGGCTGCGTCGGGCGAGTACCAGCGCGACTCGCCGGCGTCGCCGCTTTTGGCGGAGCGGTCTCGCGCGCGCTCGTCGGCGCGACCATCGGCGGCGTCGCCGGCTGCCGGCGAGCGGTACCGGTTCCGACCGGTGTCACCGCCGCCGCCGCCGCCGCCCCCAGACGCCGACCGGTACCGGGCGCGTCCGGTCAGCCCGGCTACGCCCGACCGACACCGCGGCCGCACCGACTCACCGCCGGCCGACCGGCACGGCGCGCCGCCGGCGTCGCCACCGATGTCGGACCGCTACCGCGGCCGGCCCGCCTCGCCGGACGGCTACGATCGGCACCGGGGCCGGCCTGCGTCGCCTCTGGCGCTGGACCGGCACCGTGCGCGGCCCACCTCGCCCAACGGCACCGACCGCTACCGCGGCAAGGACAAGCGGAAGAAGAAGAAGCGCGACAAGGAGCGCGCCGGCGGCCGGAAGCGGCGCAAGCGGCGCCGGCGCGGCGACACCGCCGACGACCGGCTGCCGAGCGGCAGTCCGTTCTCGTCGCCGGACGACGGCACCAGCCGCGACAGCATGCCGGTGAGCCGGGCATCGCTCGGCGACAGGGCTGCCCGCCACCGACCGGCCAGCCCCGTCAGCCCACCCGACGACCACGACGTGGCCAGCCCGGCCAACGGAGACCGGGCGCCGCAGCGGCGCGCCGCCAGGGACGGTCGCGGCGCGCGCACTCCGCCCTCACCGCCGCCTGCTGAGCCAGCCAAGTGGTCGAGCCGCGGGCGGCCGCACACGCCGCCGCCGCCGCCGGTCGAGAAGCGGCGCAAGTCGCGCTCGCGCAGTCGCGAGCGTCGTCGCCCGCGCAGTCGGAGCGACAGTCGGTCGCCGAGGTGAGCTTTCTGAAACGAGGCCCGTCGCCGGCGGCTGGTTTGCGTTCAGGTGAAAACCACAGTGTAATAATTACACAGGTAACATATGCTGCCTGACCGCAGTGAAGTTATAGTACTGTTTCATGTTTCAGCCTGCTTCTCTATTATGCACGGTTCGTACGTTTATAATAGCCCTCCTTACAATGATGTTGAATTTGTTTGAATCTTATATTTCGGGTACAACCCATGTACGCATGCATACACGCTCATCATACAAGGTGTACAATCTCATACCTTTGCATACAGCTGGCATTAGTCTTATCTTCTCTGTTTTATAAGAATGCCCCATTTAGTATCTAGCGCAGTGTTATCCATGGATGAGAGATGGTTATGTGTTGAAATTTTGTCATTCAGAAAACGGTGCTTTTGAAAACTAGGACACATAATCATATTCCTGAGCTAAAACGCCTTTGAATCCATGCTAGCTTCCATACAATTCTTAAAGTTAGTAGGTTCTTCTTTAATGGATTGTGTATTTTTACAGCAATATAGCTGCTGTATAACTTTGTTTACATCGCACGTTGTTTCATCTGTTTCGCTTCCCATGAATAGTTACTACCATGGAGGCCAAAATTATACTTACGACTGTTACAAAGTCTGATATGCGACGACAGAAGTTTTGAATTGTGAAGGAGAAAGTCACTAGATAATTATCTCGAAGCCAAGAACTACAAGTTATCCTCCAATTACAACAGTTGGAAGTATCAAGTCAGCCCGGACGGCATTGGGTGTTACAACGGGTCACGCTGGCAAGGTTGCACGTGGGTGCTGATTGCGGGGATTCGAGCATACCTATAGTTGTGCACACTAGTCTACAGATATGCAGAGTGTGCTCCCATAAGACCGTCGGTGGGCCGCGTTGTGCGGCTCGGGGGCAGTGACGATAGGTGTGACGTGCACTGGCGATGTCAGAAGCAGAGTGACGTCACGGTGACCGCGCTGGCAGATATGTGTGCGTGCTTGTGACGACTTCCTGTCGGGGTCGGAGGCGGCTCGCGTCAACTCAGTGCTCACAGCTGGCGGCATCCACTTGGCGTGTTTGAAGTGAACTTATCCTATGGATGCCAACACGCAGATCAGAAGATCGCCGGCGCAGAGTATATGGCGCGCTCCTAAGCACTGTGTGTCCAAATTAATTTTAAATTGAGTGTGTGATGTTAATAGGTAACTTCTACTTTTGCTCTAAATGCAACTAAAATGTTGGAGCTTAATGCATCTTGCACATAGTACATCGGTGTATAATACATCGTTTATGCAACTGCATAACATGATCCTAGCTCTGCATACATTCTGCATACAGCCCAGCATCACTTCCAAGCCCAGAAGCGACAATTGACAATTTTTCCATTCATGCCAGCTGTACTTTTTTTGTCAGGTATCTTTTTTTTTGGGTTGCACTGATATAGACCTATGGATGATGTGACCAGAAAGCTAAATATCTACTCGAGTGTAGATATTTGTCCTGCTATGTACTGTTTTCCACCGAAATTTACGAACTTGGACATACTGCTTAAATACCGGACTACGACTACCAACATGTGGGCCAGAGAGCACGTGGGGAACCGGAGGTTAGAATGTGTTATAGTATTCCAGCTATGTATGAAGAGCTATGACAATTTACAGGTATCTACTCAGCTGTGCAAAATGAAAACCGTCCCCAGTTTATGTTTGTAACGAATCTGGAGGGCTGAGAGAGAATTGCTTTCAAGTGTCCATTTAGTGACCAAGATTAATATTTGTTCACTGCAAGTTCTGGGGCTAAGCTTTTCTTTTTCTTTTTTATTTGATTTAATTTAAGTTTTTTTTTCATAAGTTTAGTCTCAGTTGTTCCTGGGGTGGCTTTAGGAACCAGGGTTCTATTGCTAAGCAAAGATTGTTTCGTGACCCCTGATCCCACCACCCGATCCATGAATTCCAGTTCAACGGCAGAATTGTGATAGAAAGTTTAACATGCCGTCAATGCACCGACACGGCCGCCCGGTGGCTCGTCCCCGGCCTTATCGGACCAGCTGCCAACTTTCCAACTGACACTCCCGGCGGAGGGCTAAATGCGAGCGCGCTTAGCGACTCGAACCCTGTGTTGCCAGGACAGGGGAGACCAGTGCAGGCCAACGCTCTAACCAACTGAGCTACCGGGACGGCAAATCATGCTGCCCTGATTTACGCAGTCCAGCCTTGGCTGCGACCTCCATGAAGCATAGGTTAACACGGTGGGGAGTCATCCTCAAGTCACTGAGTGAAATCCAGTAAAGGAAGCCGAGGAACTGAGATGCAGTCTATACAGCCTTTCATAATTCGTCAGACGAGTACCTCCAAACTGTATGCTTTTAGAACGCTGATATGTTAATGCCATGCGCTTCATTTCATCATGCACCATATTCAGTTAGCACTGTCGCTCCACATTGGTTTTGTGTCGAGGCTGCGCTGTGTCGAGGGTGATTGCGTTTAACGCGTACTATGTGTGACCTAGCACTGTGCTGCCGGCCGGCCGACTCCACGGCTCCGACTCGCTGCCGCCTGACGGTCCCTTCCTGGTCCCGGCCCCTCCGCCACCACCGCCTGTCGCCACTCTGGTGAACTACAGCGACAGCAGCGGCAGCGGGTCTCCGCAGCCCGAGTCCTGCTCGCTGCACCACCTGATGGCGCTGGCGCGCCGCCTCATGGCGCCGAGCGGCGTCGCTCGGCCGTCTGACGGCGGCTCCGGGTCGGCTCGGCATCCTGCGGACGGTGCCGTCCCGGGTCAGCAGCCTCAACACGGGCCAGGGACAGGGACAGGGCAGAAGCCTCGCGGCGGTACCGATCCCGGTCACGGACGTGCGCAGACAGCTCAGAACGGCCCTGCGCTGGTTGAGGGGTCGTCTGATGGTTTCTATGTGGATCAGCAGCCTCTGAAAGACCTGTGCGCTAGTCATGCGCGGCAGTACGCTTTTGCCCCTGGTAGCGAAGCACGCGGCAGCTCTACGCGTATGGTGGAGACCGCGCCCAGCCAGCATGAGACGGCCACTCAGCGTGACGATCCCCCGCAACAGAAAACAGCTCAACGACAACGACTGCCAAACAGAGATCAGCTGTCTCGGCTGCTGTGTCGCCAGCTGACCCAAGTCAACGAGCAACTGCTCCCGCCGAATGGACAGGTGGCTCCCCGGCTTGGCAAGCAGCTGGTCCCACAGCCTCAGCGGCACGCTCAGCCGACGCCAAATCCGCATCCTGAGCCGACAAGGAAGCCGCGGCAGCTCCAACCCAACCAGCAATACCAGCAAGAGCTGAACAGAAAGCAGTTTTATCACAAAAAGCGACAACTTGAGTTGGATAAGGAGCAGCCCCGTCCGACGCACCGCCCAGCCGAACTGCAGGCGACACCGTCCCGCAGCGTTCAGGGGACTTCCTCGAAGCATCCTGCCCGAAAAAGGTATCCTCGTCCTGCACAATTCTCGCCTCAATCGACCCCAACAGTGGCACTCTGTTAAACTTCGGTTTAGAAGCTGTGCGTGCTCATGCCGTCCTGTTATTATCTTTCATCACGCGCTGTTTTGCCGTTGTATTGATGAGCTGTGTTCTAACCATTTGACAGAGCGTTTTGAGCGCGGCATGATCAGGTGACCAATGCGACCGGGATCCCACCAGCATCACTACGGTGATGTGGCGTGTGTCCTATTGTGCTTGTGTTGAACCTGGAATGCCGCCATTTCCACATGTCAAAGGTAGCGTAAGAAAGCAATCCTTGACCTATCTGCACTGTTGTGTAGGCAGTGTGTGAGATCTCGCGCGATAGTTTTCCCTTCGAGATTACTAACCAATGACCGGACGGGTTTCAGATATAGGAAAAATTATTCAAGGTCACGTAGTCGAAGCCCAGTGAAGTCGAAGAAGAGTTCCAGGAGCTCACCATACAGCAGGAAACGGGCGAGGTATGTAGGTAAACTGTAAACGTCGTGTGCGAGTCAATGATGGTGACAGAGTTCACCGCACACTATTGTCGATTATTCGGGCTTTGGCCGCTGGAAATTATCTGGAACGATGCTGTACAGTAATAAAGCAAGTCTGCAATTTGGAACACTCATAGCTAGAAACGACGCTGGCTGTCTCATCAGAATGTGTCTTTTAGTGTGGGATCATAGAGCACTGCTTATGCTAGTGTTATTTTTCTTTTGTGGTTTCGTGTGAGGTACGCATATGTTTGATCAGTGATAAACGAGCTTCGTCATTATTCAAATGTTTCATGGGTTTCCATCTGGTCAAATGTTCACTTATTCGATCCCTGCAACTGTTTGATGTGGCTCAAATCCCAGGAGAGGTACATTCGGGAAAACAAAGTTTATATAGGCACATAATGTATTTTCTAGTTACTTTGATGCACTAGGTTTCCATGGCTGTGGCCCCGAGCTGGGGTCAGCGAGACGGTGGACTGGTATGGGTGAAGACTGGGTGGGTGTCACTTCACACAAATTAGAGGATTTGGACATATTGACTAGTCGCGACGGCTGAATATGTGGTGTGTGTTTCTGCGAATGCAGCTCTAGTGCCATAATATATGGTTTGTGATGGTGTGAGAGTAGCTCCTCAATTATTTCATGCATGATGATGCGAGTGTATGTCCTTAATGGTGTAATCTATGGAGTATGATATATTACTCTCTTTAATATATCATACTCCACTTTCACTGACTTTCACTGAGTCTCTTTCACTGACAGACGGCGCTCCCGTTCCCGCTCCCGTTCGAGGTCTCGCTCGCGGTCTCGCTCGCGGTCGCCGTCCCACTCGAGCCGGTACCAGGGCAGCCGTCGCCTGCCGTCCGCCAAGAAGCTGACCGCCGAGGCGAGGATGTCCGAGACGTCGCTGTTCGCCGAGCTGGTCAAGCAGAAAAAGATGCAGGAGCAGGTGTTGCGGCTGCCGTGCCTGAAGAAGGAGCACACGTCCGTACGGCGCTCGGCCAGACGCCACCCTCCCGGCAGTAAGGTATGGCCGCCAGCGGTGTGATGCAGCTGCTGCTGTCCGGCCTGGCCGCCGACAGTCAGCTGCTGACTGGCCGTCACACAGCGGCGGCCAGACGCCACCCTCCCGGCAGTAAGGTATGGCCGCCAGCGGTGTGATGCAGCTGCTGCTGTCCGGCCTGGCCGCCGACAGTCAGCTGCTGACAGGCCGTCACACAGCGGCGGCCATACGGTGTGGCTGCGTTCACATCGACGCGGGCTGCCACGAGCACACACGGCGCCCAACCCCGACACTGGCCGAAACAGCCGGTCATTTTTGGCTAATTCGGCGGTAATATACGCAGTAAGAACACAAAGAGTAACAAACGCTCACCGGCCTCATGACAGCACGCAGGGATTTTGCATTGTATGATGTATGGTCGTTAGTTGCACGTTTCCACCACTTCCCGGTTCCTATCGACTGTAACATAAATCGAATACGTCCTACAACTGGACCCAAAGGTAATTGAGCTGAAAGGTAACCTATTGTCTCGCCCTCCCTCCCTCTCCCTCTCGCCCCATGTCTTCGATATTTTGATGGTGCACCTCGATTCTATCAGATGCGGAACATTCACTTTTTAGCGTTGCAACCATTTACATCCATTCCATATCGCGACGTTCTTCCTGGTCAGATAATGTTGCGAGGCATTTGCTACTATTGTATAGCACAGGATACAAACACCATAATGGACATGCAGGATTGAGTCCCGTTGGTCCGGAGCAGTGGTTGCAGTTGCTAGAGTCTTGAAAGAGAGCCGGCCATGAATTTCATGTTAAAATTTGGTGAATTAAGCTAAGCTGCAGCTACCTAAGCGAGATATACTGTGTCAATAGATGTAAACTGAAAACATTGAGACACAAAAAAAAATATTGCGATTGAACATCTCCCTCCCAGTTTGCCTGTGCCTCCAGGGGGACGGCGACGGCTACGGATGCCGTGAGCTTTTGGAATGCTTTTCGGTCATATTTTGGAGATGGAAGGCTGTCGAAAATTGAAGTATAGGTCAATTGCTCGTGACGATACGGTACGTCCTCGTCTCCTGAGAAACGTTGACCGGGATGTGACCCGGCGCGTGTCGACAGGACAAGGACTACGCCTATGTGGAGGACGACGAGGACGTGATCGAAGTCAGTCCGCCGCAGTCCCAGCCGCTGCCGCCGCCGCCGCCGCCGCCGCCGCCACCACCACTGCCACCACCGCCACCGCCTCCGCCGCCGCCACCGCCCGCCGTCACAGCGGCCAGGCCGGACCGCGCCGTGGCCGCAGCGCTGGCAGCGGCTGTAGCACTGGCTGTCGCCCCGGCCCCGGCCCCGCCCCCGCCCCCGCCCCCGCCCCCGCCCCCGGCTGCGGCTCCAGCCCCAGCTCCGGCGCCGGCTGCGACCGCTGCGCCGCAGCCGGACATCGTGGGCCGACCGAGCCTCACCAAACTGCCGATGCCGCCGGGCGTGGTGGGCGACCAGCTGGACGCGGTGGACTCGTCGCCAGACCTCTCGCCCGACCAGCTGCAGGCGAAACCGCTGCCGCGCCAGCGGCGCGCCTTCGACCGGCTCATCCGCGACCTGCCCATGCCTCCCGGTCATGGCGGTTAGTAGCGGCCCAGCCGGCACCCTGCGCGTGCGGTGGTGTGTATAGACGACTGCTATTGGCATGCAGGCAGGCGTTGTGGCTGGTTTGTCTGCAGTCACGGAAGTGCTTTTCACCTGGTGGCGTCGTGAAGTTTAGTTAAATTATTCATGGATGTTTGTCCGCATATCTCAAGCACGCTTGTTGGTAATAGCATTGATTACATTGCTGACGGATGTTGAAGTTTTGACGACGTTAAATAAACTCTTACGTTGTCTTGGTGATAACTGTCACAGGCCCTGTTCAATCCTTATGGACATACGTTGCCATGTTCCCATGAGTGTGGCTTTGATGTGTTACGTAACATTTTCATCAGTAAATATTTCCCAGCCGTGACCAAATGTATCTTGTATTACAAGGGAAATGAATGGTATGCAAAGGAAATCAATGCTAGCCTCTCATGACCAATCAAGGCGGTGTGAAATCCTTGGCCTGATATATCTTCTTACTGAAATCGAACTGCGTAATTTCCTGACGTACTTGAAAGACATAGCACCTATTTGATCATTATGCGCGTTTTCAGGTGCCCAGTGTTGATAGCAGGTTGGCCGATGTATTGTTCCGGCTCTGCCGGATGATGAAATCACGATGACGTCACTGTTATATTGCAGTGGCCTGGACTGGTACTGAGGAGCTGTTGCCGGACAATAGTGACATCACCATGACGCTTCTGGTGTATTGCAGTGGGCCCGGCGGGCAGTCAGTAGCTGTGGCCGGACGATACTGACATCACCATGACGCCTCTGGTGTATTGCAGTGGGCCCGGCGGGCAGTCAGTAGCTGTGGCCGGACGATACTGACATCACCATGACGCCTCTGGTGTATTGCAGTGGGCCCGGCGGGCAGTCAGTAGCTGTGGCCGGACGATACTGACATCACCACGACGTCACTGTTATATTAGTGGCCCGGCGGGCAGTGAGCTGTGGCCGGACGATACTGACATCACCATGACGTCACTGTTATATTAGTGGCCCGGCGGGCAGTCAGTAGCTGTGGCCGGACGATACTGACATCACCACGACGTCACTGTTATATTAGTGGCCCGGCGGGCAGTGAGCTGTTGCCGGACGATACTGACATCACCATGACGTCACTGTTGTATTAGTGGCCCGGCGGGCAGTCAGTAGCTGTGGCCGGACGATACTGACATCACCATGACGTCACTGTTATATTAGTGGCCCGGCGGGCAGTGAGCTGTGGCCGGACGATACTGACATCACCATGACGTCACTGTTATATTAGTGGCCCGGCGGGTACTAAGAAGTTGTGGCCTGACGATATTGACATCACGATGACGTCACTGGTGTATTGCAGTGGCCTCGGTGGGTACTGAGGAGCTGTCGCCAGACGAGGACGGATTTATGATGTCGCCGGCGGCGTCTAGGCTGGACATGCCTCACTTCAAGCGACCCAGGATTCTACACAAGCGGCGCGAGGTGAGAGATATGTTTTCGGATGCTTCGTCACATTGGCGATCCGGTCGTTGGTATGGCCGCGCACGGATTATGGAAATGGACCTTGAGCCACGGCTTGTTAAGTCCAAGGTTATATTTCATGGTGTATTTGTTGAGTGGATAATTCAAGCAATACTTGGGCGCTAAATGACCAACCATGGTCGATGCGCCCTAAAACCACAATCACACACACATTCAAGCAATACTCATGAAATTATTTTCGGTATGCAACATGACGTAGTGTGCAAGCGAAAATATCGAGAGGTGATGCTTCTTTTCGATGCAATGTTATTTTCAGTTGGGCATTGCAGGGTATCAATTTTTGTTTGGGAATTCATGTGAGGAAATTGAAGGCAAAGGTGTGAAACTAAGCTCTTTGGTTGTCATTTCCCAGCCAAGTCAAAAACGTTTGGTGCATCAGCCCGTCACTATCTTCGATATGAAGAGGAGAATTGTAGGAACTCAATTTAGATTATATTTTTTTTCTGCTGCTGATATAAAAAAGACTCCTTTTCAAGTCTTTTTTTTCAGGGACGAGGGCGTTTTATCAAATAAATTGGCAGCCATTGCCAGTTAAACGTTATGCTAGAAAAATAGTTAGCGTATATCGTTTTTATGATTAAAATCAGGAGCAGATAACTTTCTAGAGAGAATAGTGTTGTAGATGACAAGCATCCAGAACAAAGTCGTGTTGTGGCCCTGTATCAGGATGGGGTCAGTCTGGTATGCTGACTGCGCCTGTGTCGCAGGCTGAGAGCAAGACCTGGGGCGACCGGTGTGTGGACGCGTTCGAGCTGATTGCCCAGGTGGGCCAGGGCACCTACGGACAAGTGTACAAGGCGAAAAATCTGCAGACGGGTACGTCGTGCCGTCCGGTTGAATGGGGTGTGCTGTCGTTCGCGCTGTGTAACTAGTGTAACTGACGATCGCCGCGTAACCAGTGTAGCTGACGATCGCCGCGTAGCCAGTGCAGCTGACGATCGCTGGACTGCAATAGTCTGTCTAGCTTTGTTGTTTTCGTTTGCAGTTTACGTTCGTCTTTCTGGTGGTTTATGAGTGGAGGTCGCGGTCCGCAGGTACCATGACATGTGCATTGCGCATTGTACTCGTGCTGTTAGTGCTGGTGATTGTTGGTCTAGCCATTAAATAAACCATTAATATGTTCGTTTGAAACTCATTCAGCCAAGTATATCAATTATAAAATGTTGACATGCATAGACAAGCAGTGATCCACTGATCCACCGTGCATAGACTAAGCAGCTGGTTGATGAGCAGTGTAGGGTTAGTGTTGTGTTGGAAGACGCCGTCGATATCGTGGACCTGTTCTTGGTCCGTAGGTGAAGTGGTGGCATTGAAAAAGGTGCGGCTGGAGAACGAAAAGGAAGGCTTCCCGATTACGGCTGTGAGGGAAATCAAAATCCTGCGGCAACTCAATCACAGAAACATAGTCAATATTAAGGAAATTGTCACCGACAAACAGACGGCCGTCGACTTCCGAAAGGTGGGTGACCCATGATTCCTCATCGGCGGCAGTCATGTATACGACGCACTTCGTTTCCTAAACCTTCTTGGAGTGTCGTTTTTTAAACATTTTAACGAGATGACTGCCTCACAGGTCGCCTCGGGCTGGGGTCCTGGGTTCCCCAGTGCCCGCCGGCCCGGCCGGCCGGGGTCAAGGGGTGGGCGGCGCTGGATCCTGGTCGGGGTGGTGAGTCTCTCTCTCCCGGCCTGGTGAAGGCGTCGCCTGCCCCGTATAGCTCCTCGGGCGCCTGACGACCCCCGTTCGCGGGACCCAGGCGTCCCCCAGTAGGGCCCTATGCGGTGGGGCGACCGAGGAGCAGAAACAAAAACACACTACATGGCAACCAGAATAACCAAAAACTCACCTGGTCCCTCTCGTAGGGGCCAGACCTGCCCCCACCCGTCGTGGGTGGGGGTTCCCCTAGCACAGACAGCGCTAACGTTCCCCCTGCACCTCGGGTCCTCATTTTCAGAGGACTTACGATGAGTCTTGCATCTTTATCTCCATTTCAACGACGAAACGGATGCGACATATTTGGAAGCATTGCTAGATGTGAGAGGTTGAAGGATGGTGCTTTGGAGGTGGAGCTTGTGGTGGCCAAGGAGGCGGAGATTGCCCTGAGGATATCTGAGTTCGTGTACAGTGTGCGGAGAGGTGACACGAGAGTGGATGAGAGTATTGCAATTAAAGTAGAACCCCGTCGAACAAAAAACACATCTAGAGGACTAATAAAATGCTATGACCTGAGCGGCGTACCTGAGGACGAGATAGTTGATGGATTGTCCGAGTTTGGAGTCACGGAAGCGAGAAGGATGATGGTGAGAAGAGGTGCGGACACAGTCCAGACAAATAACATAATTTTGACTTTTAACAGAACAGACATACCATCAGAAATCGTGTGGAGTACGTGCGTGTGAAGGTGCGTCTCTTCCTCCCCAACCCAATGCGCTGTTTTAGGTGCCAGAGATATGGGCATACGACTCAATTTTGTAGAAATCGCCCAGCATGTGGTAAGTGTGCCTCGAATGACCATACTTTCGAGCACTGCACTTCCTCGACCCCCAGTATGTGAGCTGTGAGAGAGAACGAAGCCACCACACATCTTCTGACCGAACTTGTCCGTCCTACTTGAGGGAAAAAGAAATCATAGCGATCAAACACACACAAAAAATTACCTTTCTGGAAGCAAGAGACTTATATGACCGATCACATCCCAAAGCGTCTCACGCTTCGAAATTGAAAAATACACCAGTCCATAGTCTGACACCTCCGCAACACATACAGCCCGAAAAGGCATCTAATCTCATGGTTCAGTTGACTGCCCTCCTTCGAGCCTTTGGTGCTCCTCTTGCGTCTCCGGTGAGGCAGGGGCGGCCAATCCAAAGTGTTGCGGAAGAAACCATAGCCCCACCCACCACCAGTAGGGCCGCCAACGAGCCGTCCGAGACCTCATCCAAAACAACATTTAGAGATGGGGAGTGGACACAGGTCCACCTGTCAAAGAGACCCACCCGTTCGATCTCCTCCACCCAAACCCAGCCCCTACTCACCCACCATGAATCCTCCGCCTCCTCCTTCCTCCAATCCCCCTACACCTCCTTCATGTACCGCCACCACCTCCAAATCCCTCCTTTCCACCTCCTCCATCCCTGAACCCTCCGCGCTTCCTCCGAGTCAGACCTCGCCCTCCCTTTCAACCTCTACTTCTCACCTCCCTCGCCGTCTCGTAGTACAGACCGATCTTTTCAAATATCCGAGGCTAGGTTTACTCATCAAGAAGCCGAAAGGCGAGCTCGTGAAGCGAAGCGAGCGCGGCTCATTGACATGGAGAAGGCCCAAGCGATGAGCCGCCAAGACGCTGACAAGGCTCCACCCCAAAGGCCGGCCATCCCGTCGGCAGGGCGGCGAGTGGAGGGACCGGCTTCCTACAGCATGGGCCCTCCCCCACCCCACATAACATACATAACGACATGCTGAAACACATTCCACCACGTGCACTTACTACTATGTTGAAGACCCTGAACTCCCTCTGGGTCAAAGACAGCGTTGGAAAAGTGGCCCTTTTTTGGAACTTTTGGAATCCAAAGAATTATACACTCCGGAAAAAATACACTCCTTGCATTGCTGGATGAAGACATACTTAACTAGCAAGACAGCTAGATGTCATTATGCAATAGTGATAACTTGGGTGGAGAGGAAGATTCAGTCATACTGGGTCCCCTACCACATGAAGTTTCCAGTATAACTGAGGATAATACACATTTGTTATTTTGGGTCATCTGTAGGCACATTCCAAGAGGAGGCAGGAGTGGAGCCGAAAATGAGATGCCAGCCACATTGGAAGAATGTCAGTTTGCTAGTATGCACAAGTACAACATATGTCAATGGATGGCAAAATATGGATCACTGCAGTCTGAATATGATCTTAATTCCACTGAAAATTCCATATTTCACAACATTCCATCTTCCATATTATTCCATAACATTCCATTTGTGCATGTGCGATTTCTGGTGAGGTGCAGATGAATTAATAAACAGCCACCAATGCATTCATGTGTATGTTCTCCATTTGTGGACAAACCTCAGAACAGAGTCCAGATGTGCCCAGAAGAATGTATGGATGAACACCAAGAGGTAGAGTGGCATCCACACAACCGGTAAGCCACAAAGTGTAGCACTTCCCCCAACTCTCCAAAATACTGGTGGATATGAGCCATGTTTTGCTACAGCATAGGAATTGTCATGGGCACTATTACTTTTCCACACATGTTTTACACACATTTTGCCTCCATGAAGCATACAAAGGTATTAGGTTCGGCTAAGTTATGCTAGATTATTTTTTTTTGTAAGTTATTCATTTGTAAAATTCCTTTCGGAATCATTCAGGATTATAAAAAAAAAGTTTTTGAATTTTTGAAAAACACTCAGGCTTTGGCTGTTTGGTTAGAATAGACCATTTACTTTTAATTTGTTAAAGGGAAAAATTGCTTAGAATATTTTTATTAAAAAAGGCTTTCTTGCATCCAGTTAGGCTGCAGCTTTTTCTTCATTTTTAACATCACATTTCTTGGTATATTTCCCAACCAAACCCGAGCCACTTTTTTGGTGTCATTTTGCTACCCAACTGCACTTGCCAAAACACTGTGTGGTCACATCATGTAAGTACCTACATTATGAACACATTCATAATCATTGCACGAAAAATAAATGTCAAGAAATCAAATCACCTTAAACTGCAAATTTGTCCATTCAGAAAGTCACAGACCAGAAATGTTAAAAGTATAATGGTATTCAATGGAGAATGGGGACAGGATGCACCTAATAATTCCTGAACATTTCATGAATGCACAAATAATGCTTGAATGCATGCATATCTATAATATCTGCAGTCAATGTGCACTGAAGAGGCCCAGCCCCCATTTTGAAAGAAAAACATTCACGCTTTAAAATGTGGTAAGTGAAAACAAGATTTTACAGACAAAAGCAAAACAATCAGTTTTTTTTCGTTTCTACGCTTGTCGGCAAAACATAGCAGCAATTAATATTATCGTGTCCTGCTCCTTGTATTATCTGAAGATATCCCTTCACACAACACAAGCTTACAGCCTTGGTTTATCCAAATCAATAACTCGAATTACCGCGAAGATATTTGATATAGGTAAGTAGGTAGGTACCTACATAGTCAGATAATACAACCTCCCATACCTCGAGCCAAACACCCAGTCAATTCCATCCGGATAGCAGCGCAGAGCTTTAAAGAAAATCCTTCGTTGAATAAAAAAAACACTACGCTCCGCTTACCAAATATAGGAATTCACCTTCACCAGCCCGACCGCGTTCTTGGATTCAATGAGTTCACCGCTCTCCATCTCCCACTCCGGTCGGAGCTATTTGAACCATTGCCACGAAAAGCCATGGATAATGCATTTCTTCTTGGTTTCTTGGAGAATGATATGTTCTGCATCAATTGGGATGGATAAAACCGTTCACATTTATATTATTAAGCAGTCAGGAGCGATATACATAAAAGATATCGGAAGGATTTTCCCCATGAAAATTGCCTGAATGGTACCAAAACGTTCCTAAAACCTGCTAACACTGCTCCAAAATGAAGACCCATAGAACCAGATATTTCACCTTCTTTCGATTTCATGACTTATATTGTTTCCGAATTTCATCAACAAGCGGGAATAGTTGCATTCATGCCACTCCGACCGCAAGGTTTCCCCACTCCGGACAAATTCAGATTTACGTGTTTTGACCTAATCCTCTACACTCTTATAAGCCTCATTCTGATCCAATGATTAATTTCTTCCCATAATCCTGATTATTATTAATTGAGAAAAAAGTTTCCTGTAATTCTCTTGGGAGTTTCCTCGAACTTATTTTCATTTCTTGGTATTTCATAGCAATCATGGTGCTTAAGGAGACACTAATTTCCGCTCGTCCGTGACGATAGTCGGTTTTATAGCGTCAATTTCCCCACCCGTCTAGTCGCTTTTCATCCTTCCAAGTCATTCCTTGCTTCAACTAAACATTCCAGACATGAACTAAAAAGTGCATTGAAATACATTTAATATTAATAAGAATTGACTGCAATATTACTTTTTCAGCTTTCTCATTTGAAAAAAAATTTCTTCGTCGTCGAGAGAATAAAAGATTTTAGACGGATTGTTTTAGTATAACTTTCCTTAAACCATTATATAATCCGAAACCCATATCCCGAAGTAACATTTTAGACCCTCCCATTTTAGACCCAGCGGTGCACGAACGTCCTGCTCTCGAGGTATGTTGTGAATTTGTATTAGTTGTGCGGTTTTGGTACCTATGCTAGGAGTGGCAGGTATTGATATATAAACTTGGTTGACATCGATTAAGTATACATTTGTGATCATTTTCTCTACCATTGCTCAGGAAGTTGCCTTATAAGTCATTCACGTAACGTGGATGACTTCAGACGACGATGTGTGGTGTACCCCATCTGGTTGTCTGAGACACTAGGATAAGAACCTAACAAATGACTTAAAGGTGTTTTATTCTTGAGGAAGAAGAATTATCGGGTTATTTTGCGGATTCGACCCCCACGCTCCACCATCTAAGCTACCGATGCCCCAGGGTTTTTATTCTTCATTACAGGAGACATCGCTGCACTTTTTAAAAATTTATACACTTCGTTATATATAAAATGTATATGCTCCGTTACTTGGTGCTTCAACATACACTCCATAATTTGGCAAACTGGGAAATTATACACCCCATAACATAGTGCTTCTCAAGATTATACACTCCATACCTTGGCAAGCGAAAAATTATACACTCCGAATCCAAGACCGAGAAGTGAAAATCCAACACTGGTCAAAGGCGACTTTCCATCAACATGGCGTAAAGCTACTATGATCCCAATCTAAAAGCCCGGCAAGGACAGCTTAGACCCGACGAGCTACCGACCAATATCATTAACATCATCACTCTGCAAACTGATGGAGAAGATGGTTAATGTGACATGGTTTCTGGAACGACACGACATTTTAAATAAAGCACAGTGTGGTTTTAGGAAAAACCGCAGTACTGTCGACCATATTTTAACTCTTGACACCGTGGTACGAGCAGGCTTCCACCAGAATCGTCACGTTGGTGCAGTGCTCTTTGATATCCAAGGAGCATACGACACCACTTGGCGCTGCGGCATTCTTATGAAGGCATTCAGGTATGTAATCCGTGTCTCCATGGGACTTTTCCTCCAGAACTTTTTGTCGAGACGAGTTTTCCGTGTACGTATTGGAAATCACCTGTCGGAGAGATATCCACAGACGGAAGGAGTAACCCAGGCCAGTGTGCTAAGCGTTGCACTCTTTGCCATCATGATTAATGATATATTCGAGTCCCTTCCTCGACAGATTGGCAGGTCACTTTTTGTGGATGATGTTGCAATTTGGTGCTGCACATCCAGCGCACCATCGATGGCCCGGCAGTTGCAGCTAGCAGTATCCCACTTGGAAAATTGGAGCTCAGAGAACGGGCTTCGGTTCTCTGTTGCAAAAACCGTTGGGATACATTTTTGTCGGCGTCGTCGAAGCTGTCCAGACCCATCTATCCAGCTGCATCGGGAACCCATCCCCTTTCGGCGCGCTGCCCGGTTTTTAGGAGTAATTTTTGGCACCCGCCTTACTTACAAGGAACGTTTCAAAGCACTTCGGGAGAAGTGTTTCACATCGGTAAACCTACTGAAGATGGTAGCACGGACGTCCTATGGAGGAGATAGAAAACCATGCTCCTGTTGTATCGCTCCCTCATCCGAGCAAAACTGGACTATGCATGTTTTGTATATATACAAAACATGCATAGTCCAGTTTTGCTGACACACTGACATATATGTCAGTGCGTGTACAACAAGCAAACGCACACTGTACACTGTACACCACTTGTCATTGTGACCGGCGCTTTTCGCACTTCGCCTTCTGTAAGCCTTCTGGGTGAAGTTCATGAACCGCCACTCTCGCTCAGACGTGAAATGCTCGGGATGCGATACGCTTGCAAGCTCCGTCAATTTCCCGACCATCCTACATATTCGCACGTTTTCTCTCGTTGCCTAATCGCATCATTCTGTTGAGGACGCACTATGCATTCCATCCCCTTTTGCGTTAGGATACGTAGGATCTTTGAGGACAGTGGAATTCGACTGAAGGGAATCATGCAGCCCAATTTTACGCAGACGCCACCATGGCAAGTGACCACTCCGAAAATAGACATGTCGCTTTCTTCGGTGAGGAAGGAGGATGCTACGCCACAAGACCGTCTGTCACGTGCCCTGGAACACATAGCCTCATTCGAGGGATATATCCCGATATATACAGACGGATCTAAGACTGATGCAGGTGTGGGCAGTGCATTTGTTTCTAGATCTCTGTCGAGATCTTTTTCCCTACCTCCACATGCGACGGTCTACACATCGGAGCTGATTGCCATCACGAAAGCCCTCAGCATTATCGAAGTAGGGCGGGAGACCTCGCATGTCATTTTTACTGATTCCCTCAGCAGTCTTTGAGCGCTAAGACAGTTTAATCCACCTGACCCCATTGTGCAAGATGTTTTACGGCGTCTTAGACTGCTGGCTCAAGATGGAAAAGCTACTGTCCTGTGTTGGATCCCAAGCCATGTCGGCATCGTGGGGAACGAGACAGCGGATGCTGCTGCGAAGCGAGCAGCTCAAGTTCCCTACTTGCGATCCATGCCGCTCCCCTCGAAGGAATATGACCGTTCTTTTGCAACCTTTGTTTTTAGGAAATGTCAGTCTAGCTGGGACATAGTGCAGGAAAATAAACTGCAAGCGATCAAGCCATGTCTTGGGGAATGACCCTCGTCTTACCGTAGGACGAGGCGGGACGAGGTCGTGCTCTGCCGCCTCAGGCTAGGGCACACCCACCCAACGCACCACTGTTTGCTCTGTGGGGAGGACAGGCCAAAGTGCCCTCGATGCCACGCACCACTGTCAGTACGCCATATTCTGTTATCCTCCCCCCTATTCGCCGATGCTCGAAGACGCCTTGGAATCGTGCAGCCGCCGTCACTCCGTGAACTCCTGGGTGACCATTCACGCGCTGTAACTTCAGGACAGCTGTTTCGCTTTCTCTCGGATGTCAAATTTCGAGCGATTTACACACCTCGCTGACATGAACACTATACGCTCGGAACCGTGACATGTCGCTCCAACTGATCTTCGCTTGCTCTTACTGTTAAGCTGTGTCACTGATGATACTCCCGTTTCACTGTTTCACTGATGATGTTTGCCCGTGCTTACTCTTTCGGTTTCACTGTTTCACTGATGTTACTCCCCTTTCACTGTTCCACTGATGTCTGCTTACGCTTGCTCTTTCTGTTTCACCGTTCCATTTCGCCGTTTCGCTGATGTTGCTTGCGTTTCTCTGTTTCGCTGACGATGTTGTGGGCTGAAATGCACGTTGTGGCTTCGGGACAGCTGTTTCGCCTTCTCTCGGATTCAAGGGTTGGAGCGATTTGCACACCTCGTGGACATGTGGCACTGAAGTGATTTGTCTTTTGAAGCCTCGCATACTGTTGTTCGCATTAATCCTCTTAAGTTGTCCATCTAAAATTGTTATGGGCGCTGTATGACCAACGCAGTCGATGCGCCCGAAAGCCTAAATAACCAACGGAGATGACTGCCTCAGCGAATCGACTCCCGTATACGGTGTACACAAGGTCGTGAGCCTACTCTTGTATACAGGGTACAAAAGGTAGTCATCGAATATACCCTCGTATGCATGGCAAAACGTTTTCCCGAATGTCTCTGCATGTCAGGCCCGACCGGTACAGTTTTGAAACTGTAACAACGTTTTCTTTCCCACAGCATTTCGTGTTCTAATTTCTACACTCTGCGTCAGATGTGGTCCTTTTATCTCGAGTTTTGCAAATTGTTTTATCACATTCTTCTTGAAGCGCGGCAGGAGGTTCGTGGTAGCATTACCGCCTGCATGCAACTTTACAATTATACTGCGTGTTTAACACTCGCCCTCGTTGGTCCAATATCGGAGCCTTATATTCGTGGTATGAGTTAAGAGACGCTCCTTGTCAATTGCGTGTTAAAAGTAGGATCTGAAAGACTGGAGATGCCTTGTGTATTTCTGCCATTGCAGCGCGCGGTGAATCGCCACGCGAAAGTAAAATTATACCCACTTTAGTAGAGTTCACTTTAGTCGTTTGTGGAACAAACCATGTGACCTGATAGGAATGCACCGTGACTGGTCGGCTGTCTCCAGCCTGTTGCTATTTATTTTGTTATCTTTTGGACGGTAGTTAATGTGAGTGGGATGTCCCACGGTTCAATTTCTCGTTGTTTTTATTTCCAACACGTTATCTGTCCGACACTTGACGCTATCAGGACGACACTCACAAGAGCAGGTGTCATCCAATATCTGCTATGATATACAATCGTGCGTGTTAGCGTTTTGCTCCCTCGACCACAAAACCGCCGCCTCAGATTATACTTGGGTATGTCGAGAGCTCGGCAGTTCGCGGGAGAGCAGTGTTGGATTGAAGGCGGACTTGTGCCGGGGCCCGCGCACTCAGCGCTCGACATTGTTCAGTGTGTCTGAGCACGGACCACGCTCTGGCCCGCAGGACAAGGGCTCGTTCTACCTGGTGTTCGAGTACATGGACCACGACCTGATGGGCCTACTCGAGTCTGGCATGGTGGACTTTGACGAGCCGTCCAACGCCAGCATCATGCGGCAGCTGCTGGACGGCCTCAACTACTGCCACCGCAAGAACTTCCTGCATAGGGACATCAAGTGCAGCAATATACTGCTGAACAATAAGTAGGTCGGCCGTGCGCTTGTCGCCACCGCACCGATGTGGTTGGTCGCGTTGGTGCTGTATGGTTTACAGATGACGCATATGCTAGCCTTCGCAGGGAACTCATCCAAGAGAGGGGGAATGGCAATCATCTCCCACACTGTAAGCACTCCGAAAGGCTCCAACGAAGAAGACGAGGTGCCCCTCCGACCAACGAAGTTTTCAGTCGAGGGCACACCTGTGACAGTCCCTAGTGCATCCCTCGCATCCTCCCCTCATCGCTGAACAAACTGGAGCTGAAGGTGTCTTCTCGAAACTTGGCCTCTCATATTGAAAACTTAGATCCGTTGGTAGGCTTCGCTACCCAAGATTTGTGTTTGTGCCATATGTCAATCGTTCAGTGCGTCCTCTTTCCGGCCATGACTTCCATGACAGCCAGCCACTGTTTCGTTCGTGTACAGTGATGCTGCGCCCACGAAGACATCGTGCATGTCCGCCAACGTTCCGCCCCAAGTGGTACGTACACCGGCGCCCCGTGCATCCGTTGGCGCCCTCTATCCACCGACGTCTCCCCTGGTCAGTATCCGCTGGCGCCCTCTGTGTCCACCGACGTCGTTCCTGGCGGGCATATGCTGACATACAGGTTTCTCGACGTTTAGCGTAACTCGAGTGCCGTCACTCGTGTTCACTGACGTTACTCGTGTTCACTGACGTTACTCATGTTCACTGACGTTACACGTGTTCGTCGACGTCACCCGTGCCGCGGCAGGGGCCAGGTGAAGCTGGGCGACTTCGGCCTGGCGCGACTGTACAACGCCGAGGAGTCGCGGCCCTACACCAACAAGGTGATCACGCTGTGGTACCGGCCGCCCGAGCTGCTGCTCGGCGAGGAGCGCTACGGCCCGGCCGTGGACGTGTGGAGCTGCGGCTGCATCCTCGGCGAGCTCTTCCAGAAGAAGCCGCTCTTCCAGGTGCGTGCCACCCGGCTGGGCGGTCGCGGTGGGCACGGCTGGGCTCGGTCCGATGCGCGGTAGCCGCCGGCCGTAGTTGTATTGTGTAGGGAAGTTTTGCTCCCCAGAGCTTTTTCAGACATTTCCCCACTTTGTCTGAGGTAAACTTCCATTAGGCACGTGAACAGACTATGGACCTCAGCGTTACGATAACCCCGGGATAATTATTTCACCAGCTCGCAGCTTCCAATTTCATACCTCTGGTCTCCCATCTCTTGATACACACCTCCAAAGCCAGCACTTCTATATTGAGCTATTAGTCGAACAACGGCCATAATGTTTGAGACGTTAATAGCGCAGCGTGATACAGGTATTAATACAATAGCTTCATTTTGACAGGTGCACAATCTCGCCCTCACTCTATATCTCTACCGATATAGCGAGTCCGGCAGAGTCCAGGCGTACCTTAGTACCGACGTGTGGGGCAGGGCGGGGCAGAACAGGCCGGGCCCGCCCAGGGGCGACCCCCCGTCTCAAGCGCCCGTAGACGAGAGAATGCCGAGTGCCTCTCGCGGCGCGTCCGAAGTGACAGACAGTACGTCATTACCATGTGACCCACACGTCACTACTGAACGCCTGCCCCGGGCATCGGCCCCGAGTCGGAACAATGGCTCGCGCTGTCCATCATCTGACACACTTCAGCTCAGAGTCAGATATCAGAGCCGCCTCTGATGTCATCCAGAGACTGGCCTTTGTGAGGGTCGCGCGGTATCTGGGTCGGACGGCGAGCTGTCAGCATTCCACAGGATGCTGCTTAACAACAACTGACTGGCAGACGACGGCACTGTAGCCTCTGGTCTGGCGACAGCACCTGACACTCTAGCGACTTACGACGTGCAATTCGCCACAGCCAACTGACAACTGGTATAGACATCATTGACACGCCTGTCCATAAGGCTCCTACATCACCCACTGACGTCACGTCACTTCACCCCCCCCCCCCCGATGAGGTATCACCTTTCCGTGGTGGGGGATGGGGTGGGGATTGCGTGCCTCAAGGATCCGTCGGCCAGACCACCAGGCGGCCGGAGAGAGGTCAGGCTAAGAGTGCCTCACTCGTCCTTCCATCCATACGCCTCCATTCCAATGCCCATCTCACCCCAATTCATGTCCTTCACCTAGCCCTACAACACTAACTATCCCTACTATGAGCAGGCAGGGCAACTTCCCGGGTCCTCCCACCAGCTCAGTTTTATCGGGGTAGCCGCGCCCCCTCCGCCCGTCCCCCGGGGTTGACGGAGTCCTGGAGGTTGAGATCCCCCGTCGCACGGTGCTAGTTGTGACGGGGGACCAACACACCTCTTTGGTCCTGATAACCCGGAGGGGCGGGCGGCCCCGTGGGGCCTCACGCGGGCCAAGTGGCTGGTCGCCTCGGGCTGGGGGCCTGGGTTTCCCAGTGGCTGCCGGCCCGGCCGGCCGGGGTCAAGGGGTGGGCGGCGCTGGATCCTGGTCGGGGTGGTGAGTCTCTCCCGGCCGGGTGAAGGCGCCGCCTGCCCCATATAGCTCCTCGGGCGCCTGGCGACCTCCCGTTCGCGGGACTCAGGCGTCCCCCAGTAGGGCTCCTTAGGGGTGGGACGCCCGAGGAGCCGAAACCAAGAACAGCGCATGGCACCGACAACAACAACAACAACAACAACATTCCTGGTCCCTCTCGTGAGGGCCAGATCACCTGCTCCGGCGGACGTAACATGTTTTCCGCTACCCCGCTAGTCCTCATTATTCGAGGGAACACACAGTCTCTTGGTTCTCTGTCCCCCTTTCATAGACGTAACGGATGCGACCGGTTTGGAAAAGTTGTTCGGTATGAGAAGTTGAATGATGGAGGGTTGGAGGTGGAGTTTGCGGTGGCTGAGGAAGCGGAGAAAGCGTTGTCGATAACTAAGTTTGTTTATAGTGTGAGAAAGGGTGGCAAGAAGTTAGACGAAATTATTCCAATATACGTAGAACCCCATAAAACCAATAACTGGTCCAGAGGTATCATCAATTATTTTAACTTCAGGGACGTACCGGAGGAAGAGATTGTCGATGGACTAGCAGAATTTGGAGTGATTGGAGCGTGAAAGTTGAAGGTGAGGAGAGGTGCAGAGATGGTCACAACCAACAACACCGTACTAACATTTAACATGAGTGATCTACCTGGTCAGATTCGTGTGGGATATCTCCGGGTTAAGGTTCGTATTTTCTTTCCCAACCCTATGAGGTGTTTTAAATGCCAGAAATTCGGTCATACAAACCAGTTTTGTCGTAGTCTCCCTGCATGTGGCAAGTGCGCCTCCCAAGAGCACGGAGGTGAGCATTGCTTCTCCGAGACCACCCGTTGCTCAAACTGTGGCCCAGGACAGGACGCCCACTCGTCGTATGACAGAACTTGCCCGATCTACCTGAAGGAGAAGGAAATCATTGCTATTAAACACACACAAAAAGTAACCTTCCGCGAGGCCAGATATGTGTATGAACACACTCACCCCAGAATCACCTACGCATCAAAAGCCAAAAGTCATACCGTGATCCCACAACATATTCAGCCCGACAAGGTTTCTGAGCTCATCTCTCAAAGGATAGCCCTACTTCGTTCCTTCGGAGTGCCCCTTAGGATACAAACAAGTAACAGGCAGCCAACCCAAGACTGCGTTGATACCACCGAAATGCCCCCCGCCATAAGTAATCCTGCACATGACACAACCGACACGGCAGAGCGCGTTGCTTCGTCGCTAAGGGCCCAGGAAGTCGTAGTTACCCCACCCGTTACAGAGCGAGCTTCAGGAGAGTGGCATCGTGTTCAGCGGACTAAGAAGACCTCCACTCCCCTCGAATCCTTAACCGCCATACCCACCGAACCCACTTCTATCCAGCCTTACAAAACCGCGCCAACTCCCCACCCCCACCATCATCAACCATCTCAGATCCAATGCTTGTACATCCTATGGTGCATGTGCGCCCTGGAGCCCCAGATTTATGAGCACAGGGTCGCACCGCCCGACATGTCCCAACCCCCTCGACCTCCAAGCCTGGGGGCCAGCGCCCACTGGCGACACCTCACTCCACGCCATTACCCGCAGCGGCCATGAGACCGCCGGAGACACCTTCACGTCGAACCGTGCATCCCCAATATCCTCCCCATCCCCAAATCGCGCTATGAAGCGTGCTCTTCCCGGTGCGGTGTCGCCAAGTGAGTTTGGGAGCCCGCGTTCACGCCCCCGAAGCTAAGACCGCCCCCCCCTCCCCGACTATAGGACCATGACTCTTGGCCTTTTACGCTCTTAGCTTAGGACTTCCTCCTTCACTTACTGACAAATAAGTAATATTCTACAGTGGAACTCTAGAGGTGTGAGAACTAGCATTAATTAATTACAACATATTTTGCACCGTCGTACACCGGCCGTAATATGCCTACAGGAGACCAAACTATCTCCTGGTGCTTCCTTTTATTTAAGAAACTACTCCGTTTTACGCAAGGACGTCGTCACACACAGTGTGGCACATGGTGGTGTGCTTATTGCTGTCCACCACTCAGTCCCCTTCCAACAAGTACACCTGAGATCAAACATCCAGGCTGTCGCTGCTCGGATTAATCTTAATTAAAATTATTAACTAATCGCCGTGTTAGCACCATATGCTCCATATACTTACCCCCAGGAACAATCTTCCACTTGCAGAACTGCTGCAAGTGGTAAATCAGCTCGTTCCCCCGCTGATTTTGTGCGGTGACTTTAACGCACATCACCATGTTTGGGGCTCAGCGAATAGTACTGGTCGTGGACGTGCATTTGAACGTATAATCCGGAATTTTCCACTGGGTATTCTTAACACTGGAACTCCAGCACACATTACGTTGCAAAGAGGACAGACCTCTGTGCTGGACCTGACGCTTTGCAGCCCTGAACTTTCTCCCTGTTTAGAGTGGTCGGTGGATGATGATCCAGGTACAAGTGAGCATTTTCCCTTTTGGACTCGCTTTATTGATGGTGTGGAAGCTGGTCGACGACCCCCCAAGTGGATTTTTGAAAAAGCTGACTGGAGTTCCTTCCAGTCCGATGTCGAGGAGAGACTCGGCGAGTGCTACGAAGGCTTGGTTTCCATAGAGATGTTTACAACCGCAACATTACAAAGTGCTCAGCAATATATTCCTCGTTCGTCGGGCACGCCACGCCGTGTACCAGTTCCCTCGTGGTCTGATAAATGCCGAGATGCATTACGTGAAGGAAAGCTTATGTCAACACGTTCAACCGTTCCACCCCACTGTCATCGGTGTGGTCCCGCATCAAACATATCTCAGGCAAACTTACCTGTTCACCCCACTCCCCACACTGCACATCAATGGACAAGATATTATTAATCCTAAGGATGTCGCTAAAGAGATTGGATTGGCCTTCTCAGAAGGATCGAAAAATAAAAACAGACGTTTCTCGGAATACAAAGCCCGGTGTGAGGCACTACCCCTTGATTTTACAATAATAGATTCTACCCACTACAACAGTCCATTCTCTATTTCCGAACTGACTGCTGCTTTAAGCACCCTTAGGAACGTAGCAGAAGGACCCGACACCTTACACAATGATATTATCAAACATCTGCCGATTACAGCTTTAAACACACTTCTGCAAGTGTTCACCGAAATGTGGGGAAGGGGAACATTTTCATTGGCATGGCGGGGGGGGGCGCTTGTCGTCTCTATCTGCAAGCCAAGCAAAACTGGAAAGGACCCACTTCATTATCGACCCATATCATTGACCTGTTCTCTTTGCAAATGGTTTGAAAAATGGTGAACTTGCGACTCATGTGGTTTTAAACCATGTACTCACCTCGATACAGAGTGGCTTTCGCAGGCATCGTAGCACATTTGACCATATTTTAGCTCTCGATTCCGTTGTACGCCTGAGTTTCATGAAACGATGGCATACCGCTGCCATATTTTTGGACGTTGACGGCGCTTATGATACCGCATGGCGTCATGGTTTCCTCATGAAGTTGCACCAAACAGGCATAAGAGGCCCGATGGGGGTTTTCTTCACGATTTTTTTTTTAACAAACGGGACATTTCGGGTCAGAATAGGTGGCTACCTCTCTGACACCTTCTAACAGATTGATGGGTTCCGCAGGGAAGTATATTGAGTGTAACTTTGTTCACCATTGCCATACATGATGTGGGTGATGCACTGGCAACATCGGTAGGACGAGCGCTATTCGTGGATGATTTTACAGTATGTTTCTCCTCTCGTACGGTGCGGACGGTGGAAAGACAGCTCCATTTAACTGTAGTGAAATTTATGGAGTGGTATGATAGAACTGGTTTCACTTTATCCACATCAAAACTACCGCTGTTCACTTCTGTCGGAAACGCCGTTGCACAGACCCAACGACAAGGATGAACGGACACCTCATACCTTTGAGACCTGCAGTCAAGTTTCTGGGGGTGTGGATGGATCGCCATGTTACGTATAAAACTCACATCACTGACCTTATCAACAAATTACAAAAGATCTCCAGGTAATGAGCACCGTTTCTAGGTGTTCATATGGAGCTGACAGATCAGTTTTACTTATCATGTACCGATCACTCGTGCGTTCTAAAATTGACTATGGATCTTTTATTTATGATGGAGCGAGTGCCACATCCAAGCGCTGTCTTGATGTGATCCACAATTCAGCCCTTCGCATCGTTACTGGGGCCTTCCGCACCTCACCGGCTGCCAGTGTAATGGTAGAAGTAGATGAGCCACCTCTTGCACTACGCCGTAAGTTATTGGGCGCGAGATACGCATGTAATGTTGCTCAAAACCGGAACCATCCAGCCTATCGGTGGATTTTCTCAGGGCCGTCAAGTGCACGTCACATTACTCAGCGTGGATTACCGTTTTCCACTCGTATGTCCCCGATTCTTCGATAATGTAATATCCGGCCGCGTTCCGTAGCACATGTAATCACTCCGAGCACTCCCCCTTGGCATGTTGTCCCAGTGAAAACTGACATGACTCTAACCTGCTCAAAGAAAGGGCAGGTAAGCCCGGAGGAACTCCGCATGTTAGCATTGGAAAAAATACACGAATATCACGACTTTTCACGCATTTACACAGACAGCTCAAAGGCGGCCTCTGGTGTCGGGTGTGCTTTCGTAAGTAGACAAGGTGTTCGATCTTTATGTTTACCGACGCAAACATCGATTTTTACTGCCGAACTGTATGCCATTCTGCAAGCCCTCTATTTTATACAGAAAGACCGGTCCACAAAACACGTGCTTTTCACATACTTTTTGAGCAGTCTCCTGGGACTGAACACCTTTAACCAGGATAACCGACTTGTTCGGATGATTACCAAAGTCGTAAAATCCCTAGATGACGTCGGCAGAAATATCGTGTTCTGTTGGATTCCCAGCCATGTTGGACTCGCGGGAAGCGAAGCTGCCGACATTACCGCCAAACACGCCATTAGTAATGGCGGTGTGGTCCGTCTACGGCTCCGTCTAAGGGATCTATTCCCCACTATATTTTCAAATATACGGTCAGAATGGCAACGAACCTGGAATTCCAAGTGTAGTATGCTCAGAGTTTTAAAACCGACACTAGGAAAGTGGCTGTCCTCTCACCGAACCAAACGCCGGGAAGAAGTAATACTCTGCCGATTGAGAATAGGTCATACATTCGCAACACACAGTTACATGCTTACCGGTGACGACCGACCTCTATGTCCGCGCTGCTCGTAAACGCCTACTGTCTACCATGTTTTAGTTGCCTGTAAACTACTAGATCCTCTACGACGACAGATTTTAGGGCGGTTGAATACCGACTCCTCTTTACGTATGCTTATAGGGAACGACTCTGAGGTTGTGGCGTCTGGGAATATTTTTACGTTCAATCGACGAGCTCGCCTTGACGTGATATATCTTCACCCGTGGATATAGATAGCAAGATATGATAGCAGCACCGTAGAGTGATCAAAATTTAGTTATGGGCGCAAAGTGACCCTTGATGTCGACGCGCCCCTAAACTCCAATCCACCACCATCACGTCACTTCACATGGCATTGACCATCTGACGACGACGGCGGTGCGCGCCGGGGTACTGGGGTCACCTTGGCTGTTACCGGGACAGCCGGTGGCTGTGGCCGGAAGCCAGGGCGGGCGATGTCCACTGGCCGACCTCGTCTGGGCGTCGACCGATAGGTATGCGACGGAGGGATACAGGGTACGTGCCGCAAACTTGTCGGGACCGGAACGGAGTGGGTAGGGGGATGAATTTAGAGGATTTAGATGCCCCGAAAACTAACTTCGTTACATCACAGCACAGGTTCTACAGATTTGGGTACCACACACAAGGGGAACCCTAAATCCCACTAGACGAATCACGGCCATAACATAATCACACAATGTATCAGTACATAAAGTCCTACGAGTGTAATTCGGTGCTCATCCTAAGTTAATACAATCAAAGCCAATGCAAAGTTAAAATTATGTTGAAGATCGAAGATGAAGAAGTGCTGAATCACCATAGCGTTCGTTGGTCACCGAAGATTCTGTCCACAGTGTGGCAGATGAGACGAGGAATTGCCTGCCTACCTCAGTGTGCCTCTGGGGCATCACTCGAGTAGCTACCGCTTCAGTTCTCGAGAACACCAGTCAGCCTGTTGATGCGCCCGAAAACCCAAATCACTAACTAACACCAGTCAGCCAGGCGCAGTTAGCCTGGTCCATGGGGTCGGCGTACGTCAGCGCCTCTCCGTGAGCAGGCGTCGGTATGAAGCGCAGCTCCGCTGATCAGTGGTGTGGTCAGTCAAACTGGTCTAAGTCGCCGGCAGTGCTGGGATCAACTCCTGTCTCGATCGCGGTCAGCTCTCTGTGGCAGATTAGTGAATGGTGACGATATGAACTGCACTGACGTTCCTACTTAAGTTAGTCAGGCACTATCTCCATGTTCATCAGATGATGTCGGCTTTTCTCTTTACCGGGTGGTAAGACAGGAATGGGTAACTTGCTGTAGGTGGGGGATAAGACTCGGTTCTCATGGGCGGACATCCAGGATTAAGTGTTCATTTTAGCCACTACCCAAAAATGTAGACACAATTTTCACAAGTTTCAGCAAAGAGCAAAGCATCAAACATAACTAGTTAGTATCACAGTCAATCACTAACATTCACGCTCTCAAGTAAGCACATCAGTAAGTAGCTCCAATCCATGCTAGCATAGGCGGCCCTATCCACGTTGTGTTTCTGCTTCATATAGGTGGCGTTATTAGCGTCAGAGTTATTGCTAAGTCCCAATAAGTGGCACCACATAGGACCTACCTCCTTTCATCAGGTGGCGCCATTGGCGTCCGTAACTTTCACCATTGAGAGCACTATCCGCGCTCTAGAATTCCTGTATAAGTGGCGTCACTGCAGGTTGGCACTGTCAACTAAAAACATAAGTACACTCCAAACAAAAGTTCATTATATGACCTGGACAGTCAGGGTTCATAAAAAAGATGCAAAAATGTGAGAAATGGGAACGATTTCCTCCATACATACTCCACAAACATTCACGTGTCTTACAAGACACCAGGATCAGCATGCATTGCTCTGCCATTGGACCCTCTAAGTCTCGACAGAGCCGAGAGGCTAATCAAGCTTCAGTCTGAGCTCTCCCAGGAGCTCAAGCAACGGCTTAACCCAAGCTAAGTGACCCACTAGCCATGTAGCTTCTGAGTGCTCATGTTAATCAACCATTCTTGCACCGAACTCCGTGCAGGCTGTGACCTACTATTCCAGCAGCCTCTTGATGCTCAAGTATATCAACTCATCTTGCACCGTATCCAACATGCATACACACAAACACACATGTAGATGTAATCGTAGTACCGATAATTTTCTGTCATCTGGGTACATGTGTCACCCAGTGAACATTAATTATGCCCTCCCACTGGCAATAATTATATTTTCCTCAAATAAAAGTACTTCACCTAAATAATCTCGAAAATGACAATCAATTCTAGACTATTAAATTCCCTTTGAGGCAAATTTCTCAAGTCCAAAAATATTTGTATATAACTGTAGTTAATTCTTATCTATTTCTATCATTTAATTATTTTTCTAAGTAGGTGCCATCTATTCTAAAAGTGCATTGGTGTTTCGTACAATACTACAGTTGAATGTAAACTTCATTTGAACAATTTTATATGACTAAGGTAACCTATTTGTCCATCTGAATTAATTGAAGAACTCACAAAATGAATTCTAACTCACTGAAGAACTGTTTCATTTCGTCCTCAAACCATCAGCTCATATCTCAAATCACATTTAAATAATCCTGTTGGCTGGGATTCAACTTATTCAATCAAGTAACAATTTTCTAAAATTATTTGTATTTAATGAAGCAACAATTTTCCAACATCATTCTCACAAATATTAGGCTCCACTAATTATATGTTTCAATTTCACATCAGAGTCCACACAAGAATTTACAAGCACGACATACGAAGATCAGCACACTTAAATGATATTATAAAATTATACAATACTGTTCTAGTAGTGGCCAAAAATTCAAACAGGTGTTCTGGCAGGATTTAAGGAATGCCCAGACTCACGGTTTACTGGCTGGGCAGGCTGCAGATGTGAAGACGGCTGCAGTGGTGAATTTTCATTGAAGCCTACAGCTTCCTCTGGTACAGCAGTCAGCTTGCGACAGCAGTTGCTGCTCTCGACGATGGCTACCTGCTTTCACTCAGGCACCATGATTATATTAAATCCTGAATCCGGATCACTTATGCACCAGTTGAATCCGGTGGCTGTGGCCGGAAGCCAGGGCGTGCAATGTCCACTGGCCGACCTCGTCTGGGCGTCAGCCGACAGGTATGCGATGGAGGGATACAGGGTACGTGCCGCAAACTTGTCGGGACCGGAACGGAGTGGGTAGGGGGATGAACTTAGAGGATTTAGATGCCCCGAAGACTAACTTCGTTACAATTGTAGCGTGGGCAAGTGCGAAGTAGGTGGCAACACCAATGGCGGTGCAGAAAGTTTCGAAACTGCCAATCTGGTGTATGATTCCGTATATTCACTTTCTTTTTGTGCATTCCAGCATCTTGGTGCTATTTCGTCCTTTCATTTTCCTGTAATTTCGTTGACGTTTCGCAAACATTTCGCTACGTCAAAATGTCCGGACAGTTTAGACAAGGTTGAGCACCACCGAGCTGAATAAGTGCTTAAAGCGTCGTGTTTGAGGAAACGACATGGCTCGTCTTTTCAGAACTTTGGATTTTAAAGCATATCAAAAGCGCAATTATTTGTGTAGGCCATTAGAAAAGGCTACTTTCGTCTACTTAGCAGCACTCGAAAATGCTTCGTGCTGACAGTTCCATGCCAGTTTATGCTGTGCCTCCCAAAGATTGCTCCATTCCACGCTTGTTACCAAACAATACCACCGCGGACGATTCTCTTTCATCGTTTTCTTCACACGTGTGTTGCTGACAACTGAAATAAATAAGTTTCGTTGGCGTAACCACTGGCCCAACGACTAACGGACAAGCGTGGAATGTGCTTTGGTTTCAACTTGCGATTTTCAGCTGGTTTCAGCTTCGGCTTTAATCCAGTCCATCTCCTTGGCTGCGGCTCCTGATTCGTGTTGTTCCGAGACCATCGGCTTCGGCTTCGTGCATGTGTAATATGTGAACGTGGATGTGTAATGTGTCATCAGCGGGATATCTGATAGTTGCATCAGTTGTCAGGATGCCGATTGTGCTTGCTGGAACAAAGTTGACTGTCTTGTTAGCGGTGCGGAGCGTGGTGCGACCGCAAGCTTGTTCTTAATGAAAATGTCTTGCCTTCGGCTCTCGGCAATTGCTGTTTTTTTTTTTGGGGGGATATACTCGCTATCAATCGGCGTGTGGGACAGACGAAAAGCAATGTCCAAGCGATTGAGTGCGGTGTTAAAATGGTTTATCGTTAGATGTGAGATGTCAAAACGAGTACAGCAAGATGTCGAGATCGCCACGGACGTAATGCTATATACAACCTTCCTAAGTCCCCCAAACCAGGTTTTGAGACAATTGCGTGCATAACTGTTCCCGTTGTGCGTGCTTTGAAAGGTGCCCAATTTGTGGATATAAATATCACCGAAAACGATACCTGTGCTATAAACTGCTATTGTATATCATAGCACATCATATGTAATTCGTTCACCTGAAATTGCGCTGCGGGATGTTCTTTATCTCGATCTCGGATCCGTTATGATAAGCAAAACTATGACATTTGCGAACGGGATGCAGTTAGAAACGAGATATGATGATTTCACAAACATGCACTAAGAAGCGTGATATCCACACTTCTTTGGGAAAGATGGTGATTCAGTGTTCAGAAGTGGTATATTTCATCATATTTCGATAATAATTTATCACTGGCTGAGTGTGTCAGTGAAGAGGCCGTGACACATCAGGTGTCTATCCCCGGGCTCGCGGCACTGCCGATGATAGGTTACCACCGTGCCGCATGTTTCTGGCTACCGTACTGCTGGCGTGGTCGTCTCTGGTCTGGCTCGTTGCTGACCGCTGACTGCGGCCGCCGCCGCAGGGTGCCAATGTGGAGATGGCGCAGCTGGACATGATCTCGCGGCTGTGCGGCTCGCCGTGCCCGTCCGTGTGGCCGGCCGTGGTGCGGCTGCCGCTCTGGAGCACGCTGCGGCCCAAGAAGCCATACCGGCGGCGCCTCAAGGACGAGTTCTGGCACATGCCGTCCGCCGCGCTCAGCCTCATGGACAAGATGCTCGAGCTGGACCCGTCCAAGCGCATCTCCGCCGACGAGGCTCTCAAGAGCCCCTGGCTGAAGGCTGTCAACCCCGACAAGTGAGTAGCGTGCGACTATCAGTCCCGACAAGTGAGTAGCGCGCTGTTATGCTTGGCTTCAGAACAGAAACAGGTGACAGCGTCATTGTATTCTTTACGGTCCAGAATGCACTTTCGTTTGAAAAACACCTGGCGATACCAACATGTATACCCAGATATTGTAGTGAGGTGCACTTTGTTGTGGTGTTTGGCAAATAATGCTGGGTTTACATTTGCTAGATATTTCTTATAGTCGCTTTAAGCCGGACAATGTGCTTATTTTGTATTTTGCTTCTAGCCTGTCGAAAGCTCAGGATTGCTTGTTGGACACATTGCCACCAAAGCAATGCTTGAGTTCCACTGGTGATGAGTGACCGGTTAGGATCGGAGACACACGGATCGGAACTCACGGTCCGCCCGAGGACGAGTCAGACTACTTGACCACTTGGTGACACACCAGGATTTGCTTATCTGCATCTTATCTCATTTAAGGTGTATATATTTGCACTTTCATCCTTGAAAAACTAGGGGCCATGTTCAATATACGGCGATGAAAAATGTCTCATGTCGTGCACTAAGACCGTATAAACACAATTAATCCGATCTGGTGTGTTATGCACTATTTCACCATCGACCGTTGTGTTGTCTGGTAGCTTGGTGGTGGATTAGGGTTTAGGGGCGCGTCGACATCAAGGGTCATTTTGCGCCCTTTGTCTGGTAGCTTGATTCATAGGCATGTCGGCCATTGCCTGACGGGTGATATGGTTGCGGTTAATTGGTTCTTTAGATCACGGTCGCGTGTTATGTTCTGACTGTAGCTCTATTTGTCTAAGTGGTCGGGATGTGGTCGTGTGCAGTGTCGTGATCCGGTATGACGGGCCGCTCGGCTGTGGTCGTGGCTCGGTATAATGGCCCTCTCGGCTGTGGCTGTCGCCGTGGCTCGGTATAATGGTCCGCTCGGCTGTGGCTGTCGCCGTGGCTCGGTATAATGGCCCGCTCGGCTGTGGCTGTCGCCGTGGCTCGGTATAATGGTCCGCTCGGCTGTGGCTGTCGCCGTGGCTCGGTATAATGGCCCGGGGACGAGTAGTCTAGGGGTAAGTTGCTGGCATGACGACCCGGCCCACCTGAGGTCCGTGGTTCGGAATGACTGTCTGCTCCGCTGAGGCTCATGGCTCGGTGTGGCGGCTCGGCGTCGTGCCGTGAATTGACGCCAGCGTGGCCGGCAGGACCCCTCCGCCGCAATTCCCCGTGTGGCAGGACTGCCATGAGATGTGGTCCAAGAACCGGCGCCGCCAGCTGCGTGACCAGCACGAGGAGGCGCCACGGCACGACCGCGCCTCTGAACCCGAGTCCAGGTCAGTGCAGGTGGACCCGGTTCCAGGTCAGGATATAGTGTACACGCCGGGTGTTTGCACATTATGCATTGCTGACACTGAATGCCAATCTGGGTCATATTTTTGCTAAATGTGTGCTATGTAAATTCTGAATGTGACTTGTCCACGTAGGCTCGCATAATTGTGATGTATCTAAGGGCCGATGCAGTTCTCATAGTTCAGCATGGTAGCGCTATGGGAAATTGGTCTAATGGGACAATCTCCTTGCTTCCCCTAGCACGCTTGGTCCAAGTTGTGTGCTGTGCCCCAGCTGGGGTGTCTGCAACGCTACATTGCCCGCACACGGAATTGACCAATTCACCGAAGGCGACGGACAGTAATCGTTGCTGATCAGCAGCACGACTTTCACGAGCTAGGGTGGGTCAGCCCAGAATCCCAAGCAGAACCTGTTTGGGCGGGGAGCAAAAGCGTCTGTTGGTTGGTTATTTAGGCTCAGGGGCGCTTCGACTGCTTCGGTCATACAGCGCCCATAACAATGTTAGATTGCCAGCTTAGGATGATTGGTGCCAACAGTAGTACACGAACATTCAGAATACGGGCAGATCTCAGTGAAACAGTGATGGGAGCAAAATGACCCTAGATGTCGACGCGCCACAAATCTCCAATCCACCACCACCATCAGTGAAATAGTGAAAGAGCAAGCGCAAGCAAACATCAGTGAAACAGTGAAAGAGCAAGCGCAAGCAAACATCAGTGGAACAGTGAAACTGGAGTAGCATCAGTGAAACAGTGAAACAGAAAGAGCAAGCGCGAGCAAACAGTGGAACAGTGAAACGGGAGGAACATCAGTAAAACACTGAAACAGCGAGAGCAAGTGCAAGCGAAAATCAGTTGGAGCGACATGTCACGGTTTCGAGCGTGTAGTGCTACGTGTCAGTGAGGTGTGTAAATCGTTTTGAAGGCAACTTCCGATAAAAAGCGATACAGTTTTCCCGAAGTTACCGCGGGCGAGTGGTCAACAAGAAGGTCGCGGAGTGACTGCGACTGTGCGGCTCCAAAAAACCGTCTTCGGTCATCGGCGAGTAGAGGGCACGAGGTCAAAACGTGACGCACAGACAGTGGTGCGCGACATCGAGGGCAGCTTCGCCTGTCTTCCTCACAGAACAGATGGTGGTATGTTGGGTGAGTGTGTCCAAGCCGAAGACTGCAGAGCACGACCTCGTCACGTATCGTCCGGCGGTAGGATGAGGTCCACTCCTCAAGACATGGTTTTAACGCTCGTAGTTCGTTACCCAGCAACGTATCCCAACTATACAGCCACTTTTTAGAAACAAAGGTGGTGATTGTACGGCGATATTTCGCTGGTGTGGGGTTGCATGCACGTTCATGCATATGGGGTTGCACGTTTCGCAGCAGCATCTGCTGCCTCGTTTCCCGACCCCCCCGATGAGGCATCACCTTTCCGTGGTGGGGGGGGGATTGCGTGCCTCAAGGCTCCGGCGGTCAGACCACCAGGCGGCCGGGGAGAGGTCAGACTAAGAGTGCCTCACTCGTCCTTCGATCCATACGCCCCCATTCCAATGCCCATCTCATCCCAATGCATGTCCTTCATCTAACCCTACAACACTAACTATCCCTACTATGAGCAGGCGGAGCAACTTCCCCGGTCCTGCCCACCAGCTCAGTTATATCGGGGTAGCCGCGCCCCCTTGGCCCGTCCCCCGGGGTTGACGGAGTCCTGGAGGTTGAGGTCCCCCGTCGCACGGTGCTAGTTGTGACTGGGGACCAACACACCTCTCTGGTCCCGATATCCCGGAGGGGCGGGCGGGCCCGTAGGGCCTCACGCGGGTCAAGTGGCAGGTCGCTTTGGGCTGGGGACCTGGGTTTCCCAGTGCCTGCCGGCCCGGCCGGCCGGGGTCAAGGGGTGGGCGGCGCTGGATCCTGGTCGGGGTGGTGAGTCTCTCTCCCGGCCTGGCAAAGGCGCCGCTTGCCCCGTATAGCTCATATGGTGTCTGACGACCTCCCGTCCGCCGGACACAGGCGTCCCCCCAATAGGGCCCCTCTGAGGTGGGGCACCTGATGAGCAGAACAAAACATACAACACATGGCATCTACTAAACAAAAACACTTTCCTAGTCCCTCCCGTGACGGCCAGACCAATTCCTACTGCGGCCGAGATCGGTACACCTCTGCGGAGGACACCCCGGTACCTCTTGTTCTTGTGTTCCGAGGGAGGAACAAAAGCCTCACGTCCCTGTCCCCGTTTCAGAGGAGAGACGGCTGCGACAGGTTTGGTAACATTCTAAGATGCGACAAACTGAAAGATGGTGCACTAGAGGTGGAGTTCGTCGAAGCAGAGCAGGCAGCCAGGGCGCTTAAATCATCCGAGTTTGTATACTATGTGCGGAGAGACGGGAAAAAGGAGAAGGAAATTGTTCCGATCAATGTGGAGCCTCACAAAGCAAAAAAAAAACACATCGCGTGGGGCGATACACTGTTACGATTTGAGGCAGGTATCGGAAGATGAGATTGTCGAAGGACTGGCAAATTTCGCCGCGAGAAAAATGAAAGTGAAAAGAGGAGCAGATTTCATTCCAACCAACAACATTATTTTGACATTTAACAGCACAGACATACCCCCCTGAGATCAGAGTTGGCTATCTACGAGTAAAAGTAACACAGTTTCTTCCAAATCCAATGCGCTGCTTCAAATGACAAAAATTTGGGCACTGTCCAATATTGCAGAAACCGCCCAGCCTGCAGCAAGTGTGCCTCCCATGAGCATCCTTTTGAAAATTGCAATTCGGAGAACCCATTGTGCCAACTGCGATGACGGACGGACACGTCGTTTGATCGTTCGCGCCCAAACTACATTAGATAAAAGGAAATTATCTCACTTAAACACATCAACAAAGTAACATTCAGAGAAACAAGAGAGTTATATGAAAGATCGCATCCCAAAAACTCATACGCATAAAAGGCCAGGAACGCCACGTTGCTTCCACAACACTTACAACCCGATAGGGCCGCCGAGCTGACCACCAAGCTCACAGCCCTTCTCCGAGCATTTGGAGTACCTCTGGCGACATCAGAGAGGCAGGCGCAGCCCGTCTCACAAAATACCGCAACCACCGAGGTCCCACTCCCAAGTGAATACACCGATAAACAATCCAAGGCATCACCTAGATCGGCCTCTGTGGGCGAGAAATGGACCCTGGTCACCCGGTCTAAGAGACCAGCTCGGTCCCCCCAACCCAAGCCTAGCCCCTCCCCCTCTGCCACACCATCTACCTTGAATTCCCCCCCTTACATCCCGTCCACCCTCCAGCCTCCCCTCCCCTCCCTCGCGCACTACCACCACCCGTAAATCCATCCTCTCCACCTCCTCCCTCCCTGAATCCTCCCCCTTCCTGAGAGCCGGGGCTCGCCATCGCCCTCACCCTCGACACCTGCGCCTGCATCGCCATCGAAAAACGCGCACCGACCAAGCCAAATATCAGACGCCAGTTTGCAATTTCAGGAAGCCGAAAGGCGTGCCCGCGAAGCCAAACGAGCTCGGCTTGCTCAAATCGAAAAGGCCCGGGTCAAGGGCCGCCAAGGTAGAGATATGGCGCCTCCCCCAAACTCAGCCACTCCGTCGCCGCGACGGCGAGTGGAGGGACCGGGGGGAGCATCTGGCATGGGTCCTCCCCCGCCTCCGCCGCAGCTGAGTGTCCCCCAGAAATGGGGGCTTCCTCCGTCCGAATCCCCGCCGTGGGGTAGCTCACAGAGGTCCCGCCCGAGGACAAACTCACTCGGGCCTCTTCGGAGCTACCTACCTGAGTCCTCGATAGACTCTCCTTCGAGAGAGGGCACTGGAACTCAATCTTAAAACCGCATCCGACTTTTTGTAGCAACAATGACGTCCACATGTGAATATCTGGTTTGCGTTCTTTTCTTATTAACTAACCAAGCTGTTGCTGGGTTTGTGGTATGCACTATCCAGTGTATATAACTATATCCTCTGCCCACGCTCATGTCTTACTGTATTAACTTACTCACATCGTAGTTTTACAGTGGAACTGCAGGGGAATAAAATCGAGCTTCAATGGCCTTCGGCATCTCTTAAGTTCCCGGACGCCATTGGTTTTATGCATTCAGGAAACGAAGCTGGCTCCAGGTGCTTCGTTTCAACATAAAAATTACACTGTTTTACGAAAAGACGTACGTCTAGCACTGTGTCGCATGGCGGCGTGCTCATTGATGTGAACAACTGTTCCATTTACACATGTACCTCTCTCTTCAAATATCCAGTGCATTGCTGCTCGTGTAGTAATAAACCACCGTACCGTTTCCATATGCAGCATATACCTACCACCGGGCAGACTGTTTCCACTTTCCGATCTTTCTCAAACTGTAAATCAACTCACACCTCCGGTAATGGTGTGTGGCGATTTTAATGCGCACCACTCTTTGGGGCTCAGCCACGATTACTAGCCGTGGACGTGCAATAGAACGTTTTATAAGCGATTTCCCTTTATGCATTCTTAACACGGGAACACCAACACATATTACATTACCGACTGGACCAGTGTTGGATTTTCACTTCTCGATCTTGGATTCGGAGTGTATAATCTTTTGGCTTGCCAAAGTATGGAGTGTATAATCTTGAGGAGCACTATGTTATGGGGTGTATAATTTCCCAGTTTGCTAAATTATGGGGTGTATGTTGAAGCACCAAGTAACGGAGTATATACATTTTATATATAGCGAAGTGTTTAAATTTTGAAAAATGCAGTGATGTCTCCTGGAATGAAGAATAAAAACCCAGGGGCCTCGGTAGCTTAGATGGTGGAGCCTGGGACTCGAATCTCGCGGCCGGCGGCATTTGCAGAGTCCACCCACGACCAATCGGTGTGATATAGGGTGGCGGCGCTATGCAACCTTGCGGTTGAATGCGTCGTAAAATAACCCGACAATTCTTCTTCCTCAAGAATAAAACGCCTTTAAGTCATTTGTTAGGTTCTTATCCCAGTGTCTCACAGACAACCAGATGGGGTCCAGTCATCCACGTTACGTGAATGACTTCTAAGGCAACTTCCTGTGCAATGGTAGAGAAAATGATCACAAAAGTATACTTAATCGACGTCAACCAAGTTTATATATCAATACCTGCCACTCCTAGCATAGGTACCAACACCGCACAACTAATACAAATTCACAACATACCTCGAGAGCAGGACGTTCGTGCACCGCTGGGTCTAAAATGGGATGGTCTAAAATGTTACTTCGGGATATGGGTTTCGGATTATATAATGGTTTAAGGAAAGTTATACTAAAACAATCCGTCTAAAATCTTTTATTCTCTCGACGACGAAGAAAAATTTCAAATGAGAAAGCTGAAAAAGTAATATTGCAGTCAATTCTTATTAATATTAAATGTATTTCAATGCACTTTTTAGTTCATGTCTGGAATGTTTAGTGGAAGCAAGGAATGCCTTGGAAGGATGAAAAGCGACTAGACTGGCGGGCAAATTACCGCTGCAAAACAGACTATCGTCACGGACGAGCGGAAATTAGCGTCTCATTTCGCACCATGATTGCTATGAAATACCAAAAAATGATAATAGTTTAGAGAAAATTGTCAAGAGAATTACAGGGGACTTTTTCTCAACTAATAATAATCAGGATTGTGGGAAGAAATTAATCTTTGGGTCAGAATGAGGCTTATATGAGTGTAGAGGATTAGGTCACCACACGTAAATATGAATTTGTCCGGAGTGGGGAAACCTCGCGGTCGGAGTGGCATGAATACAACTATTCCCGCTTGTTGATGAAATTCGGAAACAAGATGTCATGAAATCGAAAGAAGGTGAAATTTCTGGTTCTATGGATCTTCATTTTGGAGCAAAGTGTTAGCAGGTTTTAGGAATGTTTTGGTACCATTCAGGCAATTTTCATGTGGAAAATCCTTTCGATATCTTTTATGTATATCGCTCCTGACTGCTTAGTAATATAAATATGAACGGTTTTATCCATCCCAATTGATGCAGAACATATCATTCTCCAAGGAACCAAGAAGAAATGCATTATCCATGGCTTTTTGTGGCAATGGTTCAAATAGCTCCGGCCGGAGTGGGAGATGGAGAGCGGTGAACTTATTGAATCCAAGAACGGACCTTCCTAAGCTGTCGGGCTGGTGAAGGTGAATTCCTATATTTGGTTAGCGGAGCGTAGTGTTTTTTGTATTCAACGAAGGATTTTCTTTAAAGCTCTTCGCTGCTATCCGGATGGAATTGACTGCGTGTTTGGCTCGAGGTATGAGAGTTTGTATTATTTGACTATGTAGGTAGGTACCTACCTACTTACCTATATCAAATATCTTCACGGTAATTCGAGTTATTGATTCGGATGAACCAAAGCTGTAAGCTTGTGTTGTGTGACGGGATATCTTCAGATGATACAAGGAGCAGGACATGATAATATTAATTGCTGCGATGTGTTGCCGACAGGCGTGGTAATGAACAAAACTGATTGCTTTGCTTTTGTCTGGAAAATCTTGTTTTCACTTACCACATTTTGAAGCGTGAATGTTTTTCTTTCCAAATGGGGGCTGGGCCTCTTCAGTGCACATTGACTGCAGATATTATAGATATTCATGCATACAAGCATTATTTGTGCATTCATGAAATGTTCAGGGAATTATTAGGTGCATCCTGTCCCCATTCTCCATTGAATACCATTATACTTTTAACATTTCTGGTCTCTGACTTTCTGAATGGACAAATTTGCAGTTTAAGGTGATTTGATTTCTTGAAATTTATTTTTCGTGCAATGATTATGAATGTGTTCATAATGTAGGTACATACATAATGTGACTGCACATTTTTGGCAAGTGCAGTTGGGTAGCAAAATGACACCAAAAAAGTGGCTTGGGTTTGGTTGGGAAATATACCATGAAACGTGATGTTAAAAATGAAGAAAAAAGCTGCAGCCTAACTGGATGCAAGAAAGCCTTTTTAATAAACAATTTTCTAAGCATTTTTTTTCTTTAACAAATTAAAAGTAAATGGCCTATTCTTACCAAACAGCCTATGCTAGCCTGAGTGTTTTTTAAATTCAAAAACTTTTTTTTAAAAATAATCCTGACTGATTCCAAAAGGAATTTGATAAATGGATAACTTACAAAAAAAATAATATAGCATAACTTAGCCAAACCTAATACCTTTGTATGCTTCATGGAGGCAAAATGTGTGTAAAACATGTGTGGAAAAGTAATAGCGCCCATGAAAATTCCTATGCTGTAGCAAAACATGGCTCATATCCACCAGTATTTTGGGGATTTGGGGGAAGTGCTACACTTTGTAGCTTACCAGTTGTGTGAATGCCACTCTAGCTCTTGGTGTTCATCCATACATTCTTCTGGGCACGTCTGGACTCTGTTCTGAGGTGTGTCCACAAATGGGGAACATACACATGAATGCATTGGTGGCTGTTTATTAATTCACCTGCACCTCACCAGAAGTCACACATGCACAAATGGAGTGTTATGGAATGATATGGAAGATGGAAGGTTGTGAAATATGAAATGTTCAGTGGCATTAAGATCATATTCAGACTGCAGTGATCCATATTTTTCCATCCATTGATATCTGTTGTACTTGTGCATGCTAGCAAACTGATGTTCTTCCAATCTGGCTGGCATTTCATTTTCGGCTCCACTCCTGCATCCTCTTGGAATGTGCCTACATATGACCTGAAATAACAAATGTGTATTATCCTCAATTATACTGGAAACTTTATGTGGTAGGGGACCCAGTATGACTGAATCTTCCTCTCCACCCAAGTTATCACTTTTGTATAATGACATCTAGCTGTCTTGTTAGTTAAGTATGTCTTCATCCAGCAATGCAAGGAGTGTATTTTTTCCGGAGTGTATAATTCTTTGGATTGCAAAAGTTCCAAAAAAGGGCCACTTTTCCAACGCTGGACTGGACAGACGTCCGTGCGGGACCTTACTCTCTGTAGTCCAGAAATTGCACCTGTCTTAGAATGGTCGGTTGATAGTGATCCATATAGCAGCAACCACTTCCCTGTTTACTCCCATTTCATTAATCGAGTCCCGGTTGGGCAACGACCTTCAAAGTGGCTATTTTACCGAGCCGACTGGGAGGCCTTCCAAGCTAACCTTGAAAGCCCCTCCGCGACCACTGTGATGAATCCCCATCTCCGTGGAAACATTCACTTCGGCGACCTTGCAGAGTGCCCAGCGGCACATCCCCAGATCATCGGGAACGTCCATTGGAGCACCAGTCCCATGGTGGTCCGATAAGTGTCTGGAGGCTATCCGTGCTAGGAAGGGGGCGTTCCGTATCTTTAATAATAGCTGCACGTACAATTTAATGGATTTTCGCAAAGCACGCGCGCACGCGGCAATAATACGTCGCTCGCGCGACGTATTATTGCCGGGGCGAAACGAGACTCGTGGAAAGCATATGTAAGCACGTTAAATCGTTCTACGTCACTGTCTACTGTATGGTCCCGCATCAAGCATTTCTCTGGGAAACACGCCCCGGTTCCTCTCCCTGTCTTGCACATAGCAGGACAGGACATCATGGACCCGGAAGAATTGGCTGACAAGATAGGATGTGCTTTGTCCGCACGCTCGGAAAACACGTGTAACGAACAATTTTGTAGATACAAGGATCGGTGCGAGGCACGTCATCTTGATTTTTCCACCACAGACGTCCTCCAGTACAACATACCATTCTCCATTCCTGAATTAATGGCACCAATCGGAACACTCAAGAGTGTGGCAGAGGGTCCCGACACAGCATAATGATATAATAAAACGTTTACCAGCTGCTGCTTCAGACACACTTTTGGAAGCCCTAAATGCAATGTGGACATCGGGCACATTCCCACCTTCACGCCGTGAGGCAATTATAGTCCACATACGTAAACCAAATAAATCTGGCACGGATCCATTGCATTACCGTCCCATCTCACGGACCTGCTCCCTGTGTAAACTGTTTGAAAACAAAATGGTAAATGTCCGACTGATGTGGTTTTTAGAACATAACAATCTCCTTACTGTGATACAAAGTGGGTTCCGAAAACACCGTAGCATACTTGACCACATTTTAACACTCGACTCAGTTGTGCGCTCTGGTTTCATGAAACGCCACCACACAACAGTAATATTTTTTGACATTGACGGCGCATATGACACGGCATGGTGTCACGGTATCCTGATACAGCTGCACAATATGGGAATCAGAGGTCCCATAGGTGTCTTGTCCAATTTTCTGTCTTCCAGAACTTTTCGTGTTCGAATAGGAAACTCCCCATCTGGCACTTTTTCACAAGTTAACGGAGTTCCGCAGGGGAGCGTACTGAGTGTTGCGTTGTTTGCTATTTCGATTAATGACGTGGGTATATTGCTGCCAACTTCCGTAGGGAGAGCGCTTTTCGTGGATTATTTCGCCATATGGTACTCTTCACGCTCTGTGCATACGGTTGAGAGACAACTCCAGATGGCTGTTCGGAAGGTGCAGGATTGGTGCAATAAAACCGGTTTCGTTATGTCCACATCGAAAATCACCGTTATCCACTTCTGCCGCAAACGCTCTTGTACTGATCCCGTGATTATTCTCAATGTACGCCATATACCATTCAAGCCAGCTGCCAAGTTTCTGGGTGTGTGGATGGATCGTCGACTGACATACACCACTCACATGAACGATCTTGCACAGAAATGTGCAAAGCGACTACAGGTAATGCATACAGTTTCTAGCTGCTCGTATGGAGCAGATAGATCTATCCTGCTTCTGATGTAGCGATCGCTCGCGCGTTCTAAAATTGACTATGGATGTTTTATTTATGACGGAGCGTGTGCCACAACCAAGCGTCGCCTTCACGTGATCCACAATGCAGCTCTTCGCATCGCTACTGGAGCCTTCCGCACCTCACCGGCTGCTAGTGTAATGGTAGAAGTAGATGAGCCACCTCTTGCACTACGCCGTAAGTTATTGGGCGCGAGATACGCATGTAATGTTGCTCAAAACCGGAACAATCCAGCCTATCGGTGGATATTCTCAGGGACATCAAGTGCATGTCACAGGGCTTAGCGTGGATTACCGTTTTCAACTCGTATGTCCTCGATTCTTCGAGAATGTAATATCCGGACGAGTTACATAGCACGTGTAATCACACCGAGCACTCCCCATTGGCATGCTGTCTCAGTGAAGACTGACATGACTCTCTCCGGCTCAAAGAAAGGACAGATAAACCCAAAGGAACTCCGCATGTTAGCATTGGAAAAGATAAATGAATATCACGACTTTTCGCGAATTTACACAGACGGCTCAAAGTCGGTCTCTGGTGTCGGGTGTGCTTACGTAAGTCGACAAGGTGTTGGATATTTTTGTTTACCGATGCAAGTTTTGATTTTTACTGCCGAATTGTATGCCATTCTACAAGCCCTCTATTTTATACAGAAAGTCATGTCCACAAAGTACGTTATTTTCACAGACTATCTGAGCAGTCTCCAGGCACTGAACATCTTTAACCAGGATAACCGACTTGTTCGGAGGATTATGAAAGTAGTAAAATCCCTGCATGACATCGGAATAATTTTAGTGTTCTGCTGGATGTTAGATGTAGCCATGTTAGACACGCCGAAAACGAGGCTGCTGACATAACCGCCAAGCACGCCATTAGCAATGGCCGTGTGGTCCATCTACGGCTCCCTCCAAGAGATATATACCATACTATATTGTCAAGTATACAGTCAAAATGGCAACGATCCTGGAATTCGAAGTGTAGTAAGCTCAGGGTTTTAAAACCGACTTTAGGAAAATGGCTGTCCTCTCACCGAACCAAACGTCGGGAAGAAGTAATACTTTGTCGATTGAGAATAGGCTATACTTTTGCAACACATAGCTATATGTTGACCGGTAATGGCCGCGCTGTTCTAACCCGCTTACCGTGTACCATGTTTTAGTTGGCTGTACACTGCTAGATCCTCTACGACGCCAGATTTTAGGACGGTTGAATACCGACTCTTCTTTACGTATGCTTATAGGTAACGACTCCGAGGCCGTGGTGTCTGGGAATATTTTTATGTTCATCCGACAAGCTCGCCTTGACGAGATATAATCCCAGCCGTGAAGATGGATAGTGAGCTATGATAGTAGCACCGTAGATTGATTACAATTTAGTTATGGGCTCAAAGTGACCCTAGATGTCGACGCGCCCCTAAGCTCCAATCCAATCCAATCATTTCCCACGATGCCGACATGGCTTGGAATCCAGCAGAAGATAACAGATTTTCCAGCATGTGCTAGTGTTCTGAGAAGCCGTAAGACGTCCTGTACAATGGGATCAGGTGAATTAAACTGCTTTAGCGCCCAAAGACTTCAGCCAGAAGGCTCACAGAAGGTGAAGTGCGGAAAGCTCCGGTCACGATTCGGAGCGCCGAATGGTGTAGCACATCCAGTGATCGCTTTCTCGTTGTACAAGCGCTGTCATATATAAAACATGTGTAGTCGAGTTTTGAAAGAACGAGAGAGCGGTACAACAGGAGCATAGTTGCCCTGTCTCCTCCGTAGGACGTGCCCGCAACCATCTTCAGAATGTTGAGCGATGTAAAACACTTCTCTCGGAGTGTTTTAAAATGTTCCTTGTAACTAAGACGAGCGTCAGAAGTAACTCCCAGAAACCTGGCAGCGCGCTGGAAGGGTATTGGCTGCCCATACAGCTGGAGAGCAGGGTCTGGGCAGCTGCGGCGCCGGCAGAAATGCATCCCTACAGTTTTTGAGACAGAAAATCGAAACCCGTTCTTGCAGCACCACCTCTCCAAGCATGATACCGCCAACTGAAGCTGTCGTGCCATTGCCGGTGCACTGGACGTGCAGCATCAAATCGCAACCTCATCTGCAAACAGTGATCTGCCGATATTACGCGGAATGGACTCGCAGATATCGTTGATCATGATGGCGAACAACGCCACGCTCAACACACTTTCCTGTGGTAACCCTTCCGTTTGTGGGTTCCGATTTGACATACAACTTCCGATTCGAACACGAAAAAAATCACCACGACAGAAAGTTCTGGAGAAAGAGGCCCATACATCCACGAATTCCACATTTGAAGACCTCCATCAGTATGCCCTAGCGCCAGGTGGTGTCATACGCTCCATGGATGTCGAAGAACACTGCACCAATGTGACGATTTCGCTGGAACGCTGCACGCACCACTGTAACGAGAGCTAAAAGATGGTCAACGGTGCTGCGATTTTTCCTAAAGCCACACTGTGCGTTGTTTAAGATGCCATGTCGTTCAAGAAAATTGGTCAGACGCATGTTTACCATCTTCTCCATGAGCTTACAGAGTGATGACGTGAGTGATAATGGTCGGTAGGTCACCGGGTCTACGCCGTCTTTTCGGGGCTTTAATACTGGGATCATAATGGCCTCACGCCAAGTGGGAAGGAAATCCCCTTTCTTCCACGGTCGGTTCAGCGTTGCCAGCACGGCATCAAGTGTACATGATGGAAGATGTTTGCGCATGTCGTTGTGTATTTGGTCGTCGCCTTCAGATACGCTCCGAAGGGTCGCAATAGCGGAACGAAGCTCATCTAGCGTGAATGGCTGGTTGTAGCTTATACGTTCAGAAGTAGAAAAGTTCAGTGGCTGTCTCTCGCAAGTGGCTTTGTGGCGTGTGAAAGGGTCGTCATCACTGTAGCACCTACATCTGTTCGAGATTGTGAGAGCCATCTCCTTTGCCACGTCGATCGGTTGGGTGATATCTCGGCTGGCAACTCGTAGTACTGGCAGATGTGTGGAGTTGTATTTGCCGGCGATACGCTTAAGTCGAGATCATACCTGAGATATAGGTGTGGAACTATTCAGTTTATCCACATAATTCCTCCATGAGACCCTCTTAGCGTCCCTGATAGTGCGTCTAACATTGTCTCGAGCCTGTCGGAAGGCGATGAGATTGCTTGTACTACTTCTCCGGTCGGAAGCTCTGAAGGCGCGTCGCCTCGCCAGAATTGCCTGACAACACTCTTCCGTCCACCACGGAACGGGTGTGCGACGGGGAGAGCCAGATGTGCGAGGGATAAACTCAGTGGCGTTCTGCACAAGCAGGTTGGTGAGTGATTCCACCGATATGGGGGTGACACCAGGCCTCATGGACAAAGTTTCCTTTAGTCGCATCTGGTGTCCTGGCCAGTCGGCCTTCCTAAAATTCCACCGGCAAGGTCTGGTCCCGAGTACCGCGCCGTCTTTGTAGCCCAGCCACACCGGAAAGTGATCACTCCCCAGGGGGTCGTCGGCCACAGACCAACTAAAAAACTGCGAGTTCTGGGCTGCGTAAACTGAGGTCTAAAACAGAGGTGTGGCTAGAGGGCAGGGTAAGGTGCGTCGGTGTTACAGAATTTAGAATGCACAAGGATGTGTCGTGCATAAAGGATTCCAAGCAGCGACCCCGTGCGTTAACGTCGTCACATTCCCATACTGTGTGGTGAGCGTTAAAGTCACCTAGTATTAATACCGGTGGGGGTAGCTCTGACACCAAGCGCCGTAGCTCACTGGTAGGAAATGCAACACTGGTTGGCAGGTACAGTTAGCAGATATATAAAGGACGATGATTAAAATGCACTCTTACAGCAACGGCCTACAGCTTGGCGTGTGGCACCAATCTCTGCGCAGCCACACTATGGTGCACATCCAGCAGCACTCCACCGTGTGCCACGGTGTCTAATGGAGTGTCCTTTCGAAATACTGAGGAGCATTTTATCCCGTAATAGTAGTCCGGCGCCACTTTCGTTTCTTGGAGACAGATGGCCGACGGACAATGGCGGTTTGACAGCACCTGGAGGTCTTCGGCGCTGGTTCTCAGCCCCCTGCAATTCCATTGTAAAATGGACCGCAGTTGAACCATTTAAACCGGGTTAAAAGAGGTGTGGCAAATGTCACACACAATATCACAGGTGGGCGAGTCTAAAACAAAAGGAGCTGCTAAAATGCATCGCCAGTACACTGTAAAGGTGGAGGATACTTGGTGTCGACGGACGCCCTCGGGTGAGATCTGGGACGTTCCGCACCGGGGGGCGATGGTGTCCATGGGGAAGCTCGCTTACGCCCAGGAGAAGGCCAGGGTGCGACTCTTTCGCTCCCATGGGATGGGGTCATCCCATGGTCATGGGCCCAGGAGGTCCCATGACCCTTCCAGTCTCGGGGGTACATTGGGGACTGGATCTGGTACTTGGGGACGGTGGAGGTGTCGCCCTGAAGGGCTGCCCGCCAAATCTGGCGCTCGGCGACGGCTCCCTGGAACTGGTCCGTGACGCCCGACCAGACGCACCCATATCGGGCGCCCCCTGCGGACGTCAACCGAGAGATGTGGTCGGGTAGCCGGCGGAGAGACCACAGGGACTCGTCGAGAGGTCACGCCTGACTCCTCTGAACTAGTTGGTGGCGGTGGAAGAGTTTACGTGGATAGTACAGGGGTGGGATGGGCTGGTGTGGGATCGGTGGAGGGAGCAGATAAGGATTCGTGGTGGTTAGCAGAGGGCCTGGCGGACCGCTTGGTTCGCTGGACAAGTCGCCACTTCTCCGGAGCTGTATCTGGAGAAGGTGGCGCCACGACCTCAGAGGCCGGTGGCGGAGACGCAGCGCGCTTTTCTACCTCTAGGGGGGGGGTCTCACTCATCTGGTTTGGTTGTGTAGTTGGCGAAGCGACGGGTATGCCGAAAGAGCGGAAGAGCGCACATAGTTGTGCAATCAGTCCGTTTATTTATTTTTATCTATCTGGAAGGGGACTGATGTGGTGGCTTTAACTTCTGACGCGTACGATATTTTTGGGTTAGACTGGGCATGAATGTCCCGGGCCTAACGGGCTGAAACAAAGACTTACTACATGGCATCGACAACACCAAAAAACATTCCTGGCCACTCTCGCAGTGTCCAGAATAACCGCTCCCCTATGGGGGCCGGTGTCCTTTCAGCCCAGGAAGGAACTGGGACAACTCTTCGAGACCCAGAGTGCTAGTTTTTCGCAGTCCAGGGAATGAACTCTCATCCCTGTCCCCCTTTCAAAGACGGAACGTATGTGACAGATTTGGCGAGATCGTTCGATGCGAGAAATTGAAAGATGGTGGACTCGAAGTCGAGTTTGCGATACCGGAGCAGGCGGAAAAAGCGTTACGTTGCTCCGAACTAGTTTACAGTGTGCGCAAAGGAAACGAAACTCACAACGTGAAAATTCCAATTATAGTTGAACCACATAAAACAAAGAACACTTCGAGAGGACTGATCAACTGCTTTGATCTCAGGGATGTACCGGAAGATGAGATAGTGGATGGGTTGTCAGAATTTGGAGTGACTGAGGCGAAGATGAAAGTGAGAAGAGGTGGAGAACTTATTCCGACCAACAATGGCATTCTGACCTTCAGTAGGACGGACTTGCCCTCTCAGATACGGGTGGGTTACATTTGTGTTAAAGTGCGACCTTTCATCCCCAACCCCATGCGATGCTTCAAATGTCAGAGATACGGCCACACAAACAAATTTTGTCGGAACCGCCCCGCGTGTGGCAGGTGTGCTTCTTTCGACCACACAGGCGAGCAGTGCACCACCGAAATACCATTCTGTGTGAACTGTGGCAGAGGACAGGATCCCCATACTTCGTTTGACCGCACCTGTCCTAGTTACTCGAAGGAAAAATAAATTATTTCCATGAAGTACTTACAAAAAGTTACCTTCCGCGAAGCTCGAGATCTATATGAAAAGTCCCACCCGAAAGTATCATACGCCTCGACAGTTAAAAATACATCAGTCAAACAGGTTCCAGCAACAACAGGCAACACTGAGCAACTTATCGCACAGCTCAGTGCTCTTCTCCGCTCTCTTGGCGTACTTGTCCCCGCCCAAACGAGGCAATCTCAGCGTACACCCCCTTCCGAGGATGCAGAACGCGGTGCTTCACCACCAAGGGCCGCTCAAGCGACTGTTCCGGAGCGAGCCACAGGGCGAGCTCCTGAAGGGTGGTGTCTTATCCAGCGGACCAAGCGGCCCGGCAAGCACTCCAACGCCAACCTGAACTCCTTACCATCAACCTCCATCGGAACCACCACCACCACCCAATCCATCCCCGAACCTTCCGAAACTACCTCTACCCGTCAACCGTCGCCAGTTGCTTCAAGAGGAACCGGTGCGACTTCCCGTCGGGTATCAGTCGTTGGATCTTCGGTGACCAGACCAGAGCGCAGTGTTCAGGTCCACCCGAGAGCTCCCGACATGGGGGCGTCTGGCAGAGCAGCTCGGTCTGGGTCCAGGGACCCCTCGCCGAGTGCGCGAGCCGGACAGTCGCCCACGGCGACACCCCCGCCATCACCAACTTCCCATGCCAGTCACACGCTACCGGCAGAGGTAGGGAAGGATACCCCCATACCACCCCGCGGGGGTGAGATGAGAGACCCGCCTACCCCGGCAACCGGACGCAAGCGGACATCCCCGTGGACGCCATCGCCACCAGGCGTGGGAGGTCCAAGATCCTGTCAGAGGTCACCGGGTGAGAGGACACCTGGTTTACCTTCATAGTACGGTACGTTCATGTTTGCATTGTGTGGACTGTAGTTTTACAATGGACATCTGGACGACGAGAGTGTCTAGCTGTGATGTCGTCTGTGGTACTGTTCCATACCTATTTTAACCACCCGTTCTAAATGGTTCAACTGCGGACAATTTTACAATGGAACTGTAGGGGGCTGAGGACCAGCGAAGAAGGCCTCCAGGTGCTGTCAAACCGCCACTGCCCGGCGGCCATCTGTGTCCAAGAAACGAAGGTGACGCCGAACTACTCTTATAACCTAAAATGCTACTCAGTATTTCATAAGGACACTCCCTCAGACACCGTAGCACACGGTGGAGTGTTGCTGGCTCTCCACCATGGTGTGACTGCACAGAGATTGGTGCTACACGCCAAGCTGCAGGTCGTTGCTGTAAGAGTGCATTTTAATCATCGTCCTATATCTATCTGCTCACTGTACCTGCCACCCGATGCTGGATTCCCTTCTACTGAGCTGCGGCGCCTGATGTCAGAGTTGCCACCGCCGGTATTAATACTAGGTGATTTTAACGCTCACCACACAGTATGGGGATGCGACGACGTTAATGCACGGGGTCGGTGTTTGGAGTCCTTGATGCACGATGCATCCTTGTGCATTCTTAATTCTGGAACACCGACGCACCTTACGCTGCCCTCCGGCCATACCTCTGCCCTAGATCTTAGTTTGTGCAGCCCTGAGCTCGCACAACTTTTTAGCTGGTCTGTGGCCGACGACCCCCTGGGGAGTGACCACTTTCCGGTGTGGCTGGGTTACGAGGGTGGCGCGGTACTCGGGACCAAACCATGCCGGTGGAATTTTAAGAAGGCAAACTGGGCAGGATATGAGACGCGACTAGAGGAGACTTTGAGGCCTGGTGTCACCCGCATGTCTGTAGAATCGCTCACCAGCCTGCTTGTGCAGACCGCCACTGAGTTTATCCCTCGCACATCTGGCACTCCCCGTCGCGCACCAGTTCCATGGTGGACGGAAGAGTGTCGTCAGGCAATTCGGGCAAGGCGACGCGCCTTCAGAGCTTTCGACCGAAGGAGTAGTACGGAAAATCTAATCGCCTTCCGGCAGGCTCGAGCCAATGCTAGACGCACTATCCAGGACGCTAAGAGGGTCTCATGGAGGAATTATGTGGACAAACTGAATCGCTCCACACCCATATGTCAGGACTGGTCTTGACTTAAGCGTATTGCCGGTAAATACAGCTCCACACCTCTGCCATTACTACGAGTTGCCGGCCGAGACATCACCCAGCCGGTCGACGTGACAAACGAGATGGCTCGCACAATCTCGAACAGATGTAGGTGCTACAGTGATGACGACCTGTTCACACTTCACAAAGCCACTTGCGAGAGACAGCCACTGAACTTTTTCACTTCTGAACGTATAAATTACAACCAGCCATTCACGCTAGCTGAGCTTCGTTCCGCTATTGCGACCCTTCGGAGCGTATCCGAAGGCGACGACCAAATACACAACGACATGCTCAAACATCTTCCATCATATACACTTGATGCCGTACTGGCAACGCTGAACCGACTGTGGAAGAAAGGAGATTTCCCACCCACTTGGCGTGAGGCCATTATGATCCCAATATTAAAGCCCGGAAAAGACAGCGTAGACCCGGGAAACTACCGACCAATATCACTCACATCATCACTTTGTAAGCTCATGGAGAAGATGGTGAACGTGCGTCTGACCTGGTTTCTTGAATGACATGGCATTTGAAACAACGCACAGTGTGGTTTTAGGAAAAACCGCAGCACCATTGACCATCTTTTAGCCCTTGATACAGTGGTACGTACAGCGTTCCAGAAAAATCGTCACGTTGTTGCAGTGTTTTTCGACATCCACGGAGCGTATGACACCACCTGGCGCTACGGCATACTGATGGAGGTCTTCAAATGTGGAATTCGTGGATCCATGGGCCTCTTTCTCCAGAACTTTCTGTCGAGGTGTTTTTTTCTTTCGTGTTCGGATCGGAAGCTGTATGTCGGATCGGTAACCACAAACGGAAGGGGTACCACAGGGAAGTGTGTTGAGCGTGGCGTTGTTCGCCATCATGATCAACGATATATGCGAGTCCATTCCGCGTACTATCGGTAGATCACTGTTCGTGGATGACTTCTCGATTTGGTGCTGCACATCCACTGCACCAGCAATGACACGGCAGCTTCAGTTGGCGGTATCATGCTCGGAGAGGTGGAACTCCAAGAACGGGTTTCGGTTTTCTGTTTCAAAAACTGTAGGGATGCATTTCTGCCGGCGCCGCAGAAGCTACCCAGACTGTATCTATCTCCAGCTGTATGGGCAGCCAATTCCCTTCCAGCTTGCTGCCAGGTTTCTGGAGTTACCTTTGATGCTCGTTTTAGTTACAAGGAGCATTTTAAAACACTCCGAGAGAAGTGTTTTACATCGCTCAACCTTCTGAAGATGGTTGCGCGCACGTCCTACGGAGGAGACAGGAAAACTATGCTTCTACTGTACTGTTCTCTCATTCGTTCAAAACTCGACTACGCATGTTTTATATATGACAGCGCTTGCACAATGAGCAAGCGATCACTCGATGTGGTACACCATTCCGCGCTCCGAATCGTGACCGGAGCTTTCCGCACTTCACCTTCTGTGAGCCTTCTGGCTGAAGCCCACGAGCCACCAGTCTCGCTCCGTCGCGAAATGCTCGGGATGCGCTACGCGTGTAAAGTGCGCCAATTCCCAGGTCATCCTGCGTATGCTTGCGCTACGCGTGTAAAGTGCGCCAATTCCCAGGTCATCCTGCGTATGCTTACATATTCTCCCACCGCTTGATTGCAACATTCGGACGAGCACGCATCACGCATGGCACCCCCTTTTGCGTCAGAATGCGCAGACCCTTTGAGGATAGCGATATTCGATTCCGGGGAATTATGCGGGTCGGCTTTCCACAAACACCGCCTCGGCAGGTGGGCCATCCAACAATTGACATGTCGCTCTCCGTGATGAACAAAGCGCATGCTACACCGCACGACCGTTTGCCCTAGAACACATAGCCTCTTTTGACGTATACGTCCAGATTTATACAGACGGATCAAAGTCAGATACTGGCGTTGGCAGTGCATTTGTTATTGGTCCAATGTCGAGATCTTTTTCACTGCCACCCCATGCAACGGTATATGTGTCAGAGCTGGTTGCCATCATCAAGGCCCTCAGTTATATCGAAGTAGGACCGGAAGACTCGCATGTTATTTTTACTGATTCCCTCAGTAGTCTCTGGGCGCTAAAGCAGTTCAATTCACCTGATCCCATCGTACAGGACGTCTTACGGCTTCTCAGATCACTAGCACATGCTGGAAAATCTGTTACGTTCTGTTGGATTCCAAGCCATGTCGGCATCGCGGAAACGAGGCAGCGGATGCTGCTGCGAAACGTGCAGCCCAAGCCCCATACCAGCGATTTATGCCGCTCCCAGCGGGAGAATATCGCCGTACAATCAAGACCTTTGTTCTTCTTTTTTTTTTAAATGACAGTATATCTGGGACACGTTGCTGGATAACAAACTACGAGCGATAAAACCATGCCTCGGAGAATGGACCTCATCCTACCGCCGGACGAGACGTGACGAGGTCGTGCTCTGCCGTCTTCGGCTCGGACACACTCACCCAGCACACCACCATCTACTCTGCGAGGAAGACAGGCCAAGTTGCCCTCGATGTCGCGCACCACTGTCTGTGCGTCACGTCTTGGTCTCGTGCCCTCTGCTCGCCGATGACCGAAGACGGTTTTTTGGAGCCGCACAGTCGCTGTCACTCCGCGACCTCCTTTGTGACCGCTCGCTCGCGGTAACTTCTGGACAACTGTTTCGCTTTTTATCGGATGTTAACTTCAGAGCGATTTACACACCTCACTGATGTGTAGCACTATGCGCTCGGAACCGTGACATGTCACTCCAACTGATTTTCGCTTGCACTTGATCTTGCTGTCCCACGGTTTCACTGATGTTCCTCCCGTTTCACTGTTCCACAGATGTTTGCTCGCGCTTGCTATTTCTGTTTCACTGCTTCACTGATGTTACTCCCGTTTCACTGTTCCACTGATGTTTGCTCGCGCTTGCTCGTTCTGCTTCACTGTTCCACTGATGTAATTTCACTGTTCCACAGATTTTCCTCGCGCTTGCTCTTTCTGTTTCTGTTTCACTGGTGCTAGTCCCGTTTCACTGTTTCACTGATGTTACTCCCGTTTTACTGTTTCACCGATGTTTTCTTGCGCTTGCTCTTTTTCTTTCATTGTTTCACTGATGATATCTGCACGTATTCTGAATGGTCGTGTAGTACTGTTGGCACTAATCATCCCAAGCTATCAATCTAACATTGTTATGGGGGCTGTATGACCGAAGCAGTCGATGCGCCCCTAAGCCCAAATAACCAACCAAACCCGGGCCTCACGGAAGGTTATTATTGCCTCTTTCGCTTCCGCAAATTCCATTTCCAAAGAGCCATCCCTCAGCTTTTTTCGCAGCTCTTCCCGAACTGGTCACAACCGTCTCGTCTTTGAAAGGGGGACAGAGCGGCGATATTTTTCGTCTGACCGCGGAAAATGAGGATACGGGGTACGCTGGAGACTTGCCCTCCACAGCTACCCGAGTTAGTATGGCTCCTCTCGGCGCCAAATGAGTGGGTGGTTTGGTCACCACGAGTGGGACCAGGAGTGTTTTTTTGTGTGTGTTTTGGATGCCATAAAGCGTGTGTTTGTTTCTACTACTCGGGCGCCCCACCCCTTAGGGGCCCTACCGGGAGGACGCCTGGGTCCCGCGGACGGGAGGTCGCCAGGCGCCCGAGGAGCTATACGGGGCAGGCGGCGCCTTCGCCCGGCCGGGGGAGAGAGACTCACCACCCCGACCGGGATCCAACACCGCCCACCCCTTGACCCCGGCCGGCCGGGCCGGCGGGCACCGGGAAGAGTCCCAGGGTCCCGGCCCGAGGCGACCAGCCACTTCGCCCATGTGTGGCCCCACGGCCACCTTCCGGGATATCGAGACCGAAGAGATGTGTTGGTCCCCCGTCACAATTAGCACCGTGCGACGGGGGACCTCAACCTCCAGGACTCCGTCAACCCCGGGGACGGGCCGAGGGGGCGCGGCTACCTCGATAAAATGGAGCTGGTGGGCAGGACCGGGGAAGTTGCGCTGCCTCCTCACAGTAGGGATAGTTGGTGTTGTAGGGCCAGATGAAGGACATGGATGTTGGCATGCTATTGGGATTGGAATTGGAGCGTATGGATGGAAGGACGAGTGAGGCACTCTTGGTCTCACCCCTCTCTGGTACGATGGTCGCCGGGTCTTTGGGGCACTCAATTCCCCCCACCACGAAAAGGTGGTGCCTCGTCGGGGGGGGGCAAAAACGACTGTTGGATTGTCGAAAAAGATAGGCAGCAAAGCTTTGGATGCGAATGAATCGGGTACCTGATATTTCTATCTAGATCGTGGCTGCAAGCTGGATACGCGCGAAATTATTTGTAATACTATGGTACGACTGCGCGAGAATGCTAATACGTGTACGTGTAATACTAATGTAGGTGGCAAACGTGGTGTAATGTAGGTGGGATCGCGGGAGATCAGTCGATACGGCGAACGTCCCATCTTCCACTCTTGAATCCCGGAACAGGAGAGGTTACCGAATCCGCCCACAACCAATCGACGCGGGAGGTTGGCGACGCCATGCGAGCCAGCAGTCGAATACTTGTTGATAGAACTCATGGTACTTCCAGTTCCAATATTGGGTCCATCCACACACGTTGGGTTAGGAGCAATTGCCGTCCGTCTTATCGCCCGATATCTACTGGCTGCGGGGTGGCAAACGTGGTGCGTGTCGATCGGTGTCTGCCGCTGCCGCCAGGTCATCTCGCGCCAATAAGACTGAGCCGGAGAGCGGCCCGGCGTCAATGGCGGGCTCGCCGCGCTCGCCGGGCGACAGTAGCGGCGGCGGTGGCGCGCGGCTGACCACTCTGCTCAGCGAGCTGCTAGTGATGGTGCGCCAGCGGCGGCCAGTCACCTGCCAGCACATCACCAACATCGTCCAGTGCCAGGTCGGTGCGCCGGCGGTGGCCGCCCGGCAAGATGGTTTGTGTCATGCGACTGTGCCAGCGTTCCGTGTGGCGGTGTGGTGTTGGCATTGACATAACTCAACTGCCGTATGAAGACGTGATGTAACGACTTGACAGTTACAATGTTCCGTATAAAAACATGATGTTGCTGCGATATTTTCAACACTCGGCATGAAACGGTCATTTAGAAAGTTTGATTCGGTTGATTGTCACGTTTCGTATCCAGGATTGTTTCCTTGGTGCTGGCGTCTCCACGATTCAAGTGCGCTGGAGCACCGTGGTGCCTTAAACGTTTAACACCTCACCCAAGCGGACTAAGGACCTATCGATGCAGGAAAGACCCGTACATCTATCCCGTGCTTGCGGGTGGGTGCGGCTTTGACATGCCCTCCCCATATGTAGACAGCCTCCCACCCGCGCACCTAGGAGGCTCCTAGGTGCGCGGGTGGATTCGCTCGATGCAGGCAGGTCTGATCTCCCTTATCGTAGACAAGTTGTCTTGCTTAGTACAGGGGGCTCAGACTGTATGAACTCTGAAACGGCTGATGGGCGCTGTATGACCGAAGCGCCCCTAAGCCCAAGCAACCAACAAACCTGAAGCGGCTGAATTGAAGGGGGCTCCGATATTTATCGCGTGTTGATAAGGGGGACGTGGTAGCTCAGTCGGTATGGAGTCGGACTTTTAGTCGTAAGATCGAGGGTTCCAATCCCAAAACCGGCGGACATTGCTGGCTCCACCCGCGACCAACCGGTATGAGAAGTTGGCGAAGCTGTATGGCCAAGTATTCAGGTGAGTCGTAAAAGAACCTAGGCATGTACCAAACCGCTTGCAGAAGGGTGGACTAGGCCTGTATGGAGAAGATCCGAAATTTCCGTTGTGAGCAGTTGAAATCTCCCATTACAGCGAAACTTTATATATATTCGCTTCCTGCGGACCAATGGGATCTATAAGTGCGGTGGTGTTCTGACGCCGTTATCTAGACAGGTCTTTCCCCCGCGGGCAGTTGGCCTCGGCAAACGCCGAGTGTCCCCTGGCACCTTTAGCGAACGGATGAGCTCGACCACCAAACTGATGGGCTTTAACGTTCCTCTCCCGCGGCCGGCGCCCGGTAGGCTCTGACGTTCCTCGCTGTATGACCGAAGCAGTCGATGCGCCCCTAAGCCCAAATACCCCCCCCAAATCTGACGTTCCTCCCCCGCGGTCATGTATGACCGAAGCAGTCGATGCGCCCCTAAGCCCAAATAACCCCCCCCCCCCCCCAAAAAAAAATGTGACGTCCCTCCCCCGCGGTCAGGTGGACTCGGCTAGCGCCCGGTAGGCTCTGACGTTCCTCCCCCGCGGGCAGGTGGACTCGGCCACGCAGCGGCTGCTGGAGCCGGTGAACGCACAGCTGCTGGTGGCGGCGTCGGCGCGCGGCCGCGATCTGCGGCCGGACCTGGTAGTGCTGGGCCCGGCAGGCCTGGTCACGCCCCCGCTGCGACACGCGCTGTCGGCGCTGCTGCGACACTGCCAGCTGTCGCCGCTGTCGGAGCGCGACTGACGGGTGACCGGCGACATTCCGCTCCTGCGCCCTGTGATGAGTCGTGATCGGGCGGCCGCGCCGCCGCCGGTTGAGGCATTACCGCCGGCGCGCGTCTCGACGTGCTGAACATTTGCGTGTGCTAGTGCGTGACCAGTAGTGTGCGCGTGCAAACCTGCTGGAAACGAACCCGGGACGTGTTGGACGTTGGACTATGTGTCATGGTGCGCGCATGGTTTATTATCCTCAAGAATACATACTATGATGACATTGTGCATATAGTCGCTTGTGACTCGACAGGAATGAGAGGATCGTGTGCGTACTGGCATGCACAATCCGGATGATGTTTTATGATATACCAGATGACATACCATGTCCTATGAAGTTCAGAGTTCGCGAGGTGGCGCCCAGTCAGATTATGCCAATACGGGAAAAAATCAGGTGAGAGGTTTCCCGAACCAGAAATATTGAACCGTGTCACATCACATCTGAATCTGGCAAGAATTGGAATTTTAACGAACATCCTTCACCGCAATGAATGCGCGCCGCTCTAGTTTGTACCCGCCTGCATCCATCCGACTCTCTGGAGCCCACCGGTGATCGATTCATTACGAAGTGGTGCTAGCTCCCGTCGAGTCATTGCACTTGACCTCTATACTGTTGGCGCCATCTAACGACAGGAAACTTCTTACTGAAGCTAATTTCAACCTTCAGTTTTTCCAGTCATACTCAAATTTCCACGTGAAGGGCCTATAGGAGTAATTGGCAACTCACAAATCAAGTTGGTCTGTGATAACCATGCTACCTTTTCTTCTATTCCACCCCAGATTCGTTGAGCGTATGCTCGTGCCAGTCATTGTCACCACGCGGCTGGAGACCAGCTTTTAAGAGTACTTTGTTGGAAGTGTTGCTGCCGTTCCCGATGATCCTTGTTCTTCCTGGTTAGTTTGCCATTTTCTTTTCCATCCTTTCTACTGCCACTGCAGTCGCCATCTTCGCCACTGGTGGTTTTCCAGACGGGATGCTCCCATTGAGAACCAAAGTGAGAGAATAAAAAACAGTAATTTCAATGCCGACTCAATCTCATGATGTAGCTATGAGTATCAGCGTCGGCTGTCATGAGTCGAGGTTAAATTCAGCTGAAAGAGATGGAGGGGAAGTAAGAGTATGGCTTTGAGGGTGGATGATAAGTCGATACAATTACTCCTATGTTCCATTCCTGTGGAAGCTTGAGTATGACAGAAAAAGACTGGAGGTTGAAGTGAGCTGTAGGTCGAAGTTGATATTCATGTCACTAAATGGCGCCACGAGCACAGATATCTGGCGCAACAATTTCACGAGGGTTAACACCATAAATTCGTAATAGATCTTGGTGAAAATACCATCAATGGACTCAGAAGGGACCAGAGAGTCTGTGATGCATGTGGGTTGGTATAAGCTGAAGCTGAAGGTATAAGCCGCACTTTGAATGCGGCGAAAAATCAGAAGTTCATTAAAATCCGCGATTGTTTGGCGATTTCAGGTGCGATGCGACACTGTTAAACTTCCTTCAGTCGCGACCAAGCTGGACACATCTTACGTCTCGCAACAATGGCGTAGTTTTTTTTTTTTTTTTGGGGGGCAGCCTATTGCTAACTCGGAACTTCATAAAAATAAGAATAATCCTTCCGTACTACGCGACAGGGGGATAGGATGTGTTTACAGTTGCATTTGTATTGTGTGATACAAAAGAAGCCAAAAGGTCCACAAGTTTACGATGGGCTGCACAACTAAAGCTGCCACGTCACCAATACGTACAAGCAAATGCGGCCTCCTGAACAGAAGAGCCGGAAATCAATCACACTCTTGGAGAGCCGGGATCAGACCATGGCCAATAACGACAATGGCACTGTACCATCCAGCTGGACCTGGAGACACGCGGTCCTAGCCGGAAATGGTCAGCATGAAATCTCACGGCGCTGGGCAGCGACTGCCCAGCACGGCAAGGATATGGTGATGCAACTCTGGTAGCACCACGGAATGACAATGATTCCGAAAACGTCTCAAACGCCACGTGCACACGCAACGGATCGCACACTTATCAAGGCGTCAAACGACGCAAACAATCACCACGGCACTCAACCCCAATGGCGTAACATCAACGTATGGCAGAAACAGGAAGCTCTTCGGTTGTTTGCAGCGTTGAACGGTTGGCGCGGCGACTGGCGGTGGCGGCGGTACCGATACGGCCCGGTTGGCACCGCCGACACACCTCATCACCTCCGGAGCAGGCACTGTTCTAAAATCAGACCAGATCACATAGAAAAATCAGACCAAATCACGTACAGAGCGCTCTGTGAAACACTGGTGAATAAGCTGCTCAATGATCGCAACTAGCTCAGAACTAGAGCTAGAACCGACTCGTGCACAGACAAAGAAATGAACGCACAGCAATACCGCATACAAAAAAGCATGCTGTCCTGCGACATTCTTGAAGCCATGAATACAAATATCTTGTGCCCTCGGTTGGCCCACAAAACGCTTTCTATAGTTCTAGACTGACAGCTCGGATGGAGTGCCTCCTTTACGCATCACCGACAAAGCAGACGAAACCAGGTCCCAGGGTAATAGTGAAAGTTCCTGAACCCTCATCGCTCGACACATTCCGCTCTACTACTTCTTAAAAGTACCTACACACGAGCACAAAGTCGCAGCGGCCTCTGACTTTGCGCCTGTCGAAAATAGGCACCAAAACGCGGCGGACGATCATCGCCAGCGTCGTCTGCAGGCCAGCCGTCGGCACAGCGGTACCAGAGAAACACCCTCGGTCGATGCCGGCCACCGCGTCGGAGCACCGGCCCCTCAACACACTCCGCCCCGCTCGTGTCTCTCGCACCGGCATGCCACTCGGTGGCCGGTCCACCAGCCAGCTCCACACACCCAGCGTCGGGCACGCTGTCAGGTCCATAGGTCCACTAACCCGACGCCGGACACACTGTCAGGTCCATAAGGTCCACTAACCCGACGTCGGACATGCTGTGTCAGTCGGTGAGCTTCATCTCACAAGATGTCGACTCACCCAGACCCAGCGAGGTTTTTCTTATCACGCCGCGGTCGCTTGGAATAGGCTACCGCCCCTCACCAGGCAAGCACCGAGTCGCTCTGCATTCGTAAGGGCTTTGGCGCAGAGTCGCTAGCTTTACTACAGCGGTGTAAGTCTGCATACGCTGTATGTTCTTGAGATGTTTACAATGCAATTTTCTCTACCCGATGTGCTTATGCAACATTGTCTGGGTGCAGAACAGCCACCACGTGGATGTACCCCAATACATGACTTTGACTTTGGCTGTCAGGTCTACAGGTCCACTAACCCGACGTCGGACACGCTGTCAGGTCTACATGGCACTAACCCGACGTTCGACACACTGTCAGGTCTACAGGTCCACTAACCTGACGTCGGACACGCTGTCAGGTCTACAGGTCGGGAATGAGTAGTCTAGAGGTAAGTTGCCCATCTCCCAATCGAAATGTTGTGGGTTCAAGTCTCGCCTGTCGCTACTCTTCGCCCGCGACCAATCGGCGTGAGAGATTGGCGATGCTGCATGACTAAACGGTCGACGTGTCGTAAAACCAATAACCAACCAACCAGGTTTACAGGTCCACTAACCCGACGTCGGACACGCTGTCAGCTCCACAGGTCCACTAACCCGACGTCGGACACGCTGTCAGCTCCACAGGTCCACTAACCCGACGTCGGACACGCTGTCAGCTCCACATGTCCACTAACCCGACGTCGGACACGCTGTCAGCTCCACAGGTCCACTAACCCGACGTCGGACACGCTGTCAGGTCCATAGGCCCACCAACTCGACGTCAGACACGCTGTCAGCTCCACAGGTCCACTAATCCAACGTTAAACGAGCTGTCAGGTTCATAGGCCCACCAACCCAGTGATGAATTACTCGTGAAATAGGCTGGTATATACCACCCACTAAACAAAGAAGACATCCTTCCAAAAAAAGTATCGACATCGTGTTTCTTGATGTGAGTTTATGAAGTCTACATGCCTCGATTCTAGCTGTGTCATGTCTGTATCGTCCTTATGCTCACCATTGCAGATTGTGATACACAAGCATCTCGTACTGAACTAATTTCAGGTAAAAAGATCACCGTTGACGTGGATTGCCTTTCAATTAAGTTCCTGATATATCAGTATGGCATTACATGGTATAGTAGTATGGCATTCTTATCGATGTCATTAACATAAGTAGCGCTAAATTTGGTATCTTTCAAAATAAACAAAAATATGCAGATATCAGCATGTGATCCAAAATGAGCTGGAAGAACAAAACGATATTCGAAACTATATAGTTCCCATGGTGAAGTTCGACATCCTACTGGATTTTTTTGACATCTCACACGTACATAAAAATCAATATTTTAACGCTGCACTAGCCCGACGTCTGGCACACTGTCAGGTCCACAGGTCCACTAACCCGACGTCGGACACGCTGTCAGCTCCACAGGTCCACTAACCCGACGTCGGACACACTGTCAGGTCCACAGGTCCACTAACCCGACGTCGGACACGCTGTCAGCTCCACAGGTCCACTAACTCGACGTCGGACACGCTGTCAGCTCCACAGGTCCACTAACCCGACGTCGGACACGCTGTCAGCTCCACAGGTCCACACCAACCTGAGCCCACAGGTCCACCGACGTCGGACACGCTGTCAGCTCCACATGTCCACTAACCCGACGTCGGACACGCTATCAGCTCCACAGGTCCACTAACCCGACGTCAGACGTGCCGTCGACTACATCTCGATGGTGCGCCGCAGCGTCCACGTGCACTCCTGGCCGCCGGACGCGGCGATCACATCGTAGCCGAACCGCGACACCAGGTTGATGACGTACATCGGGTCGCGGTTCAGAATGACCCCGTTGACGCATTGCTGCACCGTCAGGTCCGTGACGCCCAGCTGCAGCAGAGAACAGGCTGACACTGACAGCACCAGCGTGGGAAATATCACCTGTTTTGAAACGTTGGCCATCCAAAGAAGTATAAACTAAAAAGTATATGTACGTAGGCATATATGCATATCCATTGGATAATGCTAATTATTTCTTAGCATACTTTATTTAGTTTGTGGTGCAGTCTTTTTGGTGTTTATGTTTAAGATGGAGTTTAATTCTAAGTTGGTGGTATTCATAAGTGCTGTTTGACTTTTGTTCATTTTCCTGTCTTGCCTTCAGCCATATAATATCGGCTGTCTAATATGAGTGATATTCATCTAGTTGTCTACTTGTCTAGAAGACAATTAGATTGGATATTTAATGTGTAAAGAAAAGAAAAAAAAAAACAGGCAATTGCTTAATAGTTTCTGCCTAGTGTTTGGTATTCTTGAGGTACTTAAATCGTTATCTGACAGTATAGCAGGTAGCAATTTATAGTGAGTAATAGTCGGCTATTTATTTATTTTGTGTCAGTTGTGTAACAAGTTAATATCAATCTAAATCTAGGAATAAGCTCCAGCCTGTATGATGGTTTCCACCAAGATGCATGCACTAGAGGAAGGGGTTAGGGCCCGTAACACGCGCACGCCCGAGGGCAGATATCTGCATCCCCCTGCAGTTTTTCCTAATTTGTCGCCATACTAATCGGGTCAGCAAGTCCAAACCTCGCATCGCTGCTCATTCGACTTTTCCGCATATCCTCATACATTTTTTTTAATCCTGGGTCATCTCAGGTCAGGTCACCAGGTCAGGCGAATGACAAAACTACACTCGGAGTTATAGGTGGCATAACTTCCACAATAATTGGGGGATTGATTTGAAACCCATAACACGTCATGATCTCATCAGGGAGCATAATGTGTATATCGGATTGTTTTTCGTGGAATTGGCCTTAGGCCAGGTCGTGGCCGTGGCTTCCCCATTATAGGGCTATCGTAAAATATACAAATGTTCCCTGGTTGCATATTTGCTCTCGGAATGACCTTACAACGGTTGTGGCGTGTAGTTGGAAGCTATGCTCAATGTTACCGCTGACATTTTTGCTCAGTGACCTCACCAAGGTCATCTGAGGTCACCTGATATCATTAGCACATTTCTGCGCATTATATCGCACTGCATTGAGCTAGAAGTTTCAAATTACCGTCATTGTGCTTGCATCGCCAAGACGTGACGATTGATGCATTGCATGCCCTCCCTAGGCTACTTCATGACCTTGACCTGAGGTCATAATTTCGGAGTAAGTATTCCTGCTTGGGCACGTAGTTGGCGCCTCGATTGTCCTCTGTAAATCGAATAGCGTTCGCAGTTTGTTTTTATCTGTTGCAGGTCCTGAGACATGTGTCAATATCCCATGTCCCATGTCCCATGTCCCCTGAGTCCCACCCGATCTGGTCGAAGTAGACCTATGATGACCCAGTGACCTAAATATTAAACTGACCGAAAAATATCTGAAACACTTTCGATAGAGCTTCTCGCCAGCAATTCAACGCCGTTGTCCGTTTGTCGCTAGCTAGCACAGTTCTAGTTATGTTATGGGGTAGACATCTGCCCCCCAGAACCGGCGAAGTTGGCGCGGACCGCCGGACGTGCGAGTGTTGAGGCAGAGCTTTCCAAGCTCAAGGCTGCCCTTTTGCACAGGGTAGGCAAGAAAAGAGGTGGCTGGAATTTATCTAGAGGAGTGTTACTAGTGAACGGAGGAGGGCTAGTTCTGGTAGGTCTCAGGAGGGGAAGTGGCATGAGGTCAGGTGTGTAGGATTTGGAGACGCGAGCCTAAGGAAAGGGTCAGTGAGTGGGAGGTGGCAGGTGGTAGGAGTGGAAGGAAACCTAGTCAAATTGCTCAGCAAGCAGGCATATCAACATCTAATAGATTCCAGGCACTATCCTGACCACAGGATAGTAGTAGTAATGATGCAATACTGGTCGTAGGTGGTTCTCGTGTGCGACATTTAGATAGGGTATTCTGTAAAGGTAGGAGGGGCAGAAGGTGCATCGCCAGACTTGGTTCCAAGGTCAAGAACCTGGTGCCAGTGGTGGCACAGGCCACCAGTGATCACCAGTTTAGTACAGTTGTAGTCTAGGTAGGGGTGAATAACATAGGTCCTGCTGGGAGTGAAGAGCTGCTGCAAGACTGCAGTGCCCCTCTGGCCACCCTGTAGGATAACAATTGGAGTCATTATAACTGCTATTTTGCCTAGGGCTGGAGCCTCCTCTGAGTGGAGCTCTAGGGCACTGGCAACCAATGCCAGGGTAGGTAAGCTCTGCCATGAGTTAGGTTTCACCTTTATTGACGAGTGGTGCAGGTTTTATGGATCATAGGACCTCTATCAGAGGGATGGCCTGCACTTCTCCGAGAAAGGGGTGCATGTGTTAGACAAAGTGTATGAGCATGTCCTTCAGGGAAACTAGGCAATGGGTTAGTTATTTGGGCTTTAGGGCGCATCGACTACTAGGCAATGGGGCGGGGAGGGTTGAAGTAGCATTGCCATCTCAGGGATATGCTCATATTGACAGCCAGGACAACATAACCACAAAGTCAGCAAATATGGATAGCAGTAGTTCAAGGAGGCAGAGTGGTAGTTCATCCAGTGATGAAAGAGCTCCTCAGCATAAAAAAGCAAAGGTGGCTATGTAGCATATGCTAAGTGTATGATGCTTAATGCCTAAATAATTCAATCCAAATTTGATGAGTTCATGTGTGATGCTGCTGAGGAGCAACCAGATTTTGTTTGCATTACGGAAGCGAGGTATTTTGGGGATAACTTGTAGGACTACGAGATCCAGGGATACAATATGTTTTCGTGCAAGAGGGGTCCAGCGGTGAAAGAAGGTGGTGTAATGCTCTACGTGAATAGTGTATTCAGTTCTCGAAAAGTAGCAGACATGGGTGAAAAATGTGTCTGTGGAGTCCATTTGGCTTCATGTCGCTATGGGAAAAGGCAACAGCAAGAAACTGAGGATAGGAGCTTCGTACCGATCAGAAACCCTGCCATATTATCAGCAACTGGGGCTTGATAGGGTAATTTGTGAGGAAATCAGTAGAAAATTTCAGAGGAAGTGCCTTATTCTTGGTGACATTAATCTAAAAGGATATGAAAATGTTTGTGTTGGCTCCCCATCATGCAAAATGTTTAGGAAATGCCCTGAAGAGGACCTGTTCTTACACCAGTTTGTCACGGAACCTACTAGACATGGCTCATTACTGGACCTTGTATTCTCGGATTTAAGTGGCTTAGTTGAAGACTTGACTGTAGGAAAAACTCCGGGAAGAAGTGACCATAACATAGTTAGATTCAAGTTACATGTAGTGGGAACTGTTAGGGATAATTTGGTAAAGGTTCCTAATTTCAACAGAGCAGACTTTGACTGCATGAGAGCGGTTTTAAGTGCCATAAGATTGTAAGAAGAATTCTCCAATTTAAATACCTGTGAAATGTGGGAAAAGTTATAATCTTACTTGAAGGAAATTCAGATTAGACATGTCCCCCAAAAGCAAACGCGCAAAAGAAGGGTAGAAAAGCCAGCATAGCTTACGCCAGACTTGATGAAAGTAAGTAAGGCTAAAAAAGCTGCATTTAGAGTTTTCAAAGAAGCCTCAAATGTCGTTAATCTAAAGGCGTATCGAAAAGCTAGAGACACTGTGAAGCAAAAAGCCGGAGCAGCAAAGCGAGCAAAAAAAAGTATTTGGCTAGGAACTGTTATGGGGACAGCAAAAAGTTCTTTGGTTTATACAAGCTGAGTAAAGTTTCTAGCACAATTGATCCACTGGAAGCAAATGGGACTCCAGAGGATTAAAAAACCATTGCTTAACGTTTTTAATCACTTATAAGTTTTACATATTTGCCCATTGGGGCTAAAATAGAAGATTCTGGCTAAAGTAAGCATTTTTATGACAGTAAGGTGACTTCGAACGTGTTTCGGTCCGCTTTAGCATTAGAAAGGGAAAAATTAAAGAGAATGGGAGAACTCAAAATTTTAAAATTAAAAAAAATTGTGGGTGGGGAAACATTTTAGGGTTGTGGTAGATTTCATCTTTCTTTTCTGATTCCAGATAAATTATTTGTCAAATCTCCCTCAAAATGAACTCACGGAACTAGAAAAAATATAATATAATTCGTGAAAACCTAGGCCCTTAGTGACGTCACTCTCGGGTGGAAAAAAATGGGAGGTGTCTAGCTTTATTCGTCGATCACTTTCCAATGGCACTTCTTTCGTTTTCCTGCGAAGCTTTGTTTTGAGATTACAAGGGGGATTGTATCCAACCCACTCCGAGATGGGGTGTGATGATATAACCGGAAAGACGGGGAGGGTTAAAACATGGTCGATCGTACTGCAATTTTTTTCAAAAGCGGCATTGGTCGTTGGATAAAGCGTTCCGGGATAAAACGTTTTCTAAGAACCAATTGAGGCGAAGGCTTACCATTCTTTTCATCAGCTTACACAATGATGATGTGTGATGTGGGACAAGATGGGTTTGGTCATGGTCACCTTTTCCAGACTTTGACAGTGGTATGACGATTGTCTTTCGCCAAACTGGTGGGAAATAAAGATGAAGAGTAAAGCGTGCTTTGCAGGCGTTGGTAAATGCTTCAGCATTTCGTTGTGCACGCCATCTGGTCCCTCACACACACATCTCAAATCGCTGATCGCTGAGTTAAGTTCAGCTTGTGTAAACGGCAAATTGTAAACAAGTTGTTCGGATGTGGTAAAACTGATCTCCCTCCGACCACGAGCACGGTACTGTAAAATGTTGGATCGGTGTGTTCATTACGCCTTGCGATAACATCAGCAATATCGCCAGCTACCTCGCCTGGATCAGCTATTATGTGGCCTCCAAGAGTGAGTACCGGGAGTGGAATTAACGAGAATTGCTTTAAAAAATCCTGTTAAATCGAGCCCATAATTCCGACGTCGGTGTAGTTCGGCACAGCTGCCCTATATATGCTCTCCATAACACACGTTTCGCCGCTCGAATGGTGCACCGAGCCAATGCCTTGACTCTTCTGAATGCTGAATGCTCCAATCCGTTGTGGTGGATTGGAGTTTAGGGGAGCGTCGACATCTAGGGTCATTTTGCGCCCATAACTAAACTGTAATCAATCAACGGCGCTGCTATCATAGATTGTTATCAATATTCACGGGTGGGAGTATATCACCTCAAGGCGAGATCGTTGATGTGAGTGGCGTATGTTAGTCGGCAATCCATCCACACACCCAGAAACTTGGCAGCTGGCTTGGAGGGTATATGGCGTCCATTGAGCATAATCACGGGGTAAGTACAGGAGCGTTTGCGGCAGAAGTGGAGAGCAGTGGTTTTCCATGTAGACATAACGAAACCGGTTTTGTTGCACCAATCCTGCACCTTCCAAACAGCCATCTGAAGTTGTCTCTCAACCGTGTGCACAGAGCGTGAAGAGGGCCATATGGCGATATCATCCACGAAAAGCGCTCTCCCTACGGAAGTCGGCAGCGAGGTACCCGCATCATTGATTGAAATTGCAAACAATGCTACGCTCAGTACGCTCCCCTGCGGGACTCCGTTAACTTGTGAAAATGTGCCAGATAGGGAGTTTCCTATTCCAACGCTAAACATTCTGGAAGATAGAAAATTGGACAAGAAGACACCCATGGGACCTCTGATTCCCATATTGTGTAGCTTCATCAAGATACCGTGACGCCACGCCGTGTCATATGCGCCGTCAATGTAAAAAAATGTTACTGCTGGGTGGTGGCGTTTCATAAAAACAGAGCACACAAAGGAGTCGAGTGTTAGTTATTTAGGCTTTAGGGCGCATCGACCAGGGTCGACCATTCGCGGAGTCGAGAGTTAAAATGTGGTCAAGTGTGCTTCGGTGTTTTAGGAACCCACTCTGCATCACAGTAAGGAGATCTTTATGTTCTAAAAATCACATCAATCGGACATTCATCTTTTTTACAGTTTACACAGGGAACAAGTCCGTGAGATGGGACGGAAAAAGTAGTGGATCATTGCCAGATTTATTTGGTTTACGTATGGACACTATAATTGCCTCCCGCCATGAAGGTGGAAATGTGCCCGATGTCCACATTGCATTTAGGGCTTCCAAGTGCTTCTAAAGCAGCAGCTGGTAAACGTTTTATGATTTCATTATGCAGTGTCGGGACCCTCTGCCACACTCTTGAGTGTGCCGATTGCTGCGGTTAATTCAGAAATGGAGGATGGTGTGTTGTACTGGAGGACGTCTGTGGTGGAAAAATTAAGAGGACGTGCCTCGCACCGATCCTTGTGTCTCAAAAATTGTTCGTTACATGTGTTTTCCGAGCGTGCGGACAAAGCACATCCTATCTTGTCAGCCACTTCTTCCGGGTCGATGATGTCCTGTCCTGCTCTGTGCAAGACAGGGAGAGGAACTGGGGCGTGTTTCCCAGAGAAACGCTTTATGCGGGTCCATACAGTAGACAGTGACGTAGAACGATTTAATGTGTTTACAAAGGCTTTCCACGAGTGTCGTTTCGCCTCGGCAATAATACGTCGCGCGAGCGCTCGTGCTTTGCGAAAAGCTATTAAATTGTACGTGCAGCTAGTATTATTAAATATACAGAATGCCCTCTTCCTATCACTGATAGGCTGCATACACTTATCGGACCACCATGGGACTGGTGCTCCAATGGACGTTCCCGATGATCGAGGGACGAGGGATCGAGGGATCGAGGGATTTCGATGGCTGGGCACCCTGCAATGTTGCCGAAGTGAATGTTTCCACGGAGATGGGGGATTCATCACAGTGGCCGCGGAGGGTGCTTTCAAGGTTAGCTTGGAAGGCCTCCCAGTCGGCTCGGTAAAATAGCCACTTTGAAGGTCGTTAGCCAACCGAAGCTCGATTAATGAAATTGGAGTAAACAGGGAAGTGGTCGCTGTTATATGGGTCACTATCAACCGACCACTCTAAGACAGGTGCAATTTCTGGACTACAGAGAGTGAAGTCCGGCACGGACGTCTGTCCAGTCGGTAATGTAACATGTGTTGGTGTTCCCGTGTTAAGAATGCATAAAGGGAAATCGCTTATAAAACGTTCCATTTCACGTCCACGGCTAGTAATCGTGGCTGAGCCCCAGAGTGGTGCGCATTAAAATTGCCACACACCGTTACCGGAGGTGTGAGTTGATTTATAGTTTGAGAAAGGTCGGAAAGTGGAAACAGTCTGCCCGGTGGTAGGTATATGCTGCATATGGAAACGGTACGGTGGTTTATTACTACACGAGCAGCAATGCACTGAATATCTGAAGAGAGAGGTACAAGTGTGAATGGGACAGAGTTGTGCACAGCAATGAGCACACCGCCATGTTACACAGTGCTAGAAGGTACGTCTTTTCGTAACACAGTAATTTTTAAGTTGAAACGGAGCACCTGGAGCCAGTTTCGTTTCATGAATGCATAAAACCGACAGCGTCCGGGAACTTAAGACCTCTGTGAGCCACTCCACGACGGGGATTCGGACGGAGGAAGCCCCCCATTTCTGGGTGACACTCAACTGCGGCGGAGGCGGGGGAGGACCCATGTCAGATGCTCCCTCCCCCCCCCCCGTCCCTCCACTAGCCGTCGCGGCGACGGGGTGGCTGAGTTTGAGGGAGGCGCCATATCTGTACCTTGGCGGCCCTTGATCCGGGCCTTTTCCATTTGAGCGAGCCGAGCTCGTTTGACTTCGCGGGCACGCCTTTCGGCTTCCTGAAATTGTAACCTGACGTCTGAAATTTGGATTGGTCAGTGCGCGCTTTTCGATGGCGATGCAGGCGCGGATGTTCATGTTGAGGGCGAGGGCGATGGCGAGGCCCGGCCCACAGGAAGGGGAGGGGGGTTCAAGGAGGGAGGAGGTGGAGAGGATAGACTTAGGGGTGGTGGTAGGGCGTGAGGGAGGGGAGGGGAGGCTGGAGGGTGGTTGATTGATGGATTATTTGGGCTTAAGGGCGCGCCGACTACAGGCTGGAGGGTGGACGGGATGTAAGGGGGGAATTCAAGGTAGATGGTGTGGCAGAGGGGGAGGGGCTAGGCTTGGGTTGGGGGGACCGAGCTGGCCTCTTAGACCGGGTGACCAGCGTCCATTCCTCGCCCACAGAGGCCGATCTAGATGACGTCTTGGATTGTGCATTGGTGTCCTCACTTGGGAGTGGGACCTCGGTGGTTTCGGTATTTTGTGAGGGGGCTGCGCTTGACTCTCTGGTGTCGCCAGAAGTACTCCAAATGATCGGAGAAGGGCTGTGAGCTGGGTGATCAGCTCGGCGGCCCTATCGGGTTGTATGTGTTGTGGAAGCAACGTGGTGTTCTTGGCCTTTGATGCGTATGATTGTCTGGGATGCGATCTTCCATATAACTCTTTAGCTTCTCTGAATATTACTTTGTTGATGTGTTTAAGTGAGATAATTTCCTTTTCTCTAATGTAGTTTGGGCACGCACGATCAAATGACGTGTGGGGTTCCTGTCCGTCACCGCAGTTGGCACAAAATGGGTTCTCCAAATTGCAATTTTCAAAAGGATGCTCATGGGAGGCACACTTGCAGGCTGGGAGGTTTCTGCAATACTGGGTAGTGTCCAATTTTTTTTTACATTTGAAGCAGCGCATTGGATTTGGAAAAAAACTCTTACTTTTACTCGTAGGTACCCAACTCTGATCTCGGGGGGTATGTCTGTGCTATTAAATGTCAAAATAATATTGTTGGTTGGAATGAAATCTGCTCCTCTTTTCACTTTCATTTTTTTCGCGGCGATGACTCCGAAATTTGCCAGTCCTTCCATAATCTCATCTTCCGACACCTCCCTCAAATCGAAAGTTTATCACTCCACGCGATGTGTTTTTTGTTTTGTTTTGTGAGGCTCCACAGTGATCGCAACAATTTCCTTCTCCTTTTTTCCGTCTCTCCGCACATAGTACACAAACTCGGATGATTTAAGCGCCCTGGCTGCCTGCTCTACTTCGACGAACCCTACCTCTAATGCACCATCTTTCAGTTTTTCACATCTTAGAATGTTTCCGAACATGTCGCAGCCGTCTCTCCTCTGAAACGGGAACAGGGACGCGAGGCTTTTATTCCTCCCTCGGAACACAAGCACACGAGGCACCGGGGTACCCTCCATAGAGGTGTGCCGATCTCGGCGAAATTATGGGTTGGTCTGGCCTTGACGAGAGGGACCAGGGGTGTTTTTAGTTGGTCTGGATGCCATGTATTGTGCGTTTTGTTTCGGCTCCCCCAGGCATCCCCCGGTAGAGCCCCATAGGGGCTCTACCGGGGGATGCCTGGGTCCCGCGGACGGGAGGTTGCCAGGCGCCCGAAGAGCTATACGGGGCAGGCGGCGCCTTCGCCCGGCCGGGAGAGAGACTCACCACCCCGACCAGGATCCAGCGTCGCCCATCCCTTGACCCCAGCCGGCCGGGCCGGCAGGCACTGGGAAACCCTGGCCCCCAGCCCGAGGCGACCTGCCACTTGACCCGCATGAGGCCTCACAGGCCCGCCCACCCCTCCGGGATACCGGGACCAAAGAGGCGTGTTGGTCCCCCCGTCACAACTAGCACCGTGCGACGGGGGACCTCCAGGACTCCGTCAACCCGGGGGGGGGGGCGGGCCGAGGGGGCGCGGCTACCCCAATAAAACTGAGCTGGTGGGCAGGGCCGGAGAAGTTGCCCTGCCTGCTCATAGTAGGGATAGTTGGTGTTGCAGGGTCACGTGAAGGACATGGATGTTGGGATGATATGGGAATTGGAATGGGAGCGTATGGATGGAAGGACGAGTGAGACACTCCTGGTTCCACCCCTCGCCGGTATGATGGTCGCCTGGTCATTGGGGCACTCAATCCCCCACCGCGTAAAGGTGGTGCCTCATCGGGGTGGATGTGTTTAAGTGAAATAATATCCTTTGCTCTGATGTAGTTTGGGTACGCACGATCAAACGACGTGTGGGGTTCCTGTCCGTCACCGCAGTTGGCACAAAATGAGTTTTCCGAATTGCAATTCTCAAAAGGATGCCCATGGGAGGTACACTTGCTGCAAGCTGAACGGTTTCTGCAATATTTGGTAGAATGTCCAAATTTTTGACATTTGAAGCAGCGCAATGGATTTGGAAAAACTGTTTTACTTTCACTCGTAGGTGAGGCATTCCACAGTAACTGAACCGAAAATTTTCCAATTTGCCTTCCGACCATTTTTTTTTCTTCAAAAGTTGTGTACCGGGCGTTTCAAGGGCGAACAATTCATTGAAAAACAAAAACAAAATCACCCCAAAATATTTCCCAAGATACAGTACTTGCAAATTTTCCAAAGTGAGGAGGCGTAACTTTGACGACCCATAACTCCAAGGTTAAGAGAGCTATTTCATTGAACTTTTTTGTTGAATTGGGATGGATCAAGGAACAAATTGCCTATCTCGGATTTTCTATTTTCAATGTAGTAGGTCACGTGACTCAGTGACCTAGTTTTTGCGTCGTGACCTTGACCTTTTGGATACTGAAATTAAAACTTTCGTGTGATGAGCATTTGAACCCCATCCATGCTTTTTAAAATATATAAATTAAAAAAACGTGGGGTTCGACCTGCAAAAAACACTTTTGGGGCTAGCAATGTTGACACAGCACGCTGTTTGGGACCCCTGCCCGCCGATAACTTCGCATCTAGTTGACATACGGTGTCGAAATGGTCCAGAGTAGCCCCTGATGACGAAACCTGTCAGTTGGTTTCTGCTACACTGACATCAGGTCACAAGGTCACATGACATTGGGCGTTCAAGGCCATCTGAGGTCACGAACACGGTTATGGCTATAACTTTGCCCCTAATAACTTTGCAATCGACACTGCTGTGTGTGATTCAGAAAATCGTGACTGCATTATGGGTGAGTGTGATGAGTGTCCCGGCGAGGAAGGAGTGATGAATATGTTGAACATACTAGTCGAAGAGCCAGACAATGGCGACGTTGACAGTGAGGAGGAGGTCCACTATAAGCGGTGGGACACCACTGACCGCTGCACGCTCCAAGAAATCGTCCCAAGCCAGGGCGAGTGCATCGAGAGACTGAGCTCCGCCATAGTGAAGCTGACAAGTAATCACTTCGAGGCGAAGGCTCGGTCAACGCACTTCAAGCATCTGAAGGAGACCGTTAAAGATGGCAAAGTTATTGTCCAAGGAGACTTTGCTGAGAACATCTCCTTCGTGGTGCAGGATGCCGCCCAAGGTTTTCACTGGAACACAGCGCAGAGCACCGTGCACCCGTTCTTGGTGTACTGGCGCCAAGACGGAAAGTAGCGACACCAGAGCTTCTGCGTGTTATCTGACGCCACAAAGCATACAATAAGCACTTTGCACGACTTTCTGCGCTAACTGGTACCAGCAATAAAGGAAGAGGTTCCCGGGCTCATGAAAATGCATTACTTCACGGACGGATGTGCTGCGCAATAAAAAAACAAGTACAGGTTCGCGAATGTAAACTATCATGACATCGACTTCTCCGGTGTGACATGTAAGTGCCACTTTTTCGCCACGTCCCACGGGAAGGGAGCGTGCGATGGTATAGACGGCACCGTGAAACGCGCCACGTACCTCGAGAGCCTGCGGCGCCCGGTAAAAGACCAAATCCTCACACCAGAGGACACGCACCGATTTCTCGCCAAACAAAACTTTTATTCCTTCGTCTCAGCAAAATGCATGCGCCCCATGCTCACCGGCCGTCATACACCCCATAATTACATTAGCTCAAGGATTATACACTCCAAATCCAAGACTGCAAAGTGAACATCCAACACTGAAGAGCACTCAAACGGCAGCGGGCACTCATATAAATACACAGTCACGCGCCGGCCACCCTCCGCCGTCCGAGCGCCGGCTGCACAACGTCGACCACCCACCTTGTGTGCTTCCTCCTGGAAGTGCGAATCGTTGATGCCGAATATGTACGTCTCGGTAGCGAACAGCGAGCCTTTGACGGCAATATAGTGGCGCACCACCGGCATGGCGGCCGCCCGACCGCCTCAGCCGTCACTCTCCTCCGTCTCGTCCGGCGACGGCAGCTCCTTCTTCAGCGTCCAGACGTAGCTGTCGCCCTCATCGGCCACTCCTGGACATGAGGTCACCACCTGCAGGGAACAGACACGAGGTTATCGCATGGTGGTGGTGGTTATTGGTTTTACGAGACGTCGACCGTTAAGTCATGTAGCGTCGCCAATCTCTCACGCCGATTGGTTGCGGGCGAAGAGTAGCGACATGCGAGTCTCGAACCCACAAGTTACGACACCGTCTGCTGTCAGGACATCAGATGTTTACGATTGCCAGGTAGGAATGACCGTGACTGGATGACAAGTCACGATACAGCCTGCTGTGAGGACATCAGATGTTTACGATTACCAGGTGGGAGTGACCGTGACTGGATGACAAGTCAGGACACCGCCTGCTGTAGGGACATCAGATGTTTTACGTCCGCTAGGTAGGACTGACGGACTGAACGCCACCCCCGCAGAACTGACTGACTGGATTGACTGAAGACACGACACCGTCTGCCGTCATGACATCGAACGCTGTACGACTGCCAGGTAGGATTAACGGACTAAACGACTGAAGACATCATTGATCTTCTTCACTCAAAACTAACAGGCCTAATAGTAAATATATGCAGTGCCGTAGAGCATGACTTCCGACACACCTGACAAGTCACGGTGGTCGGAGGTGCTGGTGGTCGGAAGTGCTGGTGGTCGGAGGTACAGTGGTCGGAGGTGCACACCTCTGTGCTGCATGTCCCACCCAGGTGGGACGTGCAGCCTCCAGATGAGTTAGGGTTTACTGGTCATTGCTGTCACCGTTCAATACACGATATTTGCAAATGGTTCAAACAGTATACAGTCACCCACTAAAGGTTCTGAAACATTGCACCAATTTTTCGCGATCATAAATGCTTCTATATTTCGCCATCATAGTGGCAGTAAAATGATATGATAAGGGCAAGTTATTTTCACGATGCCTGCCTCCAATGCAACTTCAAAGCCATCCACACAACTCGAACAACTAACGTCTGAAAACGTCTTTGCTTCTAATGATACTTGATTTGAAACATTGATTCTCCGTACCTATACCAGCTTCATTAGCACCACCTAACCAATCATCCTTTCGCTTTTTTGATGCTTGGAACTTTGTGAGGGCAGTGTTCAGCTTGTTTTTCTCTTCGGGAAAATTCAACCCCGATGCTTCATACAATAATTGTGTCCCAGTGCACCAGGCAAATAACTACCTAGTCTTATAGAGAAAATATGTGAACGTACCTGATTCCCTCGCACTTCTTGGACACATCCAAACACCCAGGATTCGTCCGCAATGTCATTATACCTAACAGGTGAACACCTTGAGGAGTTGTTTCCTCTCCAGAACAAAATCGAAGTCATTCTCAGAAGATGGTCTCCAAGAAGATCGATGGTTTGAGAGAGTCTAAGATGCACCCAAGAAACTGATGCTACGCCAAGTGCCATATGTGTTTCCAGCGGATGCAGCATCATGTCTATAAACACCAATATGGCCCGTGAGGATGGTTACCATACACAATGCAAGTGGTGCGCGCGAGGTGCTCCATCAGTCTTCACCACGGCATTGCACTGCCAAAAGTCCAACGCCCCGGTGGAGTGAGCACTCCACCACTGCTCATTGCACCGCAGCATGAACCACACAGGCCGCCAGAACCAGCGGCAGACCACCACCTCTGCCTACATCTTCACACTGCTCCGCAACATGAACCGGACAGTCCGCCAGAACCAGCGACAGACCACCACTTCCACCTACATCTTCACACTGCTCCGCAACATGAACCGCACAGGCCGCCAGAACCAGCGGTAGACCATCATCTCTCCCTACATCTTCACACTGCGCCACAACATGAATCGGACAGCTCGCCAGAACCACCGACAGGCCGCCACTTCCGCTTACGCCTTCACACTGCACTGCAATATGAACCGGACAGCCCGCCGGATCCCGCCGCAGTACCGCCTGCTCCTCCTCCTACACCTTCGACTCACGTCCACCTGTTTCGACCTGTCAGCCTAACCTGCACCCAACGACACCGGCCGGAGACCGACCGGCGACCGACCGGCGGCGGCGAGCTCACCTGGAAGCCGAGCACGTCCAGCGCCGACAGGATAACGCACGGGTGCTGCGGGAACAGCACCGTGTAGTTGTCCGTCTGCCCGAGCGCCTTGAAGCGCGCCAGCTGGTCGCGGTCGTGCGCTGTCGACAGTTGGGTGTCGAAGCATCTGTGCGCGCGCCACTACAGCGTCCCGACTCGGGAAGGACAACGCCGCGCGCGGCCGCGTGTTGGCTGGAGATTGACGTGGGGGGCATCGGAACGGCAGTACGGAAGTAGCGCCGCACGGACGCTTTGAGCTGAAGGCACCGGGAGATGAAGCCGAGTTCGGACCACGCGCGGACGGACGGGAAGAGACGTCGGTGAAGGGCCTGACTAAATGGCTCGGATGAGGAGAAAGGGAGGACAGAATGTGAAGACATCAACACCTTGCACCTGGGGTATTCTACGACAGATCGACCAGGGCCTGGCACATTCATGTCTCAGATTTTGAGCAATATTTTGAGCAATATGGGTTATCTTATGCCCTGAATTGACCTGCGCAAATTTTACTTCGATCAGTTATACGGTTGCGGAGTCATAACCTCCACCATTTCTGGAAGGTCACCCTGCAAGGGTATGCTCGGTGGTCGATAACTAAGTGAATTAGCAGTCATAATATGAATATACATATATTTTTTTAACGATAAGTAGACACGCATACGATAAAGAAAAAAGGAGGTACATAACGTTACAGCCATGACCCGTCAGAAGTGTATCGAAGTACCGTTTGCATATTTGATGACATGGAAACGATCCAAACTTTTTGATATATGCACAAAGACAGGTCTACATCACAAATGTGCAAGTAGCTGCGGTAAAAAAAAACATGTTTCGTATGTGTACCAGTTGCTTGTGTCGTGACTAGCTTGTCTTTGTCTACCAATCATGACACTTTCACAGCACGTACCTCGCCGTTCGACAATACATGTGCCAAAACAGTCGCAACATCAGCAGGCGAGGAGTTGCTAAATTTTTTGTGTTCCCTTGACGGCGAAAGCTTTCGTAAAGCGGCCTTCTAAGGCCCACAGTGACCTTCTCCACATCTTCCTACGTGACAAAGCAGCTCTGAGACAGGCCTCACAATTTCTTGCAAACATCGTCAGCTCTCGGAATTCCCCTTAGCTCCAAGGGTTTCCTCCAAAGCATCAGAAACATCACAGTCCGGTCCGCTCTAGCTCTCACGGAACCTCCCTACTACTCAAGTTTGTTCGGGCTGGCAATAACATTCTAGCTTTGGAACTGGCTCTCAGTATTCCTCACAACAATCGCTAGCCCATACGGAATCCTTAGACCTCAGAGGGCCCTGTTAGGCTCAGGAACACCTTCCAAGCCTCTTGGGCATCCCAGTACAGTCCCCTCTAGCGCTCAATAACCATTTTCAATTGTCAGGGGTCCTCTCCGGCTGTTAGAGCCCTTCCCAGTCCTTGACAGTCTTTCTAGCTGCAAGGGCTTTCTAGCTGACATTGGCCCTCACTAATCTTCGCAAATATTGACATAAGGATTGTTCTTAGCTCTGAGGGAACTCTATTTGCTCTCGTGGTTTCAAGACCATTCTAGCTCTGAGGCTGGCCCTCGGCATTCCCCACCTCAATTGCCAGCCAAACAAGGAGTTTTCCCTCTCGGGTGGCCCTGTTCATCCATTAGGGGCCGCTCTCAACATCAGAAAAAGATCAGTACAGTCCTCTCTGACTCTCAGGAGATCCTCTGTATTACTCAAGGCACTCTCCTGCTTGTAGAAGCCCATCACAGTTCCCAATAGTCCAGTGCAGTTCTCATCTCGGGGAACTTCAGATCTGAGATGAGCCCTCACTAGTCCTCTCCAGCTCGCATGGGTCCTGTTGATCCCGCAGGTGCCCTTCCAGACCCAAAGTGCATCCCAGCCTTCGCAGACCCTCGCGTGTCTGTTTATTCTTCAGTCGTTAGGGGCCAATTCCAGCTGAGACTGCTCTTCCTAGCTGGTATAGGCCCTCCAGCTCTCGAGTGGGTCCTCTCTTGTCTCCACAGCCGTTGCTAGCCCTTAGCAAGGGTTTATATTATACTCTGCATGTGTTAAAGGCACTTTCCATGCAAGCTATTAAATGTACTTAAACATTTCTCGGTTATATCTCTACCCCTCAGGGCAGTCGCCTGGAGGGTTCCATTGGACTCTACGGGGCGCGGGCACCCCTTCACCCACTGGGAACGTTACTGCTGCGTAGCACCACGGGTCCCTACATGTGCTTAGAAGGCCTTCACGTAGCATCGGGAATCCTCCGCTTCAGCTCGGATCGTCTCCGAAGTTCAGGGTCTCTTTATCGCCCTGAGGCTTGCCGTCAGCTCTGAGACCATCTCCATAAGCGTGAGCCAAAGCCGACCCACCGGTTCTGCACATCCGACCCAGGACCCATCCGTCGGCTCAGAGATCCTCTTTCACGGCTCAGCTCATTCTTGGTTCGGTCGGAATTTCCTCTTCAAACGCTTGGACCTCCTGTGTCATACAAGAGGCCCCTGTGCGGTCCCGACCCTCATCGACCCAAAGGCCCTTCATGCCGGCTCTGGGCTCTCCCCGAAGATCCGGGTTCTCCAACGGCTAGGGTTTCTCTTCATCAGCGCAGAGGCCTCCTTAGCGATCCGGGGCCTCCCCTGTCAGGCAGAAGGTCCTCTTTCAACAGCTTGGGCCACTTTCTTCGGCCCAAGGGCCCTTTCTGACGGCCCGAGATCCCCTGCGGCAACTAGGGCCCACCAGTCATTTCAGGGATCTTCTTGGACGACCCAGGGCCTTTTCCGGCAAGCCGGAGGGAAATTTTAAAACGCTTGGACCCTCTCCGTCAAGTCAGGGGCCCTCCACATAATCTCCACATATGATAAAGTTTGCACTCTCCAAGCGAACATTTGTAGCAAAAACGCTACTAATTGCATTCCCTATATGTGAAGTAAAAATATGGCCCTTCCAGCATGTCAATCTCAAAAGTACATTTTCACGGGCATCGAGGTCACCGGAGGTCACGTGACCCGAAGTCATGGGGTAACTTGTCAATCATTTATAGCATATAAAATATTACCGGAATTGGATTCCTTGAACTGCGAGTTCAAAGATGTCGACATTTATATTTTGAACGATATATAACATAGTTATCGGCCACCCATCTTAACCTTGCAGCGTGACCTTCCAGAAATAACCAAGGGTATAACTCCTAAATCGTTGACCTGATCGAAATAAAATTTAGCAGCAGGGTCCAAGGCATAGGATAACCTAATGCATCAATGATTTGCTCAAATTATGGGGCATGAGGGATAATAACCATATTGCCTGGTCGATTTGTCCTAGAATTCCACCGTCGTCGTTCGTTAAATTTATGAATATTATACAGCTTTGTGCATTACTACTTTTTAAAACAGTCCATCATCCACACAGTGCCAAAGAACGCACTGTTATATGTATCAAACTGCATCTTGATACTGGACGGAGGGACGGCCGAGTGGGTAGCTCAATCCTCGAAACACTTCAAATATGGTAAAGCTTGCTCTCTCTAAAGCTTGACTTATAGTAAAAACGCCCATTATTAATTGCTATATAACAAGCCATATATCATGGTCCTTCCACTTTGTCAATAAAAAATAACTGGCATCGAAGTCAACGGCGGTCGCGTAACCTGAGGTCATGAGGTAATTCTTGTATTATGAATCGCTCAATACAAATACTGCCAGGATTGCATTCTTTGAATCTTTGCGAGTTCAAACATGTCTGGATGTTCAGATTTTCACTATTAATTCACCTAATTATCAGCTGGGTACCAAAGGTCCCGGGTTCGACTCTAGCGCCACTCAGGACATTTCCCAATCCCGCGGCCCACCGGCGAAACAGTGTGGGCGGCGCCATTAGCCGTGAATGTGCATAAAGTGTGTCGTGAACCAACCAATAAACAATAAACAATAACCCTAATTATCAGCCACCGAACATAATCTTACAGTGACCTCCCAGAAATTCACGGGGCTATAACTCCTGAACCCTTGATCGGATCGAAGTAAAATTTGCACAAGTGGATTCAGGGCATAAGATAATTCCATACACCATCCTTGCTCAAAATCTCATATATGAGGGTGGACTATCACCCCTTTGCCTGGTCGAGTTGTACTGGAATCCCTCAGTTGCAGGACGATAGGGGAGTTCGTGTATACGAGAAAGCCACGCCGAAGACTCGCCCACAGAGGAGCAACAGGGCAGGGGGTAGATCTCGCCGAACTGGTGGCAGTGGCCAAGGAACACCACTGCGGAAAATGAAAGCAAACTGGATAGAAACGCATATCTTGCCGCCGCCAGGGAGGTGCACGTGACAGACGCTATTTGTCTTGACGACGTGCCAGAGGAGAACGAGACAGATGACACAAGGTCATCATGCAGACAACGGCATGCCACTGCCAAAGCCCCACCAGCGCTATCATCAGCAGGGGCATCGGTTGATGAAGTGATGAAGACGAACCCAACGATGCAGCCTCCACCAGAAAGATCGGAAAACGTTGTAAGCAGAGCCTTCGCAGTGAGAGAAGAGAAAGCGAGGCGGATCCACCAAAGGAGCTCCGACAGCAAGCGAAAAGATCCCTCACCAGAAGCGAACGGCACAAAGCAAAGCGCGTTATACAAAAGATCACAGTTGTTTTCGCAATCATAGTCGGTCATGGACCTTAAAATGATGCTGATATGGCTTGGATGGCTTGGCATGGAAAGTGGTTGTCGAAAACGTTGCACACGTTTCAAGTGATTAAATGCTGAGGCCTCAATGTCAAACTGGAGACATGCGAAGTGGCATATCACGTCGGAAGAGATGTTCGAAGAACCATGAAAGTTGGTCACGTAAGGGAGCACGATATGACGAGTGATCATCCGTGAAAATACTCCACCGGACACCGCTATGATCTGGACACAGTGGAAAGCTGATTAGTGATGGCTGTACGGTGCGAACTATCAGACGGCAAGAAGACCCGACGCCAGTAGTTGAGAGGGCAGCATGGCACATGACAATGATCTGTCAATAATAGACAAGAGACACCCTTCAGCAGACAAGGTGACAGCAACAATAGTGATCCATGGAAGCTTGTAGGTGAAAATCCCATGCACATGATGGAAAGGTCGCGCGAAACATCCTTTTGACAAGAACATAGGCTCCGTCCCGGCAAAAATCCGTGGATCATAGGAAAACTCAGGAACTCTTCATTCTAGCCTGTCTAGCTAGGCATGCTTGTTAAATAAATACTGGTGGATAATCGTCTGGCGAATATCGCCTGTTCTCCATCCCACCTCGGTATATTTTCAGTCCAATATGACTATATGAAAGACAATCTAGCCACGGTGAGTTCAACATGCAACTGCCAAGATACTTCTTAATCGGCGTCACCGTTCAAAGGAAATGGCGCTCCTCCATGGAGGAGTGCCGGGGTTGGGGTCTTTTGGATTGATTTTGATGTCCCATTCACGACCAGCGCCATTTAAAATCCCTTCATAAAATATAAATTACGTCACTGGTTCATGACTTTCTTGAAACTGAGGACAGCATCTTGATGGTGATATGCCGATAGTGGTCGCGTTTTCTTCTTCATTTTCTGAAGAGCCCCTGGCATTTTAATTTTTAAATCCAAGTGAACCTGCCCACAGACATCGAATCTTTGCGAGTTTGTTTTTTTTTTCTCACGTGAGCATTTTACAAAGAACAATTCGACTGGGTGTACATCCTTCCGAGGGCTTCTGGCTTCTCAGAAATCTGGCCTTAACGCCTTAACGAAGGGCCACAGTCCGATTTTTCCGAAAAGCACTTAAATGTAGCAAGATGAGGACGTAGCCACATATTTTGGTCAGCGAGTAAAGCGACGGCAAATGCAAATTGTCAACCCTCTATTTATTCACTGAATTAAACTCGACCTCTATATTTATGTTTGATCTTCATATATATCTATATTTCAACCCACTAAACAAAATGAGGCGCTGCACGGAAATAGAGCTCTTCGGCGGAAGCGAAATATATTTTAATTTGGCGGTAGACGTAAGAACCATGCTTTTAAGATGTGGCAATAATTAGGCGTGTGGGCTAATTGTTCTAATCTAAAAATATCATCCAAAATATTCATAATCAACTAAATTTGTAGATAAAACCCTACACATGGTTTATGGATGCAATATTTACAATTAAATCGTAACAGTAGAGGGAAGTTTACTTACCGTGTCACCAGCACCAAAAAAAAAGTCGTTAGGATTAGGGAGCGTAAAAAGTTGACCAGTGGAAATGTATTGGACCTCCTCTGGCCAGCGGTCATCGTTTCTGGGGATGGGACAAAATTGAGAAAATGACGGAACCTATCGCAGCATGCGCTCCAAAAACAATAGATTTCACAGCCAGATGAATCAGCCCTGGGCGACGCTAACACAACTCCCAGTACCAGCACACTCAATGAATCGATAAGACACAGACAACACTTTATCATGTTATATCTGCTTCACAGCACGGAATCATAACAATTCGCCATGACGGACGACATGGAATGATGATGATGATGAATTGGAGTTTAGGGGCGCGTCGACTGCCAGGGTCATTTTGCGCCCATTCCGCGTGTAACTTTGCGTTGTGCTGGTGTGGCCAGTACCCTGTGGTTCTCGGGTCTGTGCACTAGTATTGTGGGTGTAAAACGTACGAGGCTGGTGACAACATGATTTATTAGAATTTTCATGTGTTGAGTGTTGATGTACGATTTGTAATTTCGAATGAATAACAAAAAATAGCTGAGATTGGGGGAGGATTGAGCACAATTTCATGTGCTTCGAATTTCTATCTTGAAGCAAGTTGAGCCTATGAGTGCCTCCATGCGACTGTTGTGTGTGTGTTCCCTCAGTGGTGTGCTTGGTGTCTTGTTGGCGCCTCGGCAACGCTCGCAGTGAGGGAGAGTATTCTACTCCTCACAGTAGAAAAGGATGGGTCACTTTTCCCCGCCAATGCTAACTTGTCTTCACACCAAGACAAAAATACGGAAAACGACAAGACGTAGCCCAATCCTTAAATGTTCAGGGTGACTTGAAACTTATCTTTCTACTTCTTTCAGTTGACATTGCAGGTCAGGTTAATCAGGTCAATATCGGGATGCAGTCAGTTACCCATCTTCGCGGCAGTCTTCGAACACTGATCGTAAAACAAATCCGATTTCGTGCTTCAATGTTGATGATATGGAAACTCAGATCTCATCTGGTGCAGAAGGCACGGGCAAACGTGAAGGTGGACGACTTCGCCAGGGTAAACAAAAAATGCCTGCAAGTGTGATCAACTGCTGGAGATGACAAGGTCCGAAACAGATGGCGCTCAGGAAAAGGCGCCGGGTACCACGAAAGCAAAGCCAATGTTTTCCACCTTCCAGTGATAATTTTCAACAACAAAAAAAAAATCCAAGTAATTTATAAATAATCCAACATAACGAAATCGACTCTGGCAATCGAAGCCACATTGGAAATAAAATCGGCCTGAAAAATTGCCCTCGCTTTACTTTATTTCCGTAATGGTCCGCATGTTAGCCTCCACAACCTCCGCAATACGTGCACCCTTGGAGAGTTTCAGGTCATGTCTGTGACCTGTCCTGATATTAACATTAAACTTTTAATATGCATGATAGCTTAAACTTTCATTTGACCTAGCGGCCCGACTTGAGATCACATTTAAAATGTTCGTATTCTTCCTTCATCATTTGTATATGCGCTCATACTTGACTTTTGGCTGTATTTTGTTTGGTTTGTTGATAAGAAAAATGTTTGCACGTACGTCCAAAAACAACATTGAGATAGGTCGTAACTTTGACACGCCTTAGTTCCGAATCTTCCGAGACCAGAACTCAGTGTCTTTACACAATGTTCGCTCAGCAATTGTCGGAAGGCATGATAAATTTATAGGTTGCATCATGGACGGTTTCCTCATAAAAATCGTCGGGGAACGGGGATGACCCTCTGCACCGTGAGGGTTATTTGTTCACGGAACCAATCTCAGTCGTTGCGATTCGTTTCACCAGCGAATGTCGCAGTGGTGTAAGCCTGTTGATGGAGCAGGCACGTGATGACATAAACAGCTTCTTTTAAAGAAGATATTTTCCTGCTAGGCATGCATGACATGCTTCACAGTGTCTTTGTCCCACGGGCATTTGGTGGAGGGCACGATGCAGACCTGGTACGCATGCCACTCAATATCCTCCCACTTTGATATGCTACTTCTATGAGCAGGGCTTGTGCTTTTGCATTTACTTTTTTTATTAGCACGTCATCCATGAAAGATAGGAAAGGCACGCTGCTTTAATTTCCCCCCCCCCCCCCCCCCCACACACACACTTCCCCGTGCAGCTCGGTTGGGCCTTAGCTGATGAGCTCTGAGTACCCAGGAATAGCAGACCTTTCCGTCTTTATTGGTTGAGTCGACGAGTAAGGCGGGGTGATATTGACAGCCATCGTTTTAACCCATAGTTATGTGATAACGTACTCTGTGCACTGCACTGTTAGCAGGATATATACATAATATATTCGTCCCAAAGATGATCTAGCATTTTTCTCACAGCTCAAAGTCGCTGATGGATGTATGGAAACTACCAAGCCATTTGAGAAGCCAGTGATTTAAACGTTAACACGCGCCCTGGAGGGCCTTTGAAACTTTCGCGCACTGGAGGGGAGGGGCGGATTCCGCCCCCCCTGAGATCTCGGCTCCCATTAAGGCTAGAGCAACGAAATTCGCAGGGTGGATGGGCACGATAGTTAGTTAGTTAGTTATTGGGGTTTAGGGGCGCATCGACTGCAGAGGTCATGCAGCGCCCAGGGCACGATAGTTAACTTTATTGTGTGCGAATTTCGTGGCCTTAGGTCAATATCTTCAAGGTCAAATGAGGTCAAAATAGCAAAATTTTCTGGTTTTGCATGGCTTGGCTTGTCATTGTTATGGTTCGCTGTGATTGTGTTTAAATGCCCCAAAATTGTCAGTAATGATGCTCGGACATTACTAATGTTAGTTATTTGGGTTTTCGGGCGCATGGACATTACTAATGATGCAATACATATGCCAGATCCGCCATTTAACCTCAGGTCACCTATATAGGAGCACTTTATCAGGTCATTACCTGCTCCAGTTACCTGAACCGGGCTACCCACCTGACTGCTCCGTTGGGCGGCTCTCACAATCGGAGTCGCAAAGAAAGGAGTGAAATACATGAATGAAGTATAGAAACGGTTAGGCACACAATGACAAACAGTAGATTTCCGGATGTGCAGGGAGTAACATGCAAAGTGACATCAATCGATGACAGTCATTTCCATTTATGACAACATTCCAGTTGACCAAGTTTGGTTCCATTAGCCTGTCATGATGACCTCGGCGACCTAACATGACTTTTAAATTATATAGCATAACAATATGCATCAAACAGGTCGCTTAGTGTTGTCAAGAACACTTCCCCTTTGCCAATATACGGGAAGCGTATCAGCGCAGATTTGTCTGATCTGGCGTTGCGATTTTGTAGAACTTTAACGGACCATAACATACAAACTATTCGTCCGATTTTCATTTTTCTTTCTTTACCCAATGCGCCGGTCATTTCTAAGCAGGTACGAAAAAAATAGCGTATATCGGCCGGTACAATATGGAGTCGTGTACGAAAAATCGGAGGTGTGGGCGGATTTCGCCCTCCACCCCTCCAGGGCGTGTGTTAACCTGCCATGAACTTGACCTGATTTGACCTCGGTGGCCTGACATGACTTTAAAACAATATAGCCTAACAATATACATCAAACAAGTCGCTGGTGTTGCCAAGAACACTTCCTTTTTTGCCAATGTACGGGAAGCGCATCAGCGTCGATATTTGTGGTCTGGCACCGATATTTTTTTTTAATTTACCGACCCTTAACTCGAAAAATTTTCGATCGATTTTCGTTTTTCTTTCTTTAAACGACGTGCCGTTCATTTCTAAGCAGATACACAAACGATGGCGTATATCTGGCGGTAAAATCGGCAGTTATCTACGTAAAACCGCAGGGGTGGGCGGATTTCGCCCCCGCCCCCCTCCAGGGCGCGTGTTAAAATGCCAAAGATCGGTCGGCATACAGCACGTATGACACATTGCCACCTGACGTGGGCCTGCACAACTCACAAGTAGTGAAACGACAACGCCCACAAAATTCCAATGGTAGGGGCTGTTCGACCACCTATCACAATCTCCTAAGACTGTTTCAAGTGTTCAACAAATTGCATAATTATTATTCAGGCAGAGTTTGGGTAGCAATACGATATCGATGCCGTTTCGGTGAGGCTGAATATATTCATCCTATGCAAACGTTGCTGGTTCATGCTTATTGGTGATAGTCTCGGGACGACACATTTTTGTTGTAGAGTTGAGGGTAACAAGTGAATACGTCGAAACACCGATGACGTGGAAATACTCTGGCAAGTTGAGAGGCAAAGGATGCTACCATATGAGTAATGTGTTGGTCGACAAAATTACAACATAGATGCCAGGAATTGGGATCCATGTCCACATGGTCACCATGTCTACTAGGTCACTATGTCCACAATTCACCATGACCACATGGTGAAAACGGCAACCGAAACTTCAGTTGAATGCCACGAAATGTGATGCAAAGCAAACCAGCATTTTGTTCACAGGGGATAAAAAGACGATTGTTATGTTTCGGTGTCCACGTAACTTGCGGAATTTCAGAACATTGTAGATTCATCACCTGGCATATTAACGCAAAAATCAGATACATCTACTGTAAGATCCTTGGAACGCTTAGGCAAATCAAACAATCGCATACGCAGCCGACATTGGCGCCATGCGTGCATCAGCGTCATCAAGACGAGGGTTCAAGCTAAACCTACGATTTGTCTGTGTCGGTGTGATCATCGTGGTCAGAGCGTGGTTGTGTGTTGGTGCGACAGTGATAAATTATTCGTGAAATAGGTTGGAACATACCACTTTCTGATCACTCAATCTCCATCCTTCCCCAAGGAACATCGGCATCCTGCTCCTTGATAAATGCTTATGAAGTCTTTTCATGTCTGCTTTCTAACAGTATCTCGTATATAAATAGTATGTGCTGTTCTTGATAATGGGCGCGAATGATCAACCCTGGTCGATGCGACCTAAAGACCAAATAACTAACTAACTAAGATGTTCTTGATAAGGAATGGCGATACACGAAAAGTTTCCTTTGCAATTTCAGGTAAAGGGATGACCTGTAATGTGATATGGCATAGAATATCAGTATACAACATAGTTATTATTCTTCCAATTTCGAATATAGCTCTTCTTGAATTATGAATATCAAAATAAATGATCAAGGACAGGTCATAAGTAACTGAATAAGTACTCAAATTTTAGGGTGAAGCACAGCAAATGTATTTTAAATGGCACCAATACCATGGCGTGTCGCTAGGCGTCAGATGCTTTGTTAATGCGGACATCAGGGGATGCCCAGTAAAGAAAGAAAACAGGAAGGTTCCTGATACTGTTCAAGAACTCTGATACATGAGGCCACCACAAGCGCGCCCGGATGCTCACTAGCATGTGCGCGTAGAATATGGTTACAATTCATGAGATTCTGTCTCCATAAAATATGACGGGGAAGTTATTTGTGAAAGTTAGATTGCCTGCAGACGTCAATATCATTGGCATTTACAGTGGAATATTTCCATGTTGTTACTTTGCGTATTGCTTTTTCGAACTATTTTCCACCAAAGACGGCCGTCGCCCTGTGGGAATTTTCAAAACGTATAATGCTCAAAACCAGGGATGCGGAGCCGGAAAAATTTTGGACGGCTCCGGCTCAGACTCCGGGGAAGTATCCCGGCGCCGGCTCCGGCTCCGACTCCGGCTCCGGGGAAGTATCCCGGCGCCGGCTCCGGCTCCTACTAAAATGTCCCGGCGGCTCCGGCTCCGGGCAAAATGTACCGGCTCCGGCTCCGTACATCCCAAGCGTGATCGATCCATTATGTATGAGCTAGGTGGGATGTTAAAAAAAGTTAGCCGCGACCACTCAGAGGCGCAAACTTCAGACAATTATAAGCAACTTTCCCATATAAACCCTGTATCTATCTTTAAATAAACACCCGCCCCCGCCCAAATCACTTTTCGATGTTATGCCCTCGTAAACTGATGCTCGCTTCGTGCCGTATTGGAGCAATCAGAAGAGGGGAGACCCGAATCAACAACACTCCCCATCCCGTGAACGGTCCAAGGAACACCCTTGTTGTAAATTGTAATGTTTGACCTCATCTCTAATAAGGTACAACAACCCGCTGATGATGGAAACAATGAACTTAACTAACCTGAACATGGAACTATCGCATTGACTACTGAGGCTATAATATGGTTATTGGGTATTCTACAATTATTTGATGATATTTTTACATGTTACTCGCATTTCAGAATTTTTACTTTGAAAAATCCGTTTTCAAACCATACCATACCATACTAGGTATAATGTGTTCATTTCACGTTTCTTAATTTTGTTTAATATACACCTCTTTCGGAGTCGGAGCCGCCCTGCTTTTGACGGCTCCGGCTCCGACTCCGGCTCCGAGTAAAATGTCCCGGCGGCTCCGGCTCCAGCTCCGAGTAAAATATCCCGGCGGCTCCGGCTCCGGCTCCGCATCCCTGCTCAACACCTATAATGCTTCGAAACCTATAATACTCAATTCCTTTGCTTCATTTCAACTAATATTCAGAAAGCATAACTCTCGAAACAGCTAATGCTTCAAAGCCGCTAAAGCTCAAAGCCTATACTGCTTCAGAACCTATAATGTTCGGAACCTATAATGTTCAAAACCTATAATATCAGCTGACGACCGCACGCCATAATCGGCCGTACGGTTCACTGTGCGTCTCACCGTAGTCTACCAATGGGGGACATCGTGCGGAAGCTTCCAGGCGCATCCGCCAGAGCGGCGACAAATGCGAGTAGAACGTGGGTTGCTCGCAGCATGGACCGTGTTCACGCATATGGCTTGTGAAAAGCGGGATATTGGAGTGGAAGCTCCCTGAATTAAATTACATGTCGGCGATTTCTCAGCTGAGTCACTGGTTTTACGAATAGGAACTTCAGTGCTTAAGCACCCCACGGGCGGATCCCGCTGTAGTATGTGTCGTGGACGATTATTCCGCCTTGACCGCTGCCGTACAAGTACAGGAGACATGGCGTTCGTGTTCCCTTGCATCCAATAAGTATGCTTACACTGAAGACCAATGGTGTATCTATAATTTGTTTCGGGGGCATTTTGAGGATGCCCAGGTTTTTCCAGTAATACTCATGTTCAGTTTGAGTGGCATAATTAAGCAGTGGCGCAGCCAGAAGTTTCTGAAGGGGTGGGTTGACGAAAAAGATGTCATGAAACAGAGACCGCTTTCATAAATAACAGAATACATGAAAGAACACTTCTGTTCAGGGGTCCTGTTTCATGTACCCCGTGTCCCTGTGGAATGCCTATGCCAACTGGAAAGAGCAATCTCGGCTGAAGCGGACTTCTAACAGCTGGGGAGTAAACAGGGGTCCTGATGGTCAGAGAGGCCTAGGATGATCATTTGATTTGGAAGTGCCATTGGCGGAAGAACAAGACTTCTAAGAGCTAAAGTGAACTAGCGAGGTTTTATCTCAGATTTGAAATGTCCCGAGATGATAGCACGGGTTGACCCAGGAGGACGCTTACGTTCTGAAAGCACATAACTGGCTAGAAAGATGCTTTTCATCGCAGTAGATCATATATAGCTAATAATATTCTGCATATTGCGAAGATCTCACAGACGGGTACCTTTGTCCTCCACTTGCTTTATTATTTTATTGATTTTAGCTGAGTGGATGCACTCAACTGACTGGGTTCAAGCTTGTTCTCCTGGCAGGACACTTGCCTACCCAGCTAACATGATACCCGAGGTCCTGCTTCATTAGGCGATGGCAGATATTATGTATTGGACCAATAGTGCCTATTGCCGAAGTCGCCATGCTGACCAAAACATGGACAACATAACCTGTTAGGATGTAGCGATTAGCATTGGATACTTATATGGTATTTGAAGAAGCATGGTATCTAGGGACAGTACCTTAACCCGTGCCGTCTCCGAGGGAGGATCTTGACCACCCCCCGCGTTTTTTTCGCGGATAGCGAACGAACGGCGCATTTCCCACATTAATTTGACATGCTGCTTCAAAATTTCGATGCCAGGTCATCTAGGGTCAGCGAGTTAGTCAAAGTCAAGTGAGGTCACCTCGAAAAAAATAAACCAGTCGTCATTCTTTAACAGATACAGATATTTTAATAAAACCTTCAGCGTTTGCTTATCTTTAGAGATGTAACAAAACGTACGAAAGGAATTTTTTCTTTCTATCGTTTTTGACTTCTTATAACTTTGCACATTTGCATATTCCAATTCAAATCGAAGATTCTGGCTAAAGTAAGCATTTTTGTGAGGGTAAATTGACTTCCAACAAAGTTTATCGGTCTGCTCTATCCGTTAGAAAAGGAAAATTAAAGAAAACTTAAAAACTCAAGTTTGACATTAAAGAAAAACAAAAAAAAAATATTTTGGCGGGCCCAAAAAAAATGTATGGCCCTCGTCGATTTCGCTGTCCTTTCCTGATTAAAAATATTTTTTCCCAAAATATCACCCAAAATGAACTCCCAGAGCCAAAAACATAACCCGTCCCGTCTCGGGGAACTCCAACCGTCCCCCTCAGGTTTTTCGCGGATAGTGAACGAACGGCGCGCGGAAGCGCTCCAAAATTTGGCATATTTTTTCCCACATTAATTTGGCATGTTGTGTCAGAATTTTGAAATCATGTCCTCTCGGGTCAACGAGTTAGTCAAGGTCAAGTGGGGTCACCTTCAAAAAAGTTCAACCACGCGTCACGCTTTAACGGACGCAAATATTTTTTTTTCTGAAACTTTCAACGTTTGCTTATCTTTAGGGATGCAACAAAACGTACAAGAGGAATTTTTCATTTTTGTTTTGTTTTTGACGACATAACATTTTTGCCTATTTGCATATTGCAGTTCAAATATAAAATTCTGGCCAAAGTAAGTATTTTGTATTATGGAAAGTTCACTTCAACAACGTTTCTCGGTCTGCTCTACCCATTAGAAAAGGACAATTAAAGAAAAGTTGAAAACCCAAAATTTGGAAATTTTGAAAAATTAACATTTTTATTTTGTGGGGGTGGGTCAAAAAATGTACGGCCCTGATCGATTTCACTGTCCTTTTCTGATCCCAAATTATTTTTCTTCAAATATCTCCCAAAATGAACTCCCCAGAGCCAAAAACATATTGTAAGTCGTGAAAGTCGTGAAAATCTAACCCCGTAGTGACGTCACTTTTGGGGGAAAATTCTTCTGGCGTGGATCCGGACCCTACTCATCAAGCGCTTTCCGATGACACCTCTTTCGTTTTCGTGTGATGCTTAGTTTGGATTTTGGAGGGGGAGCTATAATCCGCCCCACACCCAACACCCCACCCCCGAGACGGGGTGTAAGCACCTGACCGAAAAGACGGTGCGGGATAATGTAAGTCGTGAAAAGTCGTGAAGATTTAGCCCCCTAGTGACGTCACTTTTGGGGAAATTATTTTTGGGGTGGATCCAGGCCCTACTCGTCAAGCGCTTTCCGATGTCACCTCTTTGGTTTTTGTGCAACGCTTACTTTTGATTTTAGAGGGGGATTACTCCCCCCTCCGAGACGGGGTGTGAGGATCTGACCGGAGAGACCCTACGGAGGGTTAATGGTTTTAGTGAGGGGGCCAACAATGGCAGCTGGCCGTCCCACTTTTGAGACATCTAAATTTACCAAAAAGCAGCATGAACAAGTGTTAAAATAATGGTTTTTCATTTGGTATGGGATGTTGAAACGAGCACAGTAGGATATCGAAAAATGTCATCGAAGCATGCAAAATAAAAGTAGTTTCAGTCCTTCAAACTCAATTTCAGCCACTTATGTACTCACAAGTACACAATTGTGTACACACATGCTCTACGTTTCATTTGAAAGACATCTAAAATGGAGAACCTACGCTTATGATTTCAATACCATGCTGTCAACTCATGAAATTGCTTAACAAATAACATGGCAGGTAATCTCTGCAACTGGAGCTGTGTTATGAGATGCTTGTCTATAACAGTCCATTATGGTGAACATAATCATCCTATTCAGCACGAAATACTCTTCGAAACGAGTCGTGAGTACTCCATAAGCACACAACAAGCACGATGTGGATACTTTCTTGGAAAGCATGTCTATTCTGTGCAAAGAAAGTGGTATAGTTCACCCCATTTCGCGAATCATTTATCACTGGCATGCACACATTTGAATTTGTGGAAACACTCCCTGCAATCTATCACTAAGGAAATGCCCCACATGTAATATTGTAGCACTTCATTTTTAACTCATGCACACTTGGACATGCCCTTATAACAACGCAACTAATTCAGGAGTTCGTGTAGTACAACAGGTGTGAGGATATTTAAACCATATATTATGTCATGAAAAACTATCAAGCAGATAATGTGCCAGGCAGTACCAAAATACACTCATACTAGAATTTCATGGTGCTTCTTTGACTGCTAATGGATTTTCACGGTTGTGCAAAGCACACAGGTGTCCAATCCTTTGAGTAAGATGTCTGGGTATCATCTGTCACCGGTACGGCCATCAAACATAGTAAAATACTTATTTCCATCATTCATTGTGGTAGCATAGATACAATAATGAAGTCCACACCCTATTATATAAACTCGAAGTGCGAGAACGCATCTCAGAATCTCAGAATCCCTTGAGAGGATTAGGCGCTCGTGATGCGACTTGACAAGGTCACATCAGAAGTCATATGAAGAGTGATGATGTGACGAGTGACGGGTGATGCTTGTCATATGACCTGATAAATCTCATGACGAGCATGGCAACTGACCCGAGTGCATTTTCAGCTGGGTAACTGCGTAGTGGCATTGACAGCACGTTATATATTGAATGAAAATGATGTCGCTCAACAGAAATGGTTCCGTCAGATGGTAGGCTGATGGTATGCGTAACAACATCTGCGTAGCAAAGACTGATCCAAGAATATGTCCAATAAAAACATTTGGATTGGTATTGGGTTTAGGGGCGCATTGCGTCGTTCATGCATCAATACATTTGGATTAAAAGTACGAAAACGCATACCTATGACGGAGACACCGTTGTATATGAAAGCTTTTCATCGCCCAGTGATGTGTACGTCCAGGCTGAAATTTAAGAACCTCGAATAGAATAGAAACAAAGGTAATGGGTTTAATTAGGCTAATTGCAGGGTGTATATTTTGAATACTACTTGTAGTGCAAGCAGTTAAATGGGCATAGGAAAATCGGTTTTGTGCGAGATATTCCATAGAGGTCATTGTTAGGCTATAAGATAGTTCGGGAATGCTAAGTGGCATACTGAAGGGGCACTGTAGCAACCAACCCCCTTGCGAGGTTATGTACCCCCAATTATCGCGCTGGTGTTCGGAAAAACAGCGGTCCCCGGTGTCCCAAATAATCGCACCGGGGCCCATAAAAATTACATTTTTTATCTGGAGGCCTAAAAAAATCGTGCAGGGCCCCTGAAAATGACGCTGGGTTCCCAAAATCCTACCAAGACCCCTGAAAATCCCATTGGAGACCTAAGAGAATACTTCCGTGACTATAAAAATGATTGAGGGCTCCAAAATGCGAGACTGGGCCCATGAAAACTCCGCTTGCCTCACAAGAAGCTGCACCAGGCCCCCGAAAAGTCGAGCCAGAGCCCCCATCACGCTAAAAATCACGCTAAGGGCTTAAAAGATCTGGCCTGGTCTCTGGACATCTCGCCGGGTCCCTCGAAAATGTCGTTGGCCCTCTAACGGACAAGCCGGATCCTCAAAATCACGCTGGGTCCCAAAAGATTCAGTCGGAGCCCTTGATAATTGTGCTGGTTCCCAAAAAAGTGGGGCCGGGGCCCTGGAAAATTGCGCTAGAAGCACAAAGAAGTCGTGCCATAATACTAAAAAATAACGATGGGGCCCGCAAAAAGACGGGCTGAGCACCTGGAAATCACGCTGGGAGCCCCAAAAGTTCGCGCCTGGCCCAGAAAATCACACTGGGGCCGAAAACGTCGTGCCAGGGTTCTTCAAAATCACAACAGGGATCCCAAAAGGTTGAGCCGGGACCCGTTAAAATCACGCTGAGCCTGAAGATACCAAAAATTCCCGATTGAGCCCCTGAAGATCACGCTCGACAGGTCCGGGGCCCCAGACGTTTTATCGGGAACACCCAATAAATGAAGCCGGGGCAACGACAAAACAGTCCGGACAAGGAAAAATCACCCCAGGGTCCCGGCAATCGTGCCAAGACACCAAAACATGTTGTGCCCCCAAAGACGTGCCGAGGCCCCTAAAACTAACGATATGCATCCCAACAAATGGCAACATGGTGAAAAAATTGCACATAGAACCAAAAACGTCGCGCCGCTACCCTTGAAAATAACCCTAGGGGCCACACAAATTGCGCCGGAACCCTGAGCTGAGACTTGTAAGTCTCAGCTGGCTTCCCAAAAATCAACTCCTACCCGGAATGTCATTCTGCAGTCACAAAAATGGCGTGAAAGACCTCAAAACCACGTCGGACCCCGGAAAAGAAGCACATGGGAGCACTGAAAAAGATCCACTAGGAGTCCGATAAATCGTACTGGGGCCCAAAATTATGTGCACAGGGAGCTCACAAAAATAAAAGTCGACTCCAGAAAATCACATAGGGTCTCCATCGAGTTGATCTGAGCACGGAACAAATTCAGAACAGGTGCCGAAGGGAAGTTCTGAGACCCTTCCTACTCTGAAGGGTGCCATCGGCTGAAAAAGAATTCGTCGAGCACCCGTAGTGTCATACCAAAGAGGAAAATTTCTTAGTTAGTTATTCGGGGTTTTAGGGCGCATCAACTGCAGTGGTTATACAGCGCCCAGAGGAAAATTTCCTTCGGTACGCTTGTGAAACAGCCGCATCTCATAACTACATAAATTCTGTAGCATTATAGTCATCCGTTTTCAGTGGATGGGGTGTTGGCGTTTGCTTTGTTGGTGGGAGAATAGGTACACCAAAGTTCCGAAGTAAAATGCTGAGCTGCTCGATGAGGTCACTTATGTTTCTGATGTCAGTTCGCTGTGGAGCCAGCAGTGTTTTTAACTTTCGTTGCGTATGAGACTATGGGGTGCGACATTTCATAAATTTATCTTGCCTCTCGGAATGTGATTTGCTGGGTGTGCTTTATGCATATTATCTCCTTCTCCTTCGTATAGCTTGGGCACGTTCGATCAAACTAAGTGTGTGGATTTTGTCCCCTACCACAGTTCGTGCAGAAGGCCACCTCAGAATTGCAGGTTTTGCTGGTATGGTCATAGGAAGCACATCTACCACATACGGGGCGATTTCGGCAGTACTGATTAGTATGGCCAAACCTCTGACATTTAAAGCATCTCATTGGATTGGGGAGAAACGTGCGGACCTTGACACGGATGTAACCTACCCGAATTTCTGTAGGATGATCTGTAGTGCTAAATGTTAAGATGACATTGTTGGTTGGAATCATATCTGCACCTCTCCTCACTTTCATCTTCCTTGCTCCAGTTACCCCATATTCAGATAGTCCGTCTACGATCTCTTCCTCCGGCACATCTCTCAGGTCAAAACAGTTGATCACGCCTCGTGAAGTATTCTTTGTTTTGTGCGGTTCTATGCTAATTGATATGGTCTCGTCGACTCTTCAGTCACCTTTTCTAACACTGTATACGAACTTGGATACCTGCAATGCACGCTCCGCCACTCCTGTCAGAGCGAATTCCACCTCTAAGGAACCGTCCCTCAACTTCTCGCATCGCAAAACCTTACCAAATCGGTCACACCCATCGCGTCGCTGAAAGGGCGACAGCGAGGCGAGGGACTTAGTCTGTCCTCTGAAAATAAGAATACGGGGACCATTGGTCTGGCCCCTACGAGAGGGACCATGAGTGTTTTTTGTTGGTGGATGCCATGCGTTGTTGTTTTGTTTCGGCTCCTCGGGCGCCCCACCCCTTAGGGGTCCTACTGGGGGGACGCCTGGGTCCCGCGGACGGAAGGTCGCCGGGCGCCCGAGGAGCTATACAGGGCAGGCAGCGCCTTCGTCCGGCCGGGAGAGAGAGACTCACCACCCCGACCAGAATCCAGCGTCGCCCACCCCTTGACACCGGTTGGCAGGCCCGGCGGGCACTGGGAAGATTCCCAGGTCCCCAGTCCGAGGCGACCAGCCACCAACCTTTCACCTTGAGGTTTGACCTTGACATCCTCCGGCATGAAATGCTATTCGAGGATTCACCACGGGCTATCGCTTGATACCAGATTTGGGCAAGGTCAGGCGGAAACGAAAAAATTCGCGCCGACCGAAGAAATCAGATTGACTTTTAACATTGAAGATTAATTCGATTGCACTATTTTTGATTCCACACAACAAGCCGCCTTTTTGATTCCACACATCGAATGCCGCCTTTTCATGGAAATCGAAGCGATGGCAACCGAAAGCGGCCATCGAATAACTAAAGCTGACTGTGCCTTGGGGCATGGCCTTGACATGTCTTGATTTGAAATGTTACTCAATGATTCGCCAAGAGCTATCGCTTGATTCCAGATTTGGACATATTTGGGCCAAAACGAAAAAATGCGAGGCGGCCGAGAAAAAAAAACAGTTTGCATAGGGTTAGACTTTGACCGTTAAAGTGGTTATGTGAGACCTATGTAGTTGCTTCCATGTAATTATGTAGTTACTTCCAGTGTGTTCAGTACAGACAGAAGTGTTTGTGGAAATTGTTGCAAACGAACATAAAACTGTCGCCAAACGAGAATACGAATACGTCTTTGGCTAACACGTCTCTGAATGCGAATAAGAATACGACGCCAACTTTACGTACATTTAAGGCTGCCTACGACGACACTCCATGGCATTGAAGATACCCAGGGGCATCCAGAATAACGTTCAGAATACGTGTATCGATATATGCGTCAGGGAAGGTAGCCTAGACACATAATGTCAATGCCTTATGCATAAAACCAATGCCGATTATGCATATTTGTTACCTTACAAAGCACAATTCTTCACCCGGACGAAAACACAGGATGGACGAGGTTCATGTTCTTGAAGAATGGTCGGGAATCAAACATTTCCAACGCTTGCCGATTTACCGTTTGTAGATTTCACGAGGACAGGTAGTCTGTGAAGCCAGTCGATTAGCTAGGTCGGCTGGTACAATTTATGGTGATTCTCTTATGTGTATATGTTCACCATATACTAAGTATAATTTTGCGGCAATCATGCATAGGTATTTTAACAGATGGGCTTTGGAGGACACGAAAGAAATTGAGGGGGAAAATCACCACTTTTCACAACACATCCTCCCCAGCCCCTAGAGATTACACCCATGGCAGCAGCCACGGGAAAGGGGTGGGGGTCAGGCGTTTGCTGTCGTGCCACCGCATGCAGCGTCCAATCCAAGCCATGCACATGTCAGTAAGACTTACATTTTATCCATCGTGTTCCATCCAGCTACGAATCCGGGGTTGGGCGAAGATGTCATGCCCCGAGAGCGATTTGATTGCAGTAAATCCTTGACATTTTGTTGAACGGGAAATGTATCCCAAGGAGGTGCTTTGTTGTAGTTCCTCAGTAGAAAACTTTATGCTGATTTCGTTCTTAGGATAAAAAGACGAGTGAAACCCGATGATTGTTTCCCAAGTAGTATTTTTGGTGATTCTACTGAATATATATATTTTCACTATATAAATAAGTAAGGACAATGCTGCTGCGACTATATATAGGCATTTTAATTCCTGAGTCTTGGGAGACACAAAAGAAATTCAGTGGGACAAATGGTCACTTTTCAAAAATTTGGTACCATGTCCCCCCAGTCCGCCCAAGATTACATCCTTGACAGCAAGTAACATGGGTCAATATGGGGTTTGGGATTTATGTGCGATAAACATGAGCTCTTAATCCGAAAACACGACACAGGTGCTCTGGAACTAGCCTTGACCCACATTGACCCCATGTGCCTGTGTTGATCTCTGATCAGTAAAAGTAAATGGTCAGTTGACCAAAAGTTTTCCAAACTGTTAATTCGTACGGTTAAATTTGCCCCCGAGGTCACATTGGCTGAAAAGAGAGGGAGAGAAGAGGCCGCAAGAGACCGTTCCTGTGGGGACGCCATTCTGAGGGACGCAGAGGCACAGCCGAAGTGGTAGCTTCCTCCCCCTTAGCAAGCAAAAATATTCCAGAGGAAGCAAAAAATTGCGAGATTGTCAAAACTTGAAACCATAAATTTCCGTTTCTCCCAATGCTTTCCCTTTTTCTAAACACCTTTTTTAGTCGACACTCCCTCAGGAAATGCCTGGCTGCGCCCCCGGAAGGACGTACCTTTAGTGTAAGTAACATCAAGATCCCAGGGTATGCTTTATGATATTTTCACGGGAAACGATTCCAAAACGAGGAGTTTGGTCGGGAAGTGTCAGTTTAACCCTAAATTATTAGCTTCTTTGATGGTTAGCACAATTTTCGTCCCCAGCTAGCATATCAACAAAGGCTCCGCTTGATCCGCCAATGGGCAAAGCTATTCGAGTGAAGTGATCGTAGCTTTAGCTTCAGATGACACACGAAAAATCACTTTAAGTTGAGTTTAGCAGTGATGCATGGTAAAGCGTGATGTGTATCAGAACAATAATGCACTTGAAGCATTAGTAGGTCGGGAAAAATGACCAGACAAATTACGAACGTGTGAATTAACTTCTGTAGCCATACCTACATAAGTGAAGTGTCATAATGCCGCGCTTAACCTTGAATATTTGCTTTATTTTAAGAAGTCTGTTATTTAGGGAGAGTAAGCAGTTTTACTAAGATCGTCAAGTGGGTGCGACGCCCCTTTGCTCGCGCAAGGAAGGGCGCAGCACCCCAACGCCACATACGTTCCGTCGCCCCTGCTGCCAGACTACAGACATGGCATCGCAGCCACTGTAGCGGAACCATTAACGTTTTAGGAACACCTCTGCAGTCTAAAAAAAGGGTACCCCAGCCATTGTAAAAGCAACAATGCATTGTGCAGAGTGGCTCCAAGCCGTTAGGGGCGCCATCAATCTGCAGTGTCACCCGCGGTACTGCAAGAGCCTGCAGAGGGACACTCCAGGCGTAGGACAGCCTTGAAATGTGCAGAGCGAGTACTTCAGCTGTTGTAAGGGCACCCCATGAGAATTAAAGGAACACAGCAGTTGTTTGGACATCCCCGAAGGGAATACAATTTCAGTAATTGTAGAGGATTCCTTGTCTTGTTGAAAAAGCATCCTATGCAGCGCAGGAGACATGGCCAGCAGTAATGTAGCATACCATTCCATCCCAACAGTCATGGGGCATCATATAGCATTGTGGGACCTGTTGTAAATACAAAGTGATCCAAGCTAGTGTCTATTCTTTAGCAAAGTCAAACAACAGTACATTTTTCGAGCACCAGCTCTCATATACTTGGCCAATTGACTGAGCTTTCATGGAGAATCCCTGGATTAGCGGCGGCGGCCACCATCAGCAGACCGCCTGTCGCTTGGGTGGACGGAATTGTGTATGCACCACGGATGGCTACAAAGGTGGCTTGATGGAATTTGAAACAAAGACGCGGTCCCATGCCAGACTACCGGCTGCCTTTCATGTTTCCATTCGAATATGCAGCCAACACTAACATATGCCAATTTACGGTAATAATATGGGAGGTGGATACGTTCCACATGAACAGAAGTACGTGGTGAGCAGTCACCTGTTGTGCACCACAATATTGGACGTACCAATAAATGTTAAGAAAGATCGCAGTTCTCCACTGCAAGCTGTGCACAGCAGAGATGACAGAATGCACGGGGTGCTGTTTCCCCTTGCGCGCGCGAACGTGTGTATGGTGTGAGTCACATCTAAGCTCACTATAGCTCACTAAAACCATTTGGGTACTGTCACTAGATACCATGCTTCACAAAATAAAATATAAGTACCAAATGTTAACCGCTAAGTCCTGACAGGTTATCTAGTCCATGTCTTGGGCATTATAGGCTCCGAGCATTATAGGTTCTGAAGCGTTATAGGCTTTGAGCATTAGAGGTTTTGAAGCATTAGCTGTTTCGAGTTATGCTTTCTGAATATTAGTTGAAATGAAGCATTATATGAATTGAGCATTATAGGTTTTGAAGCATTATAGGTTTTGAGCATTGTACGTTATGAAAGTTCCACAGGGAGTAGTATTAGAGGCTTTGAAGCCTTATAGGATTTGAGTATTATATGTTCTGAACAACTATACGTTCCAAGCATTATGTGGTTTGAGGGATTATGGGTTTTGAGCATTATAGGTATTGAACATTCCCCAAGACGACTATTTAGAGGCTCTGAAGCATTATGCGTTTTGAGTATTATAGGTTCTGAAGCATTATAGGTTTTGAGTATTAGAGGTTCTGATATGCCCCCCCCCCCCATTCACAATATGGTGGGGGGGGCGGCCCATTCCCTGAATGTTAATGTGCCTCAACGCCAAAGTTACAGGCAGAGTTTAAAATTTGAAAGAGTTACGCCGCGACTCCAGTTGAGGCCGACAGGTTCTCTAGATACTGTTTAAGAGCATTACGCTTATGAGAGTTGAATGGAAAGAATGCATCTGCAACCGTTAATTTCTCCTATACCATTTTCGCGTGGCAGAGCCGATGCTGCTTAGTGTTGTTGAAGGGTAGTACTTTACTTTACTTTACTTTTTGTCATGCCACCCCTCGGCGGCCCTCCGGATCCTCTGGGCAGCAATCGTCGGCGCTTGACGTGCATCGAGCCATGCCGTAACCTCAATAATTCCGGACAGCGTCGTGTCAAAAGGTAAAAAATGACAGGTTTAGATACCTACAAAAGTATTCGAATATGGCATCAGAAGGCAGCTGATTTTATGGCGATTCATTTGAGACCATTGGAAATTCGCTAATATAGAACATCTGATATACAAATAAAAGTAATACAATGTGATAATTCGAGACAGAAATCCTGTAGTTGAGTGCAAAAATGACAGGGTTAAATATATATAAAAGTAGTCTAGTACGGCATCAGCAGGCAGCCAATTTTATATCAGTTTATTTGAGACTATTTGAAAGTAATTCGCGAATGTAGAATGTCCGATATTCAATTTGAAAGAATAGAAGGTGATAATTCGACACAAATTTTCGAATTAAGTGCAAAAATAAAAGGGTTAGACATCCATAAGAGTAGTTGAACATGGCATCAAAAGGCAGCTGATTTTATGCCGGCTTATTTTGGTTGGTTATTGATTTTACGACACATCGACCGTCTAGTCATGTTGTGTCGCCAATCTCTCACGCCGATTGGTCGCGGGCGAATAGTAGCGACAGGTGAGACTCGAACCCACAACCTTTCGATTTTGAGACGAGCAACTTACCCCTAGGCTACTCGTCCCTTATGCCGGCTTATTTTAGACCATTGGCTATTAATTCGGTAATGCAAAACATCTGATATACTATTTAAAGTAGTACGATGTGATAATTTGGAACACAAATTCTGGCTTTGAGTGCAAAAGTAACAGGGTTAAACCTTCATGAAAGTTATTCAAGATGATATAAAAATGTGGAACGTTATATTTTCGTTTAGTTAAGAACATTGGAAATTGTCAACACATCACACATAAGATGTATAACACGCTTTTATCACAAGATGTTAGATGGCCAATTGCTTTCATTTCACCTTAATCGCAAAATGACAGGGTGAAATGAGTTGATAATAAAACGAACTACACATCATAAGAGAGCTTGTTCCAATGTTGTTAATATTTGACCATTGGAAATCACTTGCACCTTCTCTAGAAACCGGAATATAGCATTAATGAGAGCAGGCCCACTCTGGTGGTGTTCCTTCAGAAACCCACCACCAGAGCGCCGCAACCGGTATTATGTCCGCTCATGACGCCTAACATTTCGACATGCTGCTGGCTCGTTTCGACATCTTGCACCTAAAGAAAAGCCATTATTTTAACCCTGTGGTGCGATCGCTGTTGCTGCACCGCCGCCGTGTGTCGCGACTGGCGCGTAGCCGTGAGTCGTCAGTACCCTGCGGCCGTGAAGGAATGGTGCTGCTGGACTGGTGGAATTGCCAGTTACTCTAGTTTTGCGAGTGTGTGCTGACCAACGCAGAGCACAAACAGCCGCGTGAAGAAATCTTCGACCTGTTGAACGACATAATTAACTTGATGCGAGACCGCGAAGTCGGCCATTTACTCAGCGGAGCGTAAGGCTCTTCGACCGCCAAGATTGGCAGCTTACCAGCCTGTGCCTGCCCGCTCTCCGGTGAATCTCGATTAACCTGCGCCATAGCAACCATATCAGTATCATGTTGTGTATATGATGACTTAAAATCCAAGGCATCATACCGAATACCTGGCAGATATTAATTCCCAGAGAAGTGGTGGTGAGAAGACTTCTCAGCGTCCGCACGCAAATCAACCACCTCATACCAAACCACACCTACACGAAATTGTTGAAATGCACATGTTCTCACGTAGTCACTCTGTTACATACTAGTACCAATGTGGTATACATTGACATAATAAAACATATTGTCGGAGAGCAGTTGCATGAATAAGTAAGAGATACCATGAGCAGGGCACCACACATAAAAATATGGAAGCTACACAACAGTCGCATGGAGACATCCATCTGTTCGACTTTCTTAAAGATATAAATGTTAAGCACTCATGAAGACATCATGAAGCTAAAATTATCCAAATCACTCCAGATCACAAGCTGTAAACCCACACTTAACACAGACATATTCATAGGCCCTTTTGCCACCGGTCCCATAACACACTACATCCCCAACACCAAACACTGATGTACAGACACAAGGAGCACAGGCTACTGATCATATCAGCGCAGCACATAACTACTAACTTTGATGGCGTCTGTCGCAATCCATAACGATTTTGTGCGGCCCAGTAGACATATTGTGATATGATGTGTTTTCTGTATCTAAGATAAATCACATTAGCATCCACAATCTGATTCTGTTGGCTGCAAGGTTATAATTTTCGGAGTGGATGTTACAACACATTCTGTCATTTTGTAAGTTGCAAAATGGTCAGTACAAGACAGTTACAAATTGTAACTGTCCTGAAACTGACATTCTGAAACTGACACTGCTGACAAAGTCATTCTACCAAAACATACAGCATAGTTTTGGCCTTCTTTATCTCCTCTTGTTATAATGTGCATAAGTTAAAAGATCAAAGAATGATATCATTGGCAATGCTTCGCACAGTGCTGCATGATCTCAAACCTCCCTGGACAACCAAACGTTCTAAGAACAATAGCCAAGCAATGCAATATCCAAGAAGACAACAGTAGTGAATAGCCTATCGATCAACATCAGGCACCAACAGCACTTATAATCACATACAAATTTAAGATTCTACAATATTCCTGGCAATGGAAATTCTTGAAAGTGGAAACTGACCTTTCAACCCAGACACGGAAACCAGCCAGGGATTGCGGGCAGCTTCCCTTGGCGTCAGGTTGCCTTTGACAATAATGTATGGCATGTGAAGGCCAATTTGGTACCCTGGAATACAAAAGATGACAGTATTAGACTGGAAAGCTTCATCACAATTAGATGCCCGTCATGTCATATCCAACATAGCTTATTTTCTGTTTTATTTGGGTTCAGGGTGAATCAGCTGACATGGCCATTTTGCACCCATACTCATTTGCTTATCCAGTAATAGCAGTTGTATATGGGTGTATATATATTAATATAATGTATGCATACTGTACATCATATTGAATGAAATCTATACATCATATACATGGTAATTGGAATGGTCCCGATAAAAAATAAGCATGTCTTGTTGTACCTTGCTCCAGATGAGATAAGCTGAGGAGTATCCATAGAGCTGTTTCTCCCACACCACACATGAGACATTCAACAGCCCTCCCTAGCACAAATGCTTATTCTTCATATTAACTCCATGCTAATTCTTCCTATGTGGAGTAAAACCAACCAGTGATCAAAGTTGACAGCATACTGAGATACCCTGAACAGTGTCATCTTATGATGGTTGAAATAAACAGCATCTTCTGGTACGATCCTATGGTTGCTTACACAGCTACTTAGGCTAGGCTTCATTGTTTCCATATATTCATCTAGGGTAGGTCATGGTAGGATTTTCCACTTATTAAATATCTTCAAATGTATTCAGCTTCTACTTTAGTGTTATATAACATGCTTCGAATACCAACATACTTTTCAAAGAATCCAGGTGATACAAACTGCAGTCCTCCTTTTTTACAGGTTTTCTTTGCATGACACTTGGTCTGCTTTTCTCCCAAGGGTTGTTGTGTCCAGTGCACCTTTTCCTCCAGATGTCATTGTTGGTTATTGGTTATAAAACACCTTGACCAATGAGTCATACAACATTGCCAATCTCTCACTCTGGCCGCAGGTGAAGAGTAGCGACAGGTGACACTCCTCCAGGGGTCAGTGCACCTTCTTTGCATGACCTAGTGCATGCTAAATTCCTTGCTGAGCTGTCTGCCATAACTTACAGTCTGGAACACTTTGGTTGAGGTGTTGAGGTGCCCATAAGCTCCAATAACAGTCTTGGACACTAATGACTCACAACCAGGATAATCTCATTAAGGTATGTGAAATGCTTCTAGCTTTAACTATGAAAACTATTGAGAATAAGGAGGCGCACAGGCATTGACAAGAAATAATGCAGAAGCTGATCACGAGCTTAACATAGTAAATTTGTGCAAGTCGTTTATGGTTTTACAAATGCCTGGAATTTATATGTCCCATACAAGGTTTATGAATCTGACTAAGATGATGGAACCATTCATTTTATATGCAAATGCTTACTTCTAAGTTTTGAACAAAACAACACCAACGAAATGGGCTGATTTGGAGAAGATAAAATAAAAAGTAGTGTTTAAAACATAAACAGAATGCAATAAAGCAAAGCATGATCTGACATTTGAAGAAAGAAATTCCCCTGAAAAAAAGTATTTTTACTTAGCCTCTAATGGAAAAGCCCAACTCCACCAAATGTTAACAAACATAAGCAACCTGTGAAGAAAAAAATGCATGAGATTTCTGGGAAAAATTCAAAACCTCCAAATTTGTTTTTCTTTCATTTCAGGTATCAATAAGACGAGTTGCACACACACCTTGCCTACATGAAGTAAACAATGGGTTAGGTTTGGCGAGGTCAGGGTTTCCTTTCTCAATATTATGAAAAATTAATGTGTTTTCCTGCATGGGTGATGATATTCGTTTTCTTTTCTAAAGTTATTTGATATACTTAGGCATGTACTTTGCTATATATAATTTACCAATCTCCACACTCATGCTGCCTACATGCTGCACTGACCAAGGAGGCTAGAGTACCAACAACCATTCAGAGTCACCCCTGCAGCCTGCTGGTCAACTCCTGATCATTTGGCATTTGAAAATTAACAATTAACCTTTAAAATTAATGAAAAATTGACAATTAACCTTCTTTTAGTGGGGCTGAAAACCAATGTTAGCATGTTTGTATCCATAAACATTTTGGTAAACTAAGCCATGTCCCAAATTGTTCTGCACTAAATAAAATGAGTGACTAAAATATGGCACAGTTAACAGCAATTACTTAAAGACTGCACATAAAATTTATTTATTTATTTATTTCACAATACATGCCCTCCACATGCAGTGGCTGTGAAATGATAATGTTCATCAGTTGAGAACATCTGTGGTTCTTCATTTGTGACCCATGTCAGTAGACCATTAGGAACCATATCATATGTGCCCAATTGGATTTGAACTTATTGGGACAATTTCACCAGTCTCACTGGTTGATCATGTTGCAGCTTCACATCGCACTCAGAAGCTGGTGTTGGCATCACCTGCTTCTTACCCTGGCAGGGATGGCAAGCTGGTTTTACAGTGGAAATCTCCTCATATGTCATGAAGTCTCAGGAACAAGATAGGGGGGCCCTGCATAATGATCTGCATAAATTAAAAGTGACCACAAAATCTAATTCTAACATCAGCTTTGGTAACAAAATATGTTTGACTATCCATGCTGCTGAAATAAGTAGAATTAAACTTACAAACATCAGCAACTTGTAACATATTTTCTGATTTATGTGGAGACTGCATACAGCTCTATGGAACATGACAGCCAACGAAGGACTGCCAGATACAAAATTGGCTCTGTCATTAAATTAGCAAAGGATGAGGTTATAAGCCAACTTCATGAGCAATGGTAGAGAAAATGATACCACAACTGTACTTAATTGATGTCAGCCAAGTTTATAAATGCATACCTGACACTCCTGACAAGCTCACACTGCACACCTAATAAATATTCACAACACACACCACAAGTAGGACATTGGTGCACCAAGTAATATGTTATTTGCCAACTATTGGGATATGGGTTTCAGAATATAAAATGGTTTAATTAAAATTATACTAAAACTGTACCTAAAATGGTTTTATTCTCACCACCAGGAATGTTATTTTGCATGAAAAGGCTGAAAATATTCATTGAAAACAATTCCTATTAATATTGAAAGTTCCTTCATGTACTTGTTTAGTTCATGTCAGGAATGTTTAGTTGAAGCAAGCATCGACTAAATGTATTATGCACCATTCACTGACACTGATGAATGGCAAATGCAGTCATATTTCAAGGTGCAGGATTTATGTTTGCACACATTTCCAAAACAAAGATTATTTGACAGTCTTGCATAAGTGCACAAATGGCATTGGTTTTTTGGTGTAATCGCGTCGGAGAACTTGCTTGCTTCGGGCCGCTTTTAGGAAATATGAAGTTTATTTTTATTTTGCATTGAAGGGGCTCATTGTGTCTAAAAAAAAGTTGTCCCTAACAAAATAACCTTCAATTACACATTCAAAGCACCCAAATGGCCAGTACCCCCAGATTTACTCTTGTGATACCAAGTACCCCCAGTTTTGCCGACTAGTGATTTCTGGTACTTCTTGGTGAGCATTCCATCACAAATATCTACAAATAAATATTGAATAAATATTGGATAATCTAAATCCATAATACATAAGAATAAATATTGGTATATATTGAATCAATATGTATTCAATATTGAATAAATATTAAATTCATTATTGGCTATATTGACACAAATATAGCAGCTTCTCACATGCTGCCAGTTGTGCGGAAACATTTTTACCGCAACACCGACGAACGTGTGCGGTACGGTTTATGCCTTTTGTCATTGACTGGTCGGTGTGCAGGGATCGCTGAAAGTTGCTTGTTGTTTTTAGGTATGGACTTTGAGTGGTAGCACTCAACCAAACAATGTTGTTCTTCGTTTTCTCTTCTGGAGCACAAAATATTTAATTTAGTCTAGTCACAATCCTGGAGTACAAAATATGCTGGTATGCATGACTCCAACAAATGCCAGTTTTACAACACTGCATCACAGAGCAGTTCTTTAGCAAAAAATAACACCATTTAACCTCCAAATGAGAAAAATGAGAAGATACATTTCTTGATTGTACTATTCTAGATGGCAGGCATTTAAAGCCAGTCATTTTGCCAGCTCTGGTCTTGGTGCATGCCTGAGTAACTATGTGCATGTCTGAGTAGATCCAAGTCGGACAAAGTGGGCAAACTGCTGAGCAATAAAATGGGTGTACCCTGACGGTCATGATTTTTCCACCCACCAGGAACGGGACCAGGACCAACAACGGGACCAGGACCAGGAACGGGACCGGGACCAGGAACGGGACCGGGAAGGACTGGGAAACGGGACCTGGAAACTGGACCGGAAAACTGGACCGGAAAACGGGACCGGGAAACGGGACCGCCGAACGGGACCGCCGAACGGGACCGGGGAACTGGACCTGGGAACGGAACAGGGGAACGGGACAGGGGAACGGGAACAGGACGGGGGACAGAACCGGAGAACCAGGACGGAACCAGGAACGGGAGGGGAGATCATGACTGAGGAATGAGGCCCAGGAACAGGACCAAGATCCAGGAACGGGACCGGGCAACAATACCATGGAATGGGACCGTGGAAGGGAACCGGGGAAAGTGGCCGAGGAAGGGAACCAGAGACGGAACCAGGCAACCGAACCGGTGAAGTAGACTGTGGAGTGGGCTTGGGAAGGGGAATAAAGATGGGACAGGAAAGAGCCTTAATACATGTAATGGGAAGAAACTGGGGACACGTACAAGGGATGGGGTCAGGGAAGAAAATGGGAAGTAGCATTGCTTGGCGAATTACCACTGGCGAGGCGAATTAATCTGGAATGCTACTGTCACTGAAGTACCTTCATTTCCCATACAGCATACAACATAATGCCATTGGGTGAAGGGGAGAAACGTGTAGTTCAATAATCATTTAATCAGCACAGCAGCATAACTAAAAATAATGTAGCAAAAGAGTGCAACCTCAATAGGCATACATCAGTCAATAGGGTGTATGTGCACAATTGCTTTTCAGAAATAATGTGGAGTTTTAAAATGTTGCCAATGGAAGTGATAACTTGTAGCTTATGGTGCATGCAGTGAAGTGCACCTGTTCTATTGCATGTATAGAAATGTAGTTTAGATAGGGTGGTATTCAGTCACATTAAATGAGGTCTGCTTTGACAATGTCATGCTAGGGGTAGGTGAGGTTCAGAACAATCATAAAAGTAATGAAATGCGAATATTAATAATAATAGAGTCACACATTCAGATATACTTATGGGATGCCCATTCTTCCAATATATGTAGAGCCATCTTGTGCACATAATTTGCAATACATACTTTAGGTATCAGTCTGTCTATCAACATGGCCAAAGTATTTTAATCATCGCCCACATGCTGGTATCATTCATATTTGCATACTAACATAACAAGCATGGTGTCGAGTGTAGGGTAAAAGAGCAGGGCAGGTCAATTGAAAGGTAATGGAAGGATCAAATGAGGTCTGCTTGGGTTATGTCAGGTCAGGTCATATTGCACTAAACTTGGTTAGGTTAGGTTAGGTTTGGTCATGTTAGGTTTCATTTGGGTTTTGTTTGGTTTTGTTTATATATATATATATATATATATATATATATATATATATAAAAAATATATATATATATAAACAAAAAAACCAAACAAAACCCAAATGAAACCAAGCCTGAATGAAACCTATATATATATATATATATGTTTTGTTTAGGTTTGGTTCAGTTTGATTGTTTGGTTAGGTTTGTATATGTTTGGTTATGTTTGGTTATGTTTTGTTAGGTTTGGTTGGGTTCGTTTAAGGTTAGGTTAGCTTAGGCTATGTTAGGTTAGTATAGATTTGGCAATTTTGGGTGAAGTCAGTTCAAATCCAATTGAGAACGTTATGCTGTGGACCAATTTTCAACACATCTACACCATGGTGTAGTTGGTGTGCACCTGGCTACTGGAAAGGCGAATTTGTACTCTGTGAATCACCACCTCAGTGAATTCCCATTCAAGCTGTGTTCAGGTGTATTAATTTGACCAGCTAGATGGTGGGTGGACAAGATGGCATTTTGGATGTTTTCGTTCATTTTACCTCTGTGTTATTTCAAGTGAAAATTACGGTTTTCTTAAATTTGTCCAGGGTCCAAATGGTGGCTTTCAAAATTCCACAATGTGAAATTGTCAGCTTCTAGTAGGAATAAATATTGATAAATATTGGATCAATAATGAATAAATATTAAATAAATATTGAACCAATTATTGACTATACTGACACAAATATAGTCTTCTCACATGCCACCAGTTGTGCTGAGATGTTTTTAGCACAACACCGATGAACATGTGCAGTAAAGTTTGTACTGCCTTTCAAAGTTGTATTTTGTTGGCTGGTCAGCATGCAGGGATTGCTGAAACTTCTAGTTGTTTTCAGGTATGGACTTTGAATGGTAGCACTCACAAAAAATGTTGTTCTTCATTTTCCCTTCTGGAGTACAAAATATTTTCCTTAGTCTAATCACAATCCTTGAGTACATAATGTGTTGGTATGCACAACACCAACAAATGGTACCTCCTTTATAAGTATCATGATCATGCTGGTGACACAGGACGATTATACATGAACATTCCCCAATGCAATTTCAAATCCATTCACAAGGACAGTGGTGGGTTCTACCATCCCAAAGGCAAGGACAGTGGTAGGTAGGACTGCTCAAAATATGCACTACATGTATCAAAGTATAATTTAGTTATGAAATTTAGTTTTAGTGATTGTCACAAATGTTCTTGATAGGTTAAGCAAAAAATGTGCAGTGAGTGCCTTTCCTAAGTTCCACCTTCTTACTTGAAAGTGGAAAATGATGATCAGAATGTTACCCCCCTGTAAGCTTCCTGCTACAATACTGCTCATGTGCACATGCAAGGGTGGTGACAGGGGTGATGATTGTGAGTTCAGTCATATTGTGAATTCAATTATGTATATGCAACGTTTTAGGATAATGTTGATGCTCAATGTGAAAGCTGTGATACAGTAGGTAGGTACCTCAATGTTAAATTATTTGTGATAGAGTGGAAGATACCACTTTCTGAGCACTCAATGCAAATCCTAGTCCAAAAAGTATCCACATCCTGTTTCTTATGCTTATGAGCTTATGTCTCCTTTTTAACAGTACTTCATTTACAAGTATCATGATCATGCTCTCATGGCGGTGATACACAAACATTTTCAGAACAATTTCAAGCAAAGGGATTATTCATAATTTGATATGGCATGCAGTGCCATATCATACAACATGGGCACTTATTTTGCTAGCATGAATATATCTATATAAATTATGAATATCAAAACAACTGATGAAGGACCAGTCACAAGTATGTAGGTAGGTAGGTAAGGTCTGTAAAGAGCCTTGGGTAAGGTAAAACCACAAACTCGGGCCGCTGCCCAACAGGGTGGGAATTAAGGCACTTCTTAAGAGATTTCATCTCTTAAATTATTTTTGCACTCCAGATTCATACTGGATAGAATGGGCTCTGCATGTACTCTGACGCAGACATGCAGAAGGAACAAAAATACCACTAAAAAGGAAAAACAAGGTTGAAGAAAACATTCACAAACATGTTATTCTACTTACAGTTACCAAATAAAATATCCACTTTTCATACCATCAAGCACACAGACAACATCTGAACACACAACACAAAACCACAGCCAGCAGAAATGCTGACGACAATGCTCCAAACCTCATGCATGTGCACTGTACAGTGGCTTCCAGCTTCAAATTCAGCTGATGCTTCTCCAGAAACCTGCTTTTGAGCAACCCTATAGTGGGAAAAACTGACAGTTTTAAGAGACGTCTTTCCGAGTCCCTGGGGCCACCAATCGGAATTTGCTTCGTTAGCATTTTCTGTTCTGAAAACCTCTTCAACAAATTCATGCAAGGTATTTTTTAAGTGACTTCATAACCAGTAGCAACTTTGAACACATGTTTAACAGTGCCATACTGCAAACACAAGACCTTGACTGATCCTTTGCATTGCGCACCACCATCGCCTTTGACTGTAGTGTGTAAGGTAGTAGTGCTGGGTCTGTATCGTGCAAGGAATTGGCTGCATATGTAGATAGGTGTGGCCTCCGAGCTGAGGGTGAAGCATGAATTATTTGTGTTTTTTTTTCATTTGGTTAGCCTTGTACTGAGACCAACAGTGAAAGGAAAGTGCATTGCTCCTGTGAGTTACAAGAGAAAATGCTGAGCTGATCAGAACTCCCTAGCTTGTAGTGCCATCCATTGCTCACCTATTTGTTTCTATGCTTTGATGTGAGCAAAAATGATGATGTGCATTACTTATGCATGTTACGTAGGTACTGACTAGGTACATATGATTTTCCCGTTGGTTACCAGCAAATAGATCCCATGCATGAAAAATAATATGTCCATGAAAATTTACTCCAGAAGAAATCCGTTTGCACTCTGACTCCAAACCCGGAAAGTAAGCTTCCCACCCTGCTGTCCAACTTGGGTCACTCACGCTTTCCAACCTCCTTGTCCCGGACCAAAACTTCGATGGCCGGTGTCAAGGCGATATATACGAGGTGGCGTCATCCCTACTCCGCAGCTTTCTGCGCAGGTCCCTATATGACGTCATCAGGGGTATCACTTAATACGGGCCAAGCCGCTAACACGCTGTTGAATATACGCAGCGCATGCATAGTACAGGGGATAAAATGAGGATTTAATAGGTGCAGGTGCAAAACTTAGAGCGTCATAGTCCCGGAAGGGATCTCCAATACCTCTTATACACATATTATCCCCGGAAGAACGTACAAAGCGAGGTAGGACAGGTCAAATATGGCAGAGAATTAGCATCTTGCCGCAGCGAAATGCAGTAAGGACGTATCTGAAGTGTGGTCGTCGCCATGATGGAATAAGGTGGGGAGGGGGGTCGAGTGCCTAAATGTACATCAAATCTAGCATTGGGCTTATAGTGCTGCATGCCAAAATTAATTGACCGAAAGGCCTTTCAACCCATCTATATGCGGCAGTGCCACTGATATACCAGGCAAGGAAGGGGACAATCGTTTCTTTTTTAAGATCGACAGGACCACAGGGAGGACGTGAGAGGCAGACATTCCTTTTATGGGGGCATCTGTGAACCTCCGTACCAGCTCAGCAACATGGGTGGAACTTCCAGAAAACGATTTGGGAGAGCAATGCCTGGAGGTAACAGGAAGGCCTATGGATTGGGGGAGGTGGGCTCACGCCAGTCGTAAGCGGGGGTTGACCCATCCCAAAAGTATGTAAAATTTCACTCTAGTTCGGAGGTTACATTCGGCGGATGGACTGGAAAGCGGTCAGACATGGGGTGCTAAAAGCGGTCAGGCATGTATTGGCCGCATTCCCTAACAATGCGTTCAGACCTAGATCTGGATGATTCAAAACACTCCTACACGTCCGCGTAGTCGACCTAGTCGGCTTCTGTGCTGTTTCCGATTCAGAGCATAAATGAAGGATCACAATCGAAGTTCGTGGAGCAGATACTTTGCATATCGTTCTTTCAAACCAATGATCATAGGCCTCATGAGCAACAATGAAATGGCATACGCCACACCTGTTTCATAGCCGTACCAGAGCCGGTAGCAGTGTCAAGTGCCGCGAGGACGGGCGCAGCTTGTCTGCCCCTGGTCACAGCGGCAGCAGCAAAACACGCCAACAGGACAGTGGGACCGGGCGATACGACGGCAGAGTCAAGTGCCGCCAGGACGGGCCGACACAGGGAGCGCCGCCAACCCGTCAGTGGTCACAGTGGCAGCAGCAAAACACGCCAACAAAACGGCAGGATCTGGCGGCATGAAACCAATGCAAAGTGCCGCCAGAACGGGCAACACAGGAGGCGCCGCCAGTCCGCCCCTGGTCACGGTGGCAACAACAAATACGGTTACAAAGGGCAGAACCGAGCGACAGGACACGACACACAGCAGAGACGGTGACACATGGCCGGCAGTGTGAGGGTGGACATCCTATCGCAGCCTGGTGACATGATGGCGGACCTGCCTAGATGCCTGCCCCTGCGCTCTGCCGAGCAGAGTTCTTGTGCAACCAGCCAATGCTCACATGCAGCCTAACTCGAGTCAGCCTCCGTCTCACACAACTAGCCACACTCCTAACTTCGCCTGCCGGCTACTAATGACGCTCACCCCGGGTCTCACGATGCTGGTGTCGCCTGTGCAGGTTGAGTCCAGGATGAAGCAGACATCAGAATTGAACTGGTTTGGCATCGCCCTCTAACACGTATGTGGCATGCAGCGCCCGCCGCTACCGATGGTGAGTAACCAAGAGCTGGACACAACGGCTAGGAGCGCCGCCGGTGCTTCAGACGTCGGACAGCCAAGCGATGTATTGACGCCTCATTTTGTAGGCGACGAAGTCGGCAACGACGGCAAGGCCGTCCTGCTCCAGTCCCAGTTTGCTGATGATGGTCTTGTTAAAATGAATGTGAATAGAAGTGGCATCAAACTACTTGAACTGGTTCTTTATTTAGCTATACAAAGCTAAGATAGGAAGATAAGGTAAGCAACATATGAAGGCTCCATATTTGATTGCGGTGGCCAAGTTCTATCGGTGACTCAGCAGAAGGACTTTGGTGTCATTCTGAACACAAGATTGGGGGCATCAGAACAGACGAAAGAATCCAGGAAGAAGGCACTGAGAATGCTTGGGGCAATATATAGGAATGTATCATACATGAGTGAGGAAGTCATCAGGAAGCTTTACTGGGCATGTCAGGCCACATTTGGAATACTGTGTCCAAGTTTGGCTTCTAGTTATGAAAAAGATTATTCGCTTTTAGAGAGTACAAAATATGGCTACAAAAATGGTTAATGAAATAAGCAACCTGGCACATGAGGAAAGATTGAAGAAATTGAACATGTTTTCACTTAGATATAGAAAGTTCAGAGGAGCACTCATTGAGGTCTTTAAATTTGTTCATGGTCAGGAAGATGGTTGGTTGGTTGGTTATTGGGGTTTAAGGGCCCATCGACTGCAGAGGTCATGCAGCGTCCATAACATAGTCACTCATATCAGGTTGTAGAACGGAAGTTGGTACTCAATGTGGCATTGTAAAAGCCACTGTCGTGATATACAGCATAACCATACCAGTTCTACCACATACCTGTCGTATTAATGGGGCATATACACCACCGCAAACTTGACTTCTGCAAGGAAGTGGAATAGATGTCCCGATTGTATTAAGGGGGATTCATCCCCCAATACTTCCCGTAACGAGACTGAACTGCGCCCGAAGTGACGTCTTCGCACAGTGGCAAGTATTGGGCACGCAACCAATATGTGTTGTACGGATAGGAGAGCGCGTCACCTTTGACACAACGGCTTTTCGTCACCACTCAGGAGGTACCCATGGGTGTCGTATGTATGACCTATTCGCAAGCGGCATAATACCACCTCCCTGCGTCTGATGTTATGTGATGATGATGACCATTCACCGAGACGGTGCTTAACTCTCCTCAACTTATTATCAGTCATGGACTCCCAGCTGGCTTCCCATTTCTTTAGAACGACGCTCCTAATGTCTGGGAAAAAGTCCCTTGCAGGGAGAGGAAGACGTCGAGTGCGTGGAGCTTGAGCGGCGCGTTTCGCTGCAGCGTCCGCAGCCTCATTTCCCGTGATTCCCACGTGGCTTGGGAGCCAACATAATACTACTTTTTTACCTATTGTGTTAAGCAACGTAAGTCTAGATAGAACGTCTTGTGCCACTGGGTTTTGTGGGTAAAACCCTCTTAGCGCCAGCAGGCTGCTGAGCGAGTCGCTATATATCACATGCGACGTATCATGTCCAATCTCAATAAAACACAGCGCCTTGTTGATTGCAACCAATTCCGATGTGTAAACCGATGCATTCGCTGGGAGCGAAAATGTTCGAGTTGCAGTGTCTGTAGCAAAGGCACTGCCAACACCGGTGCCCGTTTTGGAACCATCCGTATAGGTCGATGTGTAGTCTCCGTAGGACGAAATAAGTTCCAGTGCTCTGAGCTTGATTTCTACAGGAATAGCATGACCTTTTCTCATATGTGGCAGTGATAGATCAATATCTGGAGAGACCAATCTCCAGGGAGGAGTTTTTAGAGAATCCACACGCAGCACTCCGCTCAAGCATATGGCGCTATTCTTGAAGAGGGTGCGGATCCTCACACAGAAAGGAATCGATGTTCCCAGTCGTCTCCCTCGGAACAGATCAAGTATACGTCGGGAAAATACTGACCGATATGTGAGATGTTCGGGAAACTGGCGCAGCTTGCATGCATAGCGCATCCGAAGCAATTCGCAACGCACAGCAAGGCTGGGGTCGTTGATTTCTGGTAAAAGACTTACTGCCGGTGACGTGCGAAATGTGCCGGTAACGATACGTAGCGAAGTGTGATGAATGGTGTCCAATGTTCGCTTGGCCGTTGCACATGCACAGTCATACACAAAGCACGCATAGTCAAGCTTAGAACGAATTAAAGATCGATATAAAAGCAGCAATGCGAGTCTGTCGGCACCATATCATGTACGTGAAACCACCTTAAGTATATTCAGCGTCTTAAAACACTTGTCACGGAGCATTTTAAAATGGTCCCGATATGTTAGGCGAGAGTCAAGCATAACACCAAGAAACCTAACCACCGGTCTCGTAGGAATTTGTGACTTATACAGCATGATCTCCATGTTCTGACGGCCTTGACGCCGACAGAAATGCGTGGCTACAGTTTTTCCTGTTGAAAAACGGAAGCCACTTGCGTTTGCCCCTCGTTCCAAGCGGGAGACAGCAAGCTGTAGCTGCCTTTGTCGTGCGGATGATGAAGCGCTCGACGTAGCGCCAAATATCGAAGTCGTCGGCAAAAAGCGAGCTACAGATAGCTGGTGGTAACGTACTGCCGATATCATTAATGAGGAGGGAAAACAGAGGAACGCTAAGCACGCCGCCTTGAAGCATTCCATTCACATGCTGGAACCAGCCAGAGAAATGATTGCCAACACGGACTCTAAACAGACGATCTTTTAGGTAGTTTTGAAGGAAGAAAGCTAGCAGGCCACGAAGACCGCATTCATGGATTTTTACAACTATACCATGGTACCATGCTGTGTCGAATGCGCCCTCAATGTAAAAAAAAGACAGCTCCAACATGTCGCTTCCTTATAAAAGCAGCACGTATATCGGTGTCAAGGGTGATAAGATGGTCGATCGTACAACGATTTTTGCTAAAAGCACACTGAGAATTTACTAAAATATGTATGTCTTCCAGATACCAAGATAAGCGGTCATTCACCATTTCCTCCATCAGCTTACATAGCAAAGATGTTAACGAGATAGGACGGTAGTGAAGAGGATCCTTTCCATCCTTCCCGGGTTTCAGGAGTGGAATGACAGTGGCCTGTCGCCAGGCTGCCGGGAAATTTCCGGTTTTCCACAGCGAATTTAACGTGGACAGTAGAACGTGCTGGGCACAAGGTGGCAAGTGACGCAGCATTTCCCTATGTATTTTATCAGGACCCTCAGACACTTCACGCAAAGAAAGAACTACTGATGCTGACTCTGCCTTCGTGAAGGGATAGTTATATGCCAGCCGTTTAGATGTGGAAAACTGTAATGTAATTTTCTCCTTCTGCAAACGATGACGGAGGAATTCGGGGTGATCATTCCCGGATCTGCTTCGTTGGTATAGCGTGTGAAATTCACTCGCGACCTCAGCTGGGTGTGTAATGCTACGACCTGCTACTTGTAGGACAGGCAACGGGGCAGGACAGAATTTACCGGATATACGCTTTCTTCGCGACCACATCTCCTTTGAGGAGGTGGATGATGTGAGGCCTCCGACGCACTTTTCCCACGAATTCCGTTTGGCCTCACTAACAGTCCTGCGAGCATAAGCTCTGGCTTTCATAAATGCGATCATATTGACTGTTGTGCTTCGACGGTCAAAGGCTCGAAAGGCTTGTTTACGGGCACGGATGGCCTCCCGGCACTCTGGAGTCCACCACGGGACTGGGGTACGATGGGGAGACCCAGAGGTTAACGGGATACATGTGGTGTCTGCCTCGAGTATTCTAGCTGTGAAAGTAGCCACCGTAGGTGGAGAGTCGTTGATGGGAGTGAACTTCTCCTCTAATTGCGCCTCAAATTCACCCCAGTCAGCTTTTCGGAGGTTCCACCTCCGAGGCCTCATGCCAAGGACAGCTCCAGCTTGGTATTCCAACCACACGGGGAAGTGGTCGCCTCCCAGCGGATCGTTGTCTACGAACCAGGTAAGATGTTCCGCCAGATGTGGGGAGCAGAGGCTCAGGTCTAAAACAGATGTGTTTCCGGAAGGTGAAGTAAAATACGTGGGCGAGCCTGTATTTAGAAGAAACAACGACTCGGCATTAATAAAACGTTCCAAGAGTCTTGCACGGGCATTGGTCGTGTTACAACCCCAGGCTGAGTGATGACAGTTAAAATCGCCTAAGAGTAGAACTGGCGGTGGGAGTTCTAACATTAAACTTCCAAGCTCTACAGAGGGGAGAGAAAGCCCAGGGGACAGGTATAACGAGCAGAGGGTTTCTGGCCGATCGCCGAAGGTCACCCGGGCAGCAACTGCCTGCAGAGATGTGAGCAGGGTAACCTGACGCGCAGGTACGCTTTTGTGCACCGCCAGCATGGTTCCACCATATGCCACTGTAAAAGTCGGAATGTCTTTGCGAAATACTGAGTAGCTATTTAGTGAGCAACAGGCCCCAGGCGGCAGCTTGGTTTCTTGGACAGACAACGGTGGGATTTCGCTGAGATAAAACAGCCTGAAGGTCAGTAAAATTGGCCCTAAAACCTCGTATGTTCCACTGTAAAACGAAAGAGGGCATTTCGGTGGTTGACTAGAGTTCACTAAATTATTGTATGTCTGTATCTAAAATCACCTTTTAGAGACTACCGTCTGCGTTCTGTTCCGGGTGGCTGCTCGGATGCGCACCGAGCGACGATGTCCTCGGGCGTGAACGCGGAGTAACCCCCTCAGGGGGTGACGCAGTACAAGGTATCGCACGCTTCTCAGCGCGCGATGGTCTACCAGGTTCCACCACTAATGGAGTCTTTAGCAGAGGCGGTAGCGGTGGCGGCGGTCTCATCTCAGACCGGTTGGTATGTGGTATAGGACCAGACGGGCCCTCGATTCGCCTGCGTGTCGAGGGGTGTAGCATGCGGCGACAGCGGAAGTGTCACCGCTGGGTGCCGACCCCCGGACTCCGAGCCCGAAGTGACGCACATACGTCGGGCTGTGCGCCCCGGAGCCCCCAAGTCCGGAGCTCCGGCGCGCACTTCAACTCCCCCGGGCGCCTGGCACAACCGCCAGTGGCTGTTCAGAGACCCGGGGAAGGGAGCGTGTAGCAGAATGGCATGGTGAGGTTGGGCATGCCGTCGGTGTAGCGGTCGGGATGGAGTGTGTGTAGGTATGTGGTAAGGACTTGGGTACAATGGATGGCGCTGTGGATGGCATTGATGTGGGGTCTGAGGGGGACGTGATAATGAGGCGGTTTGAGGTAGGTTGAGCATTGGTGGAAATGATTGAGGATGCTGAAGCAGAGGACTTCGTGGGGCGCTTCCCTCGCCGTGCCTCTTGCCACTTTTCACCCTCCCGTTCGACGGGCAGGGTGGCGTGCGATGGGACGTTCAGAGGCCCCGAAGTATCCTCCGGAGTGGTAGAAACGAGCTCTTTCTGTAGTGGTCCGAGTACTTCGGACGTCGGTGATGAAATGTCATGTGTTCCAAGAGGGTGAGATGTTGGCGTTCGTTTTATTGGCGAAGGGACAGGTACACCGAAGTTTCGAAGAAGAATGCTTAGTTGTTCTATGAGATCACTTGCGTTTTTAACATTGGCATACTGTGGAGCCAGTGCAGAACTTTTTACTTTTGCAGCGTACGAAATTACGGGGTGAGACATTTCGTAAATTTCCATAGCCTCCCTGAACGTGATTTTCTAGGTGTGCCTTATTGATATAATCTCTTTTTCCCTCATGTAACTTGGACAGGTTCGATCGAAAGAAGCGTGGGGAGTTTGAACCTTGCCACAGTTCGTGCAGTATGTCATCTCGGAGTTGCAGGATTCACTGGTGTGGTCGTAAGAGGCACACCTACCACACACAGGACGATTTCGGCAATACTGATTGGTATGCCCGAACCTCTGACATTTGAAGCATCTCATTGGATTTGGTAGAAAAGTACGTACCTTGACGCGAATGTAGCCAACGTGGATTTCAGTGGGGTGATCTGTAGTATTGAATGTTAGGATGACATTGTTGTTTGGGATCATGTCTGGCCCTCTCCTCACCTTCATCTTCCTTGCCCCGGTCACACCAAATTTGGACAGTTCATCTACGATTTCTTCTTCAGGCACATCTCTCAAGTCGAAGCAGTTTATCACACTTCGTGAGGTATTTTTTGGTTTGTGAGGCTCTATGCTGATGGATATGGTCTTGTCGATTTTCCCGCCATCCTTCCGAGCACTATATATAAACTGAGACACCAGCAATGCACTCTCCGCTTCTCCTGCATGTGCGAATTCTACCTCCAAGGAACCGTCTCTCAACTTTTCGCAGCGCAAAACCTTCCCAAATCGACCGCGACCGTCGCGTCGCTGGAACGGCGACAACGAGGCGAGTGACTTTGTCAGTCCTCTGAAAATAAGAATGCGTGGGACAGTAGAACGACTGGTCTGGCCCCTACGGAAGGGACCAGGAGGATTTTTTTGTTGGTAGATGCCATACATTATGTTGTTGTCTCGGTTCCTCGAGCGCCCCACCCCTAAGGGGCCCTACTGGGGGGACGCCTGGGCCCCGCGAACGGGAGGTCGCCAAGCGCCCGAGGAGCTATACGGGGCAGGCGGCGCCTTCAGAGAGACTCACCACCCCGACCAGGATCCAGCGCCGCCCACCCCTTGACTCCGGCCGGCCGGGCCGGCAGGCACTGGGAAACCCAGGCCCCCGGCCCGAGGCGACCAGCCACTTGGTCCGTGTGAGGCCCCACGGGCCCGCCCGCCCCTCCGGGATATCAGGACAAAAGAGGTGTGTTGGTTCCCCGTCACAACTAGCACCGTGCGACGGGGGACCTCAACCTCCAGGACTCCGTCAACCCTGGGGGACGGGCCGAGGGGGCGCGGCTACCCCGATAAAACGGAGCTGGTGGGCAGGGCCGGGGAAGTATCCCTGCCTGCTCATAGTAGGGATAGTTGGTGTTGCAGGGCCAGATGAAGGACATGGATGTGGGGATGAGATTGGGATTGGAATGGGAACGTACGGATGGAAGGACGAGTGAGGCACTCTTGGTCTGACCTCTCCCCGGCCGCCTGGTGGTCTGGCCGCCGGATCCTCGTGGTACGCAATCCCCACCACCACGTAAAGGGGATCCCTCGTAGGGGGGGGGGTGGGGGTCAGGAAGATGGATATATTAGGTAAATATATCAATCTAACAGAAATGATGCACTTGAAGGTCATCAATTCAAAATTAAAGTTTAAGACTACAGCAGGACAAGGTTAAGACAGTCTTTCTTCACAAACAGGATAATAGAACACTGGAACCAGATGCCAAAAACTATTGTCAGTAGCAGCACATTGAACATCTTTAAAAACACCATAGGCAATTATTAGAATAGAGGGAGGGTATTCAGTATTCTAGGGAGGGCCGATCGACGGATTTGGTGGGCAACTGGCTGAGTGTTCAGAGTGCAACCAAGAAGGGCCCTTGTGGCTCATAGTCACACTGATCTTTTGTGTCTCGATGTCTAAGATGCTCCAAAATGTAGCTAGCATTCCAGACAAGCATGATGCAACACTCCATACCATACAGATACAGATCTGATAGGCAGGCTAATTCATGGAATGACACCAGAAAAGGCATTATTGACACTGGCATTATTTTCAGCTGCATCCGTGGCTAGGATCATAATCATCAGAGGTAAAGTGGTTGGAACAAATGGATGGGCTGGTTGGATGAACTCCATCAGATCCTTTTCACTGTCAACCAGGTCTAATATACATTTTCATCTCTTGGAAACATAAGCATGTTGGTTGACAATCTATTTTTTTTCCATATCTTTCTTCCAGATGACAAAGACACCACAACAGAACACTATACAATACAACTAAGAATAAAACGCACGTACATCCAACACAAGGTGCGACAGACATAAAACCAAGCACAAAACAACCTACGAGGGAGCTATGTAAACAACTGCGCTAGTTATGACTTAACTGCGCCATCTAAGAATTTGAGAAAATGAGTGCCCCTAAAACGCTGCATTCGTGATGGCTGTCGCCTAATTCGCAGCTTAACTTAGAATGATAAAATAACAGCTCAAGACGATTCCAAAAGCACAAACATGATATTATAGGATGTAGAAAGTGAGTTGAATTGAAAATATTTCCATTTTAAAATGCATGAAACCATTAAAACGGCCCAAAAGTGGTACCACAGATGACGTCATTTGTACCATGCGACCCGACACACAGGAAGGCATGGGGACGACAGGGCCCTGGGCCGTGTTAAGTGAAACTATTACGTCATTTGATCTTTCTTCTGTCGCCTCAAGTTCAGCCAAGCACACGATATGTAACAGACGACCAACCAGAGGACGGAACACTGGGCAGGTCCCTCTACTACGGGTTGGCCAGAACTCTGGCTCGCTGGGACCTAAGATAACACTGCGCTCTTGCAGTGCGGTTTTGGCCTGTGTTTTTAAAATGATGGGCATTGGTGGTGCATTCAAAGATGCAAAATACTTCATTAAGCGTTTTTAATCACTATTCCTGCTTGTTTGTTTGCACGTTTAATAGATATTCGGCATTTTTTTATGGTGGCCCGAGTTGGGGACAATAATTGTTCACTGCTCAACTCGGGCGGGTGGCCTGAGCCGGGGACAAAGCACGCTTTCCCTTTAAAATATCATCCTGACTCGTTGGAAGGACGTGGATAGCTTCCTGTTTTCGTCAATGGTGTGCGTGTGAGATGTTCAGCATTGCATTTGCACTGACTGGAAATTAAGAATGGAATTAATCCAGTTCGTGTCAAACCTGCACATAATCCAGTCATCAACAACAATCAGTTATCATTGAGATAGTGGACATACAGACTATATTTATTTCCAGAGCCAACCCATCACATAAAGACATAGACATAAAGACATAAAGGATTAGTGCAACTATGAGCCACAAGGCCCTTCTTGGTTGCACTCTACACTCGACCAGTTGTCGATCAGCCCTCCCTGTAATACTGAAAAGCAGGCCCTCTATTCTTATAATGATTGTCTATGCTGTTTCTAAAGATGTTCAATGTGCTGCTACTTACAATGGTTTCTGGCAGCTGGTTCCAGTGTTCTACTACCCTGTTGGTGAAGAAAGTCTGTCTTGACCTTGTTTTGCGGTGGTTAACTTTAATTTTGAATTGATGACCTCTAATTGCATCATTTCTTTTCAATTCAAACATTTCCCCAAGATATCCCCTCTCCAGACCATGGACAAATTGAAAGACCTGGATGAGATCTCCTCTCAGCCTCCTATATCTTTGTGAAAACATATTCAATTTCTTCAATCATTCCTCATATGCCAGGTCAAGATAGGTACCTAGGTACTACCTAGGTTAATGTATTTGTGTGGTAGCAAATTATGTGTATTATCCACCCTTTGCGTACTAATGGGCAGAAGATGCCAGGGGCACCATGGGCATGTGTATTCCCTATGGAAAGGTGACACCCCTATGACCAGAAAAAGTGCCCCTCCAGCAAATCTTGAGTGTACCCCTAAGTCATGAAGTGTTTAGACTTAGCAAGAGCCACAAGGATCCATTCAGTTAAGTCTGTGGAAACTTCACTACATATGGAACTTGAACTGAATTCATTCTATTCTTAATTTCTGGTCAGTGTCAAACATGCACATAATCCGGTCCTCAACAACATAGCCTATTCACGTGCCTATAGACGTTTACCTCAGACAAAGTGGGAAAAATGTCTGATAAAGCTCTGGGAGAGCAAAACTTCACTACATATAGGAACTTGAACTGAATTCATTCTATTCTTAATTTCTCGTCAGTGTCAAACATGCACATAATCCGGTCATCAACAGCAATCATTCATTGAGATAGACTATTCAGAAAAAAATGTCTGCTAAAGCTCTGAGGAGCAAAACTTCACTACATACGGAACTTGAACTGAATTCGGTACGTTATATTCTTAATTTCTGGTCAGCGTCAAGCATGTGCATAATCCGGTCATCAGCAAAATCATTCGTTGAGATAGAGATACAGACTATTGATCTTCAGAGCCAGCCCACATCACACCATAAGCTTGCTATTTACCTATGTGAAATTATTTACCCACCTGTATGCCCAATGACAATGTACATATATTCAATAATAATGTGGGCATCACAGCAAATAATACCCAATGTATCTGACAGCTTATGATACCATGAAAGAAAAATGACAGAAGCTGCATACTATTATAGTTCCTATGCTTCAAGAAAGCAATGAAACAGGCACAAAACCATAGCTTACAAGACTAGTTATACAAGGTTAAACATCACGAAATGTCTGGGGAGATTTAGTCAAGGCAATATGACTTAACCCGCCGTGT
>JAOTOL010001298.1:550000-580671 GCA_034440575.1 Imbricaverruca yamaguchii | reverse complement strand
GTCGTTGAGGTTTCAGAGGTGTGGCGGTTGGCTGAGCCCGGTCAGGTTGGGTCGGACCGGTTCATGCCGGATAGCTCGCATACAATTAATTCACACAAAACACTAATTGGATGGCATCACATACACACTGATGGGATGACATCACATACACACTGATGGGATGACACCACATACACGGTGATGGGATGGCATCACATACACGCTGATGGGATGACACCACATACACGCTAATGGGATGACACCACATACACACTGATGTGATCACTCGCCTGGCATACATGACAAACTCATGCATGGCAGACTCACATGGGCTTTGCCTTCGCTTGTAATATATTGGAAATGCAATACGTCCACCAGTGCAATAAACAGTCTAAAAACAGCATGAACGCTTCGCAAAACATGCACGATTGTCGTTCGAAAATGATTGGCAGAGTACGGTGCTGATGCATGCCCTGCATTGGTGCGGACACCGTAACATAGCTGTGTCCGTGGTACAGACTGCCTGACTAGTAAGGCTCTGGTCGGTGTGGCGCACGACACCGTAATAAAGCTGTACCTGTGGCGCAGACTGCCTGGCATACGAGTAAGGCTCTGCTTGGTCAGCTGTCGAGTAAGTAACTTTGGACCATGAGCAAGACCATTTGGACCAAGTAACACGGAAGCTACTTTGGCAGTAACTTCCAATTGTATAACGAATCTGAGAGCTGGTCCGTCGTGTTTTCTTCGTCCCCAGCCCCAGGCTATGTACATTGCACAGCCAGACAGTATGGTAACTGGACCGGAGTTGGGGGCGGGGGCGGGTCAGAACGCCTGGGTTGTCCTGAGCTCTGCGTGACAGAGATGCGTCTAAGGTGTGCTCAAGGGGTTGTAATATCCAAACAGCAATGTTCAGCCATCTGGGACGCATTACACACTTCATGAAGATGACATTCAAAATGACAAGTGGAACGTTGTCGGAAAAGCTAAATGTTACACACTTTTCACGGCGCTATGCAGAGAGGATGGAGTGGTATTGGCGTCGCGATAATCCAGAGTTGATGCAGGAACGGCGGAGTGGGGATGGGGTCGTGATAAGGTGAGGTTTCACGCCATCAGTTTGAAACTGGTCAGTGTGCCTCTATTAGCGTTTGTCTGATGCTATGACGTTACGAGATCAAAACGTGCTGGCCCGTCAAGTTATGCCAATGTGACTGAACATAAAATGTGTGAAGCTCCGTCGCGTTCGAAGAGGGCCTAAACGTGCCACATGGTACCTGAAGTTATCACAATCCGCGTTTGAAGCGATCACAAATCGCTTCTGAAGTCGTCAAAAATTGCACAATCATGGTCAAGTTGTCACACATATTCGAGTTTAACCCGCGTCGTCTTTCCGGTCGAATCCTCACACCCTATCTCCCGGGCGGGGACCTTTTATGTTCCATATGACCTACAAACTAAACGTTGCACGAGAAAGAAAGTGGTGTCATCCGCAAGCGCTCGATGAGCATGATCGGAAAGCATACCAAAATGTTTTCCTTCATAAAGTGACGTCACGTGGGGTTTATGTGTTCGCGACTGACGTCAGTTTTTGCCTGTGGAGATTACAAATTTTGGGAATATTTCAAAAGCGATATTAACTTGGATTCAGAAAAGAAAGACGAAATCGACCATGGCCCTACGATCTCTGGCCACTTTCACCACCGTTTTGAGTTTTCGAAAATTGCAAAATTTTTCTTTTCAACTTTCTTGTAATTCTTTTCATCTATTGGGTAGAACGAAGTGGGAAATATTGTGGTAAGTCAACATAGCTCATACAAGTACTTACTTGTATCAATATATTCGATTTGAACCGTATGGAAAATAAAGTATGAAAATCTGGAAAAGAAATCCCTCTAGTGCGATTTCTTACATCACTAAAGATAAAAACACGCCGAAAGTTTCATTCAAATAGCTTTGTCGGTCACAACGTGACGACTGATTGAAATTTTTCGAGGTGACCTCACTTGACCTTGACTAACTTATACCCGTACATGATCTGACCGTAAAATGTTCACACAAAATGTCAAACTGACGTCGAAAAGGCCATGCGAAATTTCGTCGCGCTGCCGCGAGCCATTTTTCACTGTTCGCGGAATACCTGAGGGGTGTGGGGGGGGGGGCGTAAAAGTCGCCCATACCCGAGATCAGACCCAGCCCAACACCTTACCCATTTCATCCGTCCCTGGGAGGCGTGATAGTTCTGAACATTCAAATAACTTGCACAGCCTTACCAGCCTAAGTGTTAACAACACTATGTCAAGGTCTGAGCAATATTAGCATTCTTAGCGTGAGGGCGGGCTAGTTGACATCTAATTTTCTTATCCGCACTAAAAGTGCTTAGCTCCAGTTTATGCCAAGACGCATGCAACAAATGCTTCACCGTCACTTTTAGTTTCACAGGTGCCATTTTCATCAGTGTGCATCACGGTGTCGAATTGGTGGTGTTGGCCTTACAAAGTTTTCCTCACCCGGAGCGCTCATTTCAACTCATTTCTGCCTCCAGTTTGCTGGTGCCATATTCAAACTGTCGAGTGAGAGGCATATGGTAGTAAGTATACTTTATAACTTATAATCAGGTTTTTAAGTCATACCGTACCTTTCCTTCCCCTTTTCCAATTCACCGAACTCTCAATTGAGCTTCAACCTGTGCCAGCTATCGCTATCTACGCGGCTGGAGAGTACCTTGAGCCTGTTACTGCATTTGCTGTTGCAGTTGCTTCCGGTGCTCCTGTCTGTTCTTCCTGCTCTTCCTGCCATCTTCGGTCGTTGCAGTTGCCACTGCCACTGCAGTCGTTATCATTGCCTCCTTCGCCACTGCTGCTTCAGCTGAAGGGACGTTCGCATTGTCAGGCAAAGCGAGACTTCAAATATTTCGGGAGTGAGAAACGAATTGATTTATGATATAAAACAGGAAATAGCAGAGCCACTTGGGAATATTGTAGGAGTTGGATTTGAAGAAAGAGAAAAGCACGACAGATAGAATACGAACTGTGGTGATTCAATGGGGAAGCTGAAGTCGGTGTCCGGGTCCAGTGCTGTCAGTCACTGTCAGTCAATAAACACGGCGCCCAAGCTTAAAGTCGTCTGCCTGAACACATTCAATCAAGTTACAATTCTGTGCAGATGGGCCTGACTACATGGAAATGATGAGAGTTTTCGCTACCACAAATGACGGTGCTATTTCTGCATTTGAATGGTGTCATTGAATGATAAGCGAACTCGTTGTGAACGATTTCGCTGAACGTGTCAGTATGGTTGAGGTGTTGACAACGTGTTCTCAACGATAAATCTGGCAGGGCTGTGCCAGCTATTTGAATGATCAGAACTAATTCGCCTACCAGGGGCGGGTGTAGCGAGTGAGGTGAGGGGGAGGGTGCTGGTCGTGTTTTGCACGTGCAATGTATTGGTTCATTAACAGGGAGTGTTGTGAAAACTTCACTTATTCAGTTTGTTGCTATTCTGTACCTATTGCATCTGAACCGCAATGGGAACACTTACCGCAAGTATCGGGGGGGGAGGAGGGGGGCGACACTCACCTGCCATGGAATGATGTAGGAGAAAATATAGCGTGGTATATCGCGCTGCACGTTCTGTGGACAATCCGACACTGATAACGTGGCACATAACTCAGACAGATCACGCACAACGTATATTATTCCGGCAAACACTATTTGCTGGCATGAGCACTGCATGCGCGACATTAGTGGTGTAGAGCGTCAGCACTGCATATGTGACATTGGTGATGTTGGCGTTAGTACTGCTTATGTGATATTGGTGGTGATGTTGCATATTGGTGATGTTGGCGTTAGCACTGCATATGTGACATTGGTGGTGTTGGCGTTAGCACTGCGTAGGCGAGATTGGTGGTGTTTGGCGTTAACACTATATGTGACATTGATGGTGTTTGGCGTTAACACTGTATATGTGACATTGGTGGTGTTTGGTGGTATCACTGCACATGTGACATTGGTGGTGTTTGGCGGTATCAATGCGCATGCGACATTGGTGGTGTTTGGCGGTATCACTGCACATGTGATATTGGTGGTGTTTGGCGTTAACACTGTATATGTGACATTGGTGGTGTTTGGCGGTATCCCTGCACATGTGACATTGGTGGTGTTTGGCGGTATCACCTGCACATGTGACATTGGTGGTGTTTGGCGGTATCACTGTATATGTGACATTGGTGGTGTTTGGCGGTATCACTGCACATGTGACATTGGTGGTGTTTGGTGGTATCCCTGCACATGTGACATTGGTGGTGTTTGGCGGTATCACTGCACATGTGATATTGGTGGTGTTTGGCGGTATCACTGCACATGTGACATTGGTGGTGTTTGGTGGTATCCCTGCACATGTGACATTGGTGGTGTTTGGCGGTATCACCTGCACATGTGACATTGGTGGTGTTTGGCGGTATCACTGCACATGTGACATTGGTGGTGTTTGGCGGTATCACTGCACATGTGACATTGGTGGTGTTTGGTGGTATCCCTGCACATGTGACATTGGTGGCGCTTGGCGTTAGCACTGCACATGTGACATTGGTGGTGTTTGTCGTCAGCGCTGCGTAGGCGATATTGGTGGTGTTCTACGAAGCAGCTGTGTTTCAAAACTCCTTTCAGTAGAAAGCGGCACGTTGATCGATTTATGGATTAACTCCACGCGGTGTTCAGGTACAAGTTTGTAATCTGTTTTTCTCGCAGCCCTTCGCTGGACTATTGTTGGCACGTGACCAGAAAAGGAACTCGATCTCGCCGCTAAAAGTGACCCGCAGTTGCTGAGAAACCTGCCGTACAAAGAAGAGCCCTGAAGGTCTCATAGTCATCCCCAACAACCGTGACGATGCTCTAAGAAGATGAAAAATAGAATTTACCCCGCCACACGACTAACTTGGATGACATTTAGTTCACGTTTAATTTCTTTGGTGGGGCTGCGCGATTTTTTTTTGGGGTACCCATCAAGAGCCATTCATGTACTTTGTATTTTGTTACGTGCTCTCCCTCTCTCCTCTCTCACTCTCCTATCTCTCTTTGTCTTTCTCTGGCACACAAACACGCACACACACCTATTGATATATATATATATATATATTAGGGTGGTCCTTAAAATCAAAAGTTTGAATTATGTTGCTCCTACCCCGGGAATCTGTTCATATACATGCAAAAACCGCGTAGGTATTTTTTTTCAAAATCGGCTCGTGTGAAGATGTTGCACATCGAAGTTGATTTTTACTCTACCCCAGTGTTTTACCACAGTGCCATATGACGTTGAAATTTTTACTTTACCACAGTAAGTACACCAGTGTACTTAGGCAGTATCGGTATTGCATTAACCTCGCCCCTCTCTTCTTTTTCTCAGATTATTATGGCTACACGTAACAAAAATTTCCTTGTTGTGCCCGAGCCAGAGCTGGTGGGGTCCAAACTTCCATCCAACGGCGATGTCTTAGCCGTTATTCTGCACAACTTACATTTGAAGAAGACGTCGCTCCGTGATGTGACGCTTGTCGTTGCTCCCATGGTGGCGCGATACTGGAGCATGGCTCGGATTCCCATGATGAGGAAGGACAACGTGGTGACGAAAATGGAGAAGCTGCATCGGGAGTACGAGCTCCTGAAGAAGGGGAAGCATCGACGCTCGGTGCCGCAGGTGGCCAAGGAGGAGGCGTTCATGGTCGTCTTGGAGAATCTCTTCGACGTGGCCCACGCAGACGCCTTGAAGACGATGACGAATGCGGATGATAAGGCGTTTCTGCTTGCCCAACGCGAACCAGGCCGACGGGGGAGGATGGGGAATATGGATACTGTCCTTGCTGGACAAGAAGCTCGACGATGCCAGAGAACGGAGAGAGAGAGAGAACTGGAGCAACAGAGGCGCGCGCAGGAAGAGGCAACGTCTTCGTCCGCAGTGGTTGAGCTGGAGTCCTCCACCAGTTCCAGCGCATCTGATCCAGAGTCGTCTGCTGAAGCTGCCGAAGTCCGTGATGCTGTTGGCGGAGCGAGTCCGCGGAAACGGATCCGGAGAGCCACCACCAACATGATCAGTCCAGCTCTTGCGGCAACGTTGGACAGGACGAAGATGACGGATCGATCGGCCGTTCACGTCCTGACTGCGACTGCTAGTGTTCTCGGACGCGATGTCAAGGAGCTAAACATCAACCGCTCTTCCATCCGCCGTCATCGGAGAAAGCACCGGGAAGCACTGGCCTCCAAGCTCAAGGAAGAGTTCCGAGCGGACACTCCGCTTGTTGTCCATTGGGATGGCAAGCTGATGCCTGACCTAACCACCAAAGACCATGTGGTCAGGCTTCCCATTCTTGTTACAGGGAAGGGAACATCTCAGCTACTGAGTGTTGCCACGCTTGCCAGCGGGACGGGACACGACATCGCTCGCGCCGTGGTGTCCGCTCTGGAGGAATGGAGAGTTGCAGATCAGGTGGCCGGACTGTCGTTCGACACCACGGCTGCGAACACTGGCAGGAACAATGGCGCCTGTGTGCTCATCGAACAACAGCTCGAGAAGGACATGCTTCACTTTGCCTGCCGACACCGTATCCTGGAAGTCATGGTTCAAGCCGTCTTCACCCATCTCCTCGGAGCCTCCTCTTCCCCGATGTCCTCCTCTTCAAACGCTTCCAGAACTACTGGGAGAACATTGACCGCGAAGCCTTCACCACAGGGATGCAGAGTGCAGAGGTAGCCACTCTTCTGCAGGACATGAAGGACGAAGGCCTGGGCTTGGCAATGCAAGTCCTTCAGGATCGCAGTGACTTGCGTGATGATTACAAGGAGCTGGTCGAGCTTGTCATCATCTTCCTTGGCGGGGTTCCTGCTCGCGGCGTCCGGTTTCGAGCTCCTGGACCAATGCATCAGGCACGTTGGATGAGTAAGATCATCTATTCGTTCAAGGTATGGATGTTTCGCGATCAATTCTCCCTCAAGAAGAGAGAAGAGAACGCACTGATGAAGATGTGCGTCTTCTCTGCGAGAGTGTACGCAATGGCGTGGATGAAGGCAGGGTTCCCCGCTCAAGCTCCTCGGCTCGATCTGGACCTACTGAAGGCTCTGGACACGTACGGAAAGATTGACGCCGAGGTGGGGAACGTTGCCTTGAAGAAACTCTCCAACCACCTCTGGTACCTGTCGGAGGAGCTGGTTGAGCTTGCCTTTTTCGACCCTGAAGTCTCCGTTGACAGGAAGAAGACGAATGCGATGGCTACAAGGCAAGAGAGCGGTGAGAGGGGGGGAGTCAGCTCCGAAGAGGGTCATGTTGCCGAAGAAATCTATCCGCAGTGTCCATCTTGAAGATTTCGTCACGGATCGAACGCTCGGCTTCTTCGAGAAGCTCAACCTGGACAAGTCGTTCCTGGACTTCCCCCGGAGACGTGGGAGGAACGGGAGCCGTTCAAGGCGGCGGCAGCAGTGGTCCACAAGCTGGCGGTGGTCAACGACCATGCGGAACGTGGAGTGGCCCTCATCAGTGAATGCAACCGGTCGCTGACCAAGGATGAGGAGCAGCTTCAGTTCCTCCTCCAGGTAGTGGCGGCCCACCGGAAGCAGTTTCCGGACACAAAAAAAGACGACACTTGCCCAGACCAGGCAACAATGAGTGGTTTGGCCCCCACGTCTTTGAACGGATAATACTCCTGAGCAGTGTGTACACTCCTGCGGGAGCGGGACCTGGAGCCAGATATTGGGTATATTTACGAGGTCGATGTGCAACATGTTATTACGATCGGATTTGAACAAAACTTTCTTCACACGTTTTTTGCTCCCAAAGGAACAATTCCCAGGGGTAGGAAGAAGTACTTTCCTGTGTTTATTTGTTCCCTATATACTAAGAACCACCCTAATATATACCTATATATATATTTTTTTTTTTTTTTTTTTTTTTTTTTTTTTTTTTTTTTTTTTACCGCAAAGAACCGGAAAAAATTTTGACCGGAGAGGCCCCAGCCGGTGCGCGGCGGACCACCCCCCCGGAATGGGGCCCCCGAGAGAGACAATAAGAGGGGTGAAAAAAAAAACGAAGAGCAAATGAAACAAAAACTAAAAAAAACCAAAGGGAGACGATCGACGGGCCATTTCCGGTGCGATGGGCCCACAGTTGGTACCACAAAAACATTCCTGGGGGGCGGCTGAAGATCCCCCTCTAAAATCCAATCTAATCATCGCACGAAAACTAAAGAGGTGTCATCGGAAAGCGCTCGACGAGTAGGGTTGAGTCCACCCTCTAAAACAATATCACTAAAAAATGACGTCACCAAGGGGCTAGATTTTCACGATTTTTTTCACGACTTACATTATATTTTGACCCTGAGTAGTTCATTTTGGGGTTATATGAAAAAATATTTGGAATGAGAAAAGAACAGCGAAATCGACCAGAGCTATTTTTTGGCGCCCCCATTTTTTTGTGATATTTTAAAGTTGTTAGTTTTCAAGTTTTCTTTAATTTTCCTCTTCCAATGGGTAGAGCAGACCGAGAAACGTTGTTGGAAGTCAACTTGCACTAATTAATAACGCTTACTTTAGCCAGAATCCTGTATTTGAACTGCAATTTGGCAAATACGTAAAATTTATATGCAGTGAAAAACGAAAAAAGGAGAATAAATCCACTTGTACCGTTTGTTGCATCCGTAAAGATAAGCAAACGCTGAAAGTTTCATTAAAATATCTGTATCCATTAAAGCGTGACGACTGGTTGAGCTTTTTGGAGGTGACCTCACTTGACCTTGACTAACTCGTTGACCCTAGATGATCTGATTTAAAAATTGTGAATGAACATGTCGAATTGATATGGGAAAAGGTATACCAAATTTGGGCGCGCTACCGCGCGCCGTTCGTCCGCTATCCGCGACAAATCTGAGGAGGGCGGTTCAAGACCTCCCGAGACGGGACGGGTTAAATTAAGCTTGGACCCTTACCAGGACATTGATTTTTTATAACGTGTCTTGTGTGTTTTTAATAATATCGACACACGATGCACAATTGTGGATAGCAACATAAAACAGATAAATATCGATGGAATAGCCACCTGACCTGAGGGGAACATTAGTTTGTATTTTACATTTCTGCGGTTTGCATTTTTCATGCAATCGCCTTTAACAGTCCACTAAATATTTTGTGGTCGGCATGGCAAAGTTTCAACGCACGCCTAAAAGTCACATTGAACCGATATTGCTGCCCGGCTGACTGTGGGGTACTTCACCCCCGTAGCATTAATGTATTCCAACTATTTGTTGTAGGTACAATACGTGCTTGTCAGCCATTGTAAAGCATGTCATATATGAAGCAATATTTCGAAAGATGTAGGAAGTATTCTACAAAGGCGTCACACGGTGTGAAATTGCAGCCTGCATTGTGACGACATCTGGATGAGCCACCTCAGACGAATAGGCAGAAGGAAATTGAACACCTTCCAAGGTATCAAATATGCATATAGCACAATACGTAAACGTAAATAACATCAAAGGAAACCAGATATCTGGACAATGGGGTGGAAAGGGTCCCCACCACACCCTATAGCTGAGGCACATCTGGTACAGCAACATAACAATCCGGCCGACGGCCGTCTGCTAGCAACAGTTCCCACTCCGAGGAAGGTCGCGAAGGAGCCGGGGCGCCAGGAGAAGGCGCAGACCAGCCTGCTGAACCGCAGCGCCTCACGCCACGGCGAGCCGCCAGGCCGGCGGAGTGCGGTCGTGCCGGCCGATCCTGCCGGCCGGAATGACTGCGCGTGGTCGGGTCCGTGGTCGGGTCCGTGTTCGGGTCCGTGGTCGGGTCTGTGGTCGGGTCTGTGGTCGGGTCCGTGGTCGGGTCCGTGGTCGGGTCGGGTCCGTGGTCGGTTCCGTGGTCGGGTCCGTGGTCGGGTCCGTGTTCGGGTCCGTGGTCGGGTCCGTGGTCGGGTCCGTGGTCGGGTCTGTGGTCGGGTCCGTGGTCGGGTCGGGTCCGTGGTCGGGTCCGTGGTCGGGTCCGTGGTCGGGTCCGTGGTCGGGTCCGTGGTCGGGTCCGTGGTCGGGTCCGTGGTCGGGTCCGTGGTCGGGTCCGTGGTCGGGTCCGTAGTCGGGTCCGCGGTCTGGTTGGGTCCGTAGTCGAGTCGGTGGTCGGGTCCGTGGTCGGGTCAGGTCAGCGGAGCGCCCAGGGACGGGCGCCGGCCGGCGCTGCGGGCCGCCCGGGCGCCGTGGGCGCCTGACCCGGGCCGACCCCTGGACGGCGACTATTTCTGCACCACTCCACCACGGCACGGCAGCCACCGAACCGGACAATTGACAGACGACACGCGGCGACGGGACGCACCGTTCAATTTCATCGCCACTGCAGGCGACGACCCATGACCGCCGCTGGAGGAGCGGGTCGCGTGGGGTACCTGCCGCTGGAGGAGCGGGTCGCGTGGGGTACCTGCCGCTGGAGGAGCGGGTCACGTGGGGTACCTGCCGCTGGAGGAGCGGGTCACGTGGGGTGCCTGCCGCTGGAGGAGCGGGTCGCGTGGGGTACCTGCCGCTGGAGGAGCGGGTCGCGTGGGGTACCTGCCGCTGGAGGAGCGGGTCACGTGGGGTACCTGCCACTGGAGGAGCGGGTCGCGTGGGGTACTGCCGCTGGAGGAGCGGGTGGGTACTGCCGCTGGAGGAGCGGGTCGCGTGGGGTGCCTGCCGCTGGAGGAGCGGGTACCTGCCGCTGGAGGAGCGGGTCGTGGGGTACCTGCCACTGGAGGAGCGGGTCACGTGGGGTACTGCCGCTGGAGGAGCGGGTCGCGTGGGGTACCTGCCGCTGGAGGAGCGGGTCGCGTGGGGTACCTGCCACTGGAGGAGCGGGTACCTGCCGCTGGAGGAGCGGGTCGCGTGGGGTACCTGCCGCTGGAGGAGCGGGTCGCGTGGGGTACCTGCCGCTGGAGGAGCGGGTCGCGTGGGGTACCTGCCGCTGGAGGAGCGGGTACCTGCCGCTGGAGGAGCGGGTACTTGCCGCTGGAGGAGCGGGTCGCGTGGGGTACCTGCCGCTGGAGGAGCGGGTACCTGCCGCTGGAGGAGCGGGTACTTGCCGCTGGAGGAGCGGGTCGCGTGGGGTACCTGCCACTGGAGGAGCGGGTACCTGCCACTGGAGGACGGGCCTGCCACTGGAGGAGCGAGTCGGGTACCTGCCACTGGAGGAGCGGGTACCTGCCACTGGAGGAGCGGGTACGTGAGGGTACCTGCCGCTGGAGGAGCGGGTCACGTGAGGTGCCTGCTGCTGAAGAAGTGGAGACACGCACAGTGCCTGTTGCTAAATGAGCGGGGTCACGTGCGATGTTCATCACAAACCAGTACCGGGTGATAAGGACCGTGGTGACACGCACACAGTATCTCTCACCTAGCGTATGGGCGGGGGATCCGCCAATCTTAGATATCGGAATCTACAGAAACTGGAAGCGCAAGAATTAGATGGGAGATTATGCCTGTAGCGCTCTGCAGAACACATTTTGCGACCCTAATTTTGCGCCTTAACACGCGCCCGGGGGGGATAGCTAGAGGCACACATAGAAGACTTAAAAGTAATATAAGAATTAATTTCGCTTTAAACAAATCATAATATACTACAAAATACATTATTAACACAATAAAAAATAAAAAAAAAAAAAAAAATAAAATAAAAAAAATGTCCCCTTATTTTTTTTTTTTTTTATTTTAAAATTTATAAATTTTTTTAATTTTTTTTTCTTTGTCGCGGGTTTTTTTTTTTTTTGTTTTGTGTTTTTTTTTTTTTTTTTTTTTTTCCCCTTTTTTAAAGTTTTTTTTTTTTTTTTAAATGGGGGTGTTTTTTTAAGGGGGGGGGGGAAAGTGGTGGTTTTTTGGGGGGGTTTATTGGGGGTTTGTTAAAATTCCCTCGGGCGGTCCGCACCTTAACTTCGCATGTGCTGGGTGAGGGGGAGGCAGATGTCTGCCCCATAAGATCTCTATGAACTATGCTAGCTAGCGACAAAAAGGTAAAACGGCGTTTGGATTGCTGGTGACAGGCTCTATCGAAAGAGATTACGGCAATTTTTTTTTCGCTCAGGTCAATATTCAGGTCACTGAGTCATCAAAGTCAAATTCGACCAGATCGGGTGGGACTCTCAGATACTGATACATATCTCAGGACTTGCAACAGATAGAAACAAACGGCGAACGCTATTCGACAGTCCTTGAAATGTGCTATCGACAATAGGCGGTGTGATTTAATGTCAGGTCAACCGAAACTATGACCTCAGGTCAAGGTCATGAGGTAGCCTAGGGAGGGCATGTAATGTATCAATCGACACGTCTTGGCGATACAAGCACAATGACGATAATTTCAGCCTTCTAGCTCAATGCAGTGCGATATAATGCGCAGAAATGTGCTAGTGATCTCAGGTCATCTCAGATGACCTTGGTGAGGTCACAGAGCAAAAATGTTAGCGGTAATATTGAGCATAGCTTCCAACTACACGCCACAACCGTTGTGAGGTCATTCCGAGAGCAAATATGTAACCAGGAAACATTTGTATATTTTACCGTAGCCCTATAATGGGGGAAGCCATGGCCGTGACCTTACCTCAGGACAATGCTACGAAAGAACCCGATATGAATCTCATGCTCCCTGAGGAGATCATGACGTGTTATAAGTTTGAAATCAATCGCCCAATTATTGTGGAAGTTATGCCACCTAGAACTCTGAGGGACGTTGGGTCACTTCGCCTGACCTGGTGACCTGACCTGAGATGACCCAGGATTAAAAATGTATGAGGATATGTGAAAAGGACTATTAAGCAGCCATGCGAGGTTTGGCCTTGCCAACCCGATTAGTATGGCGGCAAATTAGGAAACACCGCAGGGGACAGGTATCTGCCCCGTCGTCACCGCGCCGCCTGGCCACCTCGCTTCCTCGCAATGACACCCCCTGGCCACCCCGCATCCTCACCATAAGGGGCTATGAGAACCTCGGAAAGACCTCCATGTTTCCACACCCCTTATCGGGGCTGCTGTGGCAAACCGAGGGAGCGCAAGTTTCCTAGCCGGTTGAGTTACGATGGACCCACTGCAGGGCGAATTTTCTGAGTTTTTGGTCTTTCAAACAAGTATGCTTACGAATCTTAGATTGGTACGGATTGGTCGTCCTCGGCCATCGAGTGGTCGTGAGGTCGTGCATATACTAGAGTACGACATGCGTGTTGGTTATTACGTGCCTGGTATTACGTAGATGCAATGAGAAGAGCATTCCAGTAGGGGATGGATACAGGCTACTATATTCATCAATAGATGCCAATGCTAATATCTTCAGCTAGACTTCAGCTACGAACAGCATAACAGCATTTGTGCTGAGTTGCAGCCGAAGTTTTGGCATTATGCATGTTCTGAAAGCAATAACGCCTCCTGATACTTCAGGAACAGATGAACACAGTAAACACTTCGCGGTGTGGGGGGGGGGGGGAGCTTGGAGGCGTGCCGCAACCCAAAGGAACAAAACAAAACAAAACTTTACACCACTCACCCACTCGCTCAGCACAGACACCACCCCCAGTACCACAACGCGGATCATGCAGCCCATCGCCAGTACCAGGCCCATCTTAACCATTACAAGCACCCTACGCGGTAAGCAAAAACCTACGCTTTCATTTCGAGACACTCACAGACTCGGACGATGACCACAGTTCAGATACCAATGCCACTATCCACGCACGTACAACACGAGCAAACAACAAACCAAACACCACGTCTGCCAACAACAAAAAACATACCCGCGCCAAAACCTCTCGACACTAAACAACATCCTAACAACAACTCCATGCACCTGGTCTCTCCGAAGTCTATCCATGATATGTAAAAGATTAAAAAAGGAAAAATAACGTAAAACAAACAATAGGCAAAAGAAGTAAAACAAGAGAAAACAAACGAAAAGGACGAAGTCAAGAAAAAAAACAAAAGAAACAAACAAAAACAAACAAGTACTTAACAAAGGAAATAGAAAATATAGGCCCAAAACAGTGTATGCTCGTATGCGATTGCTATGCTCGTATGCTCTTGCAATGTTAACAAACGGCGATTTGATCATCAAACCACCCAGCGGTGGTTTGATGTTGTGAGTGTAGCGGTAAGGTGTAGAGATGTGTTGTGTTCATGTGTTTGGGCGATTATTACGCATGTGGCGTTGTAGGAGTGCGTTGCAATCTCCTACCGAATGTTCCATGCTGGGATAGGTGGTCGATGCTCAGGCTGGCTATGCCAGCTGATCTGCTTGATATTTTCCTGGGATATTGACGTGGCCCGGACTCGAGAGGAGGGAACAGTTGTTTACGTTACGGGCCACGGCTTGTTGGATTCGATCAATGACTGGATGCGGACAGTCGTCGTGTTGCTAATTGACTGAATGACTGATTTGGAATCTGAACAAATTACCATATCTATCATTTTGCGTCTCTTCAGAATGTAGATGACGCTCATAGTAGCCAGCGCTTCGGTGTAGATGGAAAAGTTATCCAGCGGACGCTTAGACAGTTCAAGGCCTAGTCCACTGATGCCGACGCCTACTTTGATCTCGTGTTTTGAGCCATCCGTGAATGCGAGTGTTTTGCGATTGCTATCATCGGCGAACTTGTGGAAGGTGCCAAGCGAAATGCTTGGCACCTTCCACAAGTTCGCCGAATCATCTAGGTCGACGTGATATGCGATTTCTTTCCCGGTAGCAAGTACTCGACCTTTGGTTCACTGACGGTTCAAAATGGTCTAGTGGTGGAGGAGCTGCGGTGGTTGGCATTGTCAGATTAATACCTGAAGAAGCTGTGCAGACTTGAACACTAAGCGGTGGCAGCTTGCGCCAAATCGGCTCTTGTTGTATCTGTCTGTCTTTAACCATCGCTGTAGCTGGCGATTTTCAATGTATGTATTCTATTGTATGTATGTATTCTATTGTATGTATGTATTCTATTGTATGTATGTATTCTATTGTATGTATGTATTCTATTGTATGTATGTATTCTATTGTATGTATGTATTCTATTGTATGTATGTATCCTATTGTATGTATGTATTCTATTGTATGTATGTATTCTATTGTATGTACGTATTCTATTGTATGTATGTATTCTATTATATGTATGTATTCTATTGTATGTATGTATTCTATTGTATGTATGTATTCTATTGTATTGTATTCTAATGCGGTTTTAGAGGCACTGCAGTTGTGCAATGTAGCGAATGGGAGTGGCGAGTCTGATTTTACTAGAAGTCACGCTTCAGCCGTGGTACTGAGGGCTGCTGTGGCCTCTCTGATGCAGTTGTTTTGAATAGCATCTAACTTTTCGCTTAGTGGTGGTGAAATGGTGGCAGCGATGACTTCAGGATGGGTCATATGATTGACATGCATACCCGCAGCTATGTTTTCCCGTGCCCGCCCCAGCATATGCATGCAAGTACATGTAAGGTGGACGCGCTTCGCTCATTTCCTCCAGATGGCAGTGAAGTGTGTGTGTGTGTTCATGGATACGATTTTGGTCCAAATTTACCCCTAAGAACATGACATCTTTCATCTATGATGGCTTTGCCGTCGATCTTAAGGAAAGTTGTGGGTGTGGGGTGCAGGAAACTATGTATGTATAGTTGTGCCCAGTTTTTCTGCGGACAGGGTGGAACCATAAGTTTTGCATTACGTTGATACGTGGTCTAGAGCTGTTTGAATGTGCTTCTCAGCCTTTACGAGGCATTTTGTTGTCCAAATGGCTATGTCGTCCGCGAAAAGTGAATATTGAAGTGAAGTCGCCTGCGAATGGTCTGGATTATGTGATGACGGCGCGCCACAATGGTCTTGCAATCAATCATGCAATGGGAATGGAGATAGAACAGAAAAGGGCTTGGAGGTCATTGCTGGTTACTAATATCATCACCATGAACTGCCAAACATGTTCCGACATGCAAAACATGCAAGCATCACGTATCCGACGGAAGGTACTGAATGCTCGGATATGCACTTGTCACTAGCATAATTTCCTCATATAGAAACATGACCGGGGTCGGGATGGCCGAGTGGTTAAGGTGTCGGGCTGTGGGTACCAAAGGTCCCGGGTTCGACTCTAGCGCCACTCAGGACATTTCCCAATCCCGCGGCTCACCGGCGAAACAGTGTGGGCGGCGCCATTAGCCGTGAATGTGCATAAAGTGTGTCGTGAACCAACCAATAAACAAACAAACAACAGAAACATGACCTAAAATCATTACATACGCCCCAACTTCATCCCCATTTTGCCAGACAATGCACACGTACCTCACTTTGGTCGATATGCATATCCCGTAATATTATGCTGTGCTGTCATGATATTGCTTGAAGTAACTATTTCTGATAGCAATGGAATGGTAAGTGTCCAATGCTTGAAGGAAATTATTTCATGTCGTTATGAGGTTCATTGTGTAATCATTGCGTAGTCATCATGTCAGTATGCAATGATTCATTATAAAGTCGACTACTTTGATGTACCGCCCGCAGGCTTCCCATTCCTCCATTCCTCCCTCTCTACCTCCCCTACCGGCATGATAATTCGGCTAGCCATTTGGAGTCATCCAGGAAATCCTCATAACCAGCTTAATCTAAGTCATGTATCATTTATGTCCCAGTAGCAACACCGCGTTAGCAATGCTCTTCACAAACATTGGATCCTCAAGGAGCAGCGTCGGCATCACTTGATGTTCAAGGACTTTCTGTTTATCCTCTCAGCAAATGCGGATTGGAGGACAAAGAGGAGCGTAATTCCTACTTGAGGAACACAAGCACACTGAAAGCCACGGTGGAAAGGCAGCGCCCATAACGGGTGCCACCGCGAACGAAACACACCAAGGCCACAAAAACGGAAAACGACCCCAGCTTCATGCTTGCATGTCACAACCGAAGGAATGCAAGCTATTTGGAAATTCACTTCATATTTCTTGTACCTTCTTGCATGTTACTAACCATAACGAAAGGTCCACCATGTCGGCACTGAAGAAACCTAAGCTAAAATAAAAAACGTATAATTAGAGTGTGTTCTACTAGTGACAGTTTGTGTACTCTTTTCGGTACATGAAAACACCTGCAAGGGTATAAATGCATGCCACAACTAGAGAGCATAATGTGATGATGTACACACAGACACCTCTTCATCCTATGGCTCTCACATCAGGAATCCAGCATAAATAACACCCTGGCGCGAACGTCCACGTTTTGGAGTGTGTTGATGAACCTCGTTGTGCGTGTCTCTCCTATGCAGGTGCATTTCCATCCTATGAAGGTGTGATTTGAAGCCGAGGAAAATGAATGCAATGACTACTAGATGGTGGTACTTGATTGTCCCTTTTTCGGAATACACCTTTCGAGTGCTCTGATTATTCCTTAGATATGATGTGCCAGAAGCAACTCGATTCGGAATAAATGTACTCATTGGGAATTGGCAATGTAAGCTAAATACGGGAACAGGCCTGCAAAATTAGATTGTACCCAGCCTAAGATGCTACAATAGGTAATTCGCCATCAGACAAGCGTAGCTGAGAGGGGCCAACCTAGTACCTCTATTCGTTTAAACTTTTAAATAACAACATATGTTTGTTAAGTCGGAATTTCCTTAGAGCCAATACGAGTATGTTGAATAATAGTGGATCTAATTTTATATGCATGGACCTCTATTTGTTTAAATGTGCCTCGATATTAATCATTCGGCTCTTTTCATCTTACGCTCATTTTATCTGAACGTTCTGATCACAACTTTTGACCATGATTAATCCACATTTGGTACCTTATTTCAAATTTCACAAATCATTTGAGCATTTCTGTCCAGCTCGGTGTATGCCTGAATGAAATTTTTATCTGTTGTGATTATTGCTTGTAGATTGGAAAATTTGCACGAATCATGCCTTTGGGTACCATAGTAAAATGTATAATTATTGAAGGTTTCGGATGATATGGATGGGCGCTAGAATCACTTGAATGGCTGGACAAATCCACTGATAGATGTATCTAGATCTTGTTGGATGTTGACTGAGAGAAAAGAATGATTGCTGAGCAAAACGTAAATACAAATGGGAACATTTCCTTGCTTAATTTGATGTCTGAAAATTAGTACATCGAAGATGATATTATCAAAAATACTCATCATTCTTACCCAATGTTTCAAATTCCTATCGCAGTTTTTTTGCCAATTACCCGAAAAGTTCAAGATCCTCGTTTGTCGGTTACATCGCCATAATTATTAGTGTCGGCACATTCAGTCCCAATATTGGTTTCGGGAAGCATGTTGCTCTATGGAGATACGTGCCAACTCATACCGGATAGATCTGGGAACTCTCAATCTGCAAAGGCTTGTTTCTGTGCAACTCTGCTCTTGAGACGTAGTGATCAGACGAGTACTTGCATGGTACGCTCCATAGACCGCCATGGACGGACAGCGTTGTGGATGGCGCTGATGCTAACATTTGCTAACCGATTGCAGGTATAGCAATATGGATAAATCCAACCCAGTACACCATGTGTAAGGTACCCTGGCCTTGGCCAAAAACAGCCGAAGCACTTGTTTTACATGCATATTTCACTGAAGTGTTGGCTGTACTTTGCTGTCGCATCACGTAGGTGTGCAGACAGGCCGTTTACAGGTTGGGAGGTGAAAACCAAAGTAAAACAAACTTGCCTGGTTCAACACCAGGTCCCAAGTCCATGAACAAAGGAGAACATAACCGAGAAAGCATGACATCGAAGGTTATTTTGTAGGTCACTGGACCAGCTGCCATACCAGTCATACGCTACCAACATGGTGAATACAGAACGGTTGCTTATTGTTTATTATTTATTGTTTATTGTCCACAATCTCCAACAGCATATTGTGCCCTTTACATGAGAAGTCATTAGGTAAAAAAATCGTACATAGACCAGGCGAACAGCTTTCAGTTCAAACAGGCAAACGGTTGTTATAACTGAATCGATGCCCGATGGCTAAGCGACTCAGATGGGAGCATGTGATGCAGCACAGTATCTAACCACCCGCATCTCAAATGCATTCAGCTGGCTCGCAAATATGTCCGAACTTCATATCATCGCTAAAAAAAGTGTTCGTTTCTCTAAATATTCCGCTAAATAAGCCACACCTAGTGGTTTTTACACGTGCATACAGTACATGAAATAAAACGGGTGGCCTATTTCTCCTGACTGGGACACATAATACAAAGTCCACTCGTCCACGCGACGAGTGGATACAGACGTCATATCATAAAAGCGAAGAATGTCGCGATATTGCAGATATTCCTGTCGAGGTGTGGCACTGCAGTTGAGCTAACAGTTCCTGTTGAGCTAGCGACATTAAAAATGCATGTTCTACGCCGTCAGTCCTGGCCGGATGTGTTGTGGCTGCGCCTGCCCACGATAAAAACGTTCTCTCGGTGCAGATGATGGCTTCGAGATAGCGTATTCGAAATGTGTGCACTGAAAATTAGACCTGCCCTGACGAACTCCTATTGGTTACATTGTTTTGCTTTTTTACCCAGTCATACCTTACCGTGCCAAGATCGGCCAGATAAGCAAATCGACGTCTTTTATGAAAAGGGGTATATATATATATATATATATATATAATTTCAGAGCATATTGGGAATGGACGAAAAGCCCGCCTATGGTAGAATTGTATGTAACGCCCAAAGGGCTGGCGCCATAACTCACCCCAAAAATAATTTAGTAGTATTAAGGGAAGCAGATTGCACACGTCATTGCTCATCGTGTATTATTGTTATGAACAATGAGTTGTATCTTGTGCACTAAGAAACTAGTAACCGCGTTCTTTGCGGTTTGCATGGACGTACTATGAAAACTTGTGCCAAGCACACCTACACACCTCATGCTGTGTTGATTACACCTCATCATCTACAACCCTGATCACCCGCAGACATACCGACGCATAGGTGGTGTCTTCAAGAGTGAGACTTGAGCAGTGTGTATCGGCCCATCGGTACTGGAACTTTTCCTCGAATCAGACAGGTGCCTACAACTCCAAGCACCCATGGATGGGAATGTAGCAATGTAACAATGCCGGATTGCAGGTTCATCATCATCGTTTCCTGCTGTACCGAACTTCAGCAAAATCCGCATTGCTTAGACTAACGTGCAACCCAAAGGTATTATCTCAGAAACACCAATGTACGATCTGCATCAGCAACGTTGCTGGCCTACGTTCGCCTGTGCGTGCACTTCACCTAAGATCCTCCTCCTTGGTCTGGGGGCAATGTGTTGCATCGCGTGAGCTGACGGCCTTTAGGAGCGGCAGATGAGCGGTACGTGGCGTGAGGGAAGTGCATCATAGGTTGCTGCCAAGCGCCGTGTTACAAGCGCCGTGTTACAAGCGCCGTGTTACAAGCGCCGTGTTACAAGCGCCGTGTTACAAGCGCCGTGTTACAAGCGCCGGGTTACAAGTGCCGTGTTACAAGCGCCGTGTTACAAGCGCCGAGCCGCGCCAATTATTCATACATGGTGCGGTACCGGCAGCGAGGCCGTGACCTGTCACCGCTGCCCCCCCCCCCCCAGGTGGGCCCCACTGACATCTGATGAGGCGCCCACCCCCCCACCCACGCCCACGCGCCCCCCATCCCACTCAGCCTGGAGAGACTCGTAACTCCGGCTGCTCAGGACTGGCCGACTCTGCCTCCAGCTAGCCGTTCTCGGTCGACTCGGAGCCGAGGCTTCTGCGGAGCGCTCGCAGGCCGGCCGCGCCAATATCTAATCTGCTGGACGTCGCGTGGAACATTGCTTCCTGCGTTTGCATCGACGTGGGCATCGATCATTCAGTCAGTTTCGGTTCGCTGCGCCACGTTTAAAGGCATTTAATAGTCGGTCAAGGCTGGTAGCAAGAACGGTGATATCTGTAGAAGTGGCAAATAGTAGAGCCGAAAGCCCAGTCAGGGCCGGAAGGCTTTTTATTTGGGCCACACTCGTGCACCGAGCTTTCAATCGCTCATCTGTAAGATAATATAAAATACAAAATATAACTTAACTTGAAAGGTGATGACCTTACGGTGTTAATCATTCCATAAATTGTGAGGTAGAGTTCAGCATTCCATCAAGCAGTTTTCACATGTGCATTCCCCAATCTGAATATATATCTTTAAAGATGTTCACAATATCTGGCACGCTAATTGTTGAAAATAGCACATCATCAAGGATATTTGTCAACAGCTCTAACTTATCACTGACACGCCATTTCGAAAAGCAATGCTTCCTATGTGCATGTGTGATGTCAATATTTATCTGACGTCATGAAATATATGGACAGGGAAGGTAGTTGCACCTCGTTGAATGTAACCTGGAGAGATTCTGTTGATGAAATATAAGTGATCTAAAATCATGGCTAGTGAATTGCAAGTCATATGTACGCAAGCGCATCTCATATCAAGACAGTACAAAGGTTTCGCCGTGATGAAGGACCTTACAGGTGATATTGCAAACTCCTCCGGCATCGACTTCGACAGCACTGACAACATCACAACACTGACTGCATCACAACACTGACAACATCACAACACTGACTACATCACAACACCGATACATCACACCACTGATTACATCACAACACTGACCACATCACAACACTGACAACATTACAGCACTGACAACATCACAACACGACAACATACAACACGAAACATCACAACACTGACACATCACAACACTGACACACACAACACCACAACCACCAACAACACACAACAACACACACATAACACCACAACACACAACACACACACACTACATCAACAACATTACAGCACTGACCATCACAACACTGACTACATCACAACACTGACCACATCACAACACTGACAACATTACAACACTGACTACATCACAACACTGACAACATTACAACACTGACTACATCACAACACTGACTACATCACAACACTGACTACATCACAACACTGACTACATCACAACACTGACTACATCACAACACTGACTACATCACAACACTGACTACATCACAACACTGACAACATCACAACACTGACAACATCACAACACCGACTACATCACAACACTGACAACATCACAACACTGACAACATCACAACACCGACAACATCACAACACCGACTACATCACAACACTGACAACATCACAACACTGACAACATCACAACACTGACTACATCACAACACTGACTGCATCACAACACTGACTACATTTGCGAGCAACTCTGAAGCTGACCAGCGGCGTGGCTTCAACACGCGGAAGACGCGGGAAGTAGCGCGACACCGACGGCGACTCCGGCCCTAAGCTGGCGCCGCGCGCACTGCGTTTCATCCGGTGCCCGTTTCCCGTGCGCTCATTGCTCTGTTTACCACTTCCAGTCGTGTTCACGTATTTACAATCCCGAGTATGGCGCACCACTGTCTCGCTACCGCCGGCGGCCAGATGGTTGTGTGGTCTCCTGCTGCGCATTTGCCGCCGCCTAAATGCTGGTCTGCTGGCAGTTGTTCCGGTGGTAGCTTCCCCGGCGTTCGCAGTGTAAAAGGGAAATTAGTCCGCTGATGTGGGTTGCTGGAATGTAAATCGATGCGTGAGCTTTCAATTCATAATCCTATTATGCTGTTGTAGGTCGACACTTGACAAATTGGAGCTTTTAAATTGGACTAGTATGCTGTCTTCGATATATGGTCCTGATATAAAAAGCTAGGCACAACGTTAACGCATCGGTACTTGTATTATACAAGACAATACAAAAAGGACGAAAAGGCAACACACGACAATGTTTTGAATAACGCCACACCTGTCCAGCATGATCAGACAACCCGTTTCGTCGTGTACTACTAGACACCAAAAACAGCATCCGCCGTTCTACGCAATAGCACCTTCAAACCTACCATATTGCAACAGACCGATGTAGAATATCGTTTCAAGTGCACTAATGGGGACTGAGAAATGAAACTAGCGTACACTATATCGGTCACACAACTATTACACTCAGCCGCCGCCTCACCATGCACCCCCAGTATGGTGGCCAAAAAAGTAATCTTTCAATGGAAAGATGAAGCACACATCTCACCAGACACATCTCACCAGACACATCTCACCAGACACATCTCACCAGACACATCTCACCAGACACATCTCACCAGACACATCTCACCAGACACATCTCACCAGACACATCTCACCAGACACATCTCACCAGACACATCTCACCAGACACATCTCACCAGACACATCTCACCAGACACATCTCACCAGACACATCTCACCAGACACATCTCACCAGACACATCTCACCAGACACATCTCACCAGACACATCTCACCAGACACATCTCACCAGACACATCTCACCAGACACATCTCACCAGACACATCTCACCAGACACATCTCACCAGACACATCTCACCAGACACATCTCACCAGACACATCTCACCAGACACATCTCACCAGACACATCTCACCAGACACATCTCACCAACCACCACCACCAGACACATCACCAACACATTCACCAGACACATCCACCAGACACATCCACCAACACATCTCACCAGACACATCTCACCAGACACATCTCACCAGACATATCTCACCAGACACATCTCACCAGACACATCTCACCAGACACATCTCACCAGACACATCTCACCAGACACATCTCACCAGACACATCTCACCAGACACCTACTCACAGCTAACACTACCATCCTGCTACACTGTCGTGATCAGCAACGCCTGGCGGCAGCTAAAACCATCTGCATCCTATCCTATGCAAAGAACCTATCTCGCATTAAAAAATTATAAATTACACGGCAAAGGTAATTTTCGGCCGCAAAATGTTTGACCTCGTTTCGGATCTGCTGACGAGGCTGGGCTGGCTCAGCGCGGAGAACCTCGCGAGTTATCACACCCTTCGTCTCATACACAAGGTGCGTCTCCATGGTGAGCCAGAGTCACTGGCTCACGATCTCACCACCATGGCGGAGATTCGTGACCGGACCACCCGTCAAGACCACAACTTGTATGTCTCCCGGTCCCGCACCGAGATGGGGAAGAGACGCTTTAGTTCCAGAGCGCCACACATGTACAACTCACTGCCACCTGAGCTGACGCGACTTCCTGTGTCGATCTTTGGTCGCCACATACGGGAGTATCTACTTGACGCGCCGCCCGTGCCGGACTGACAGACTGCTCGACTTGCTGTTTTTTAAAAAATTTAATTTGTATCCTGTGATTTTGACCAACTTTTTACCTTATGTGCTGTGTTGTTTTATCTATTTGACGCGATGTCGTAATAGCCACAAGTCAATTGTGGATGACTCAATAAATCTGTCTGCCTGTGTGTCTGTCTGTTTGTCTGTCATCCGTGAAGCATCTCCCACCATCAACGCACATACGAAGACATCCACGCATCTACCCGATATGCTAGACATATACTCCCTGCATAAGTGCATGAGTGTTCCTTATGCTTGTGGTGAGCACTGTGCAACACGGCTATTGTGCATTGTGCATTGTGTAGCTTGTATCGTCACCATTGCATGTTTAACCCGCGCCGTCTTTCCGGTCAGATCCTCACACCACGTCTCGGGGGGGGGTTAGTATCCCCCTCTAAAATCCAAACTAAGCATCGTACGGAAACGAAAGAGGTGTCATCGGAAAGCGCTCGACGAATAGGGTCCGGATCTACTCTGCAAAACAATTTTCCCCCAAAAGACTTTTCACGACTTACATTATGTTTTTTGCTCTGGGGAATTCATTAGGAAAAACAAAATTTATTTGGAATGAGAAATTGACAGCGAAACCGACCAGGGCTTTAATTTCCCCCCCCCCCCTGAATGTTTTTTTTACATCAAAATTTTGAATTTTCACGTTTTCTTTAATTTTCCTTTCCCAATGGGTAGAGTAGACGGAGAAACGTTGTTGGAAGTCAACTTGCCCTAATAAAAAATGCTTACTTTAGCAAGAATCCTCTATTTGAACTGCAATTTGGCAAATACGCAAAATTTATGTCGCCAAAAACGAAAAAAAAAAAACAATTCCACTCATACGGTTTGTTGCATCCCTAAAGATAAGCAAACGCTGAAAGTTTAATTAAAATATCTGTATCCGTTAAAGCGTGACGACTGGTTGAACTTTTTTGGAGGTAACCTCACCTGACCTGGACTAACTCGTTGATCCTAGACGACCTGACTTCAAAATTTTGCAACATCGTGTCAAATTGATGTGGGAAAAGGTATGCCAAATTTGGGCGCGCTGCCGCGCGCCGTTCGTCCACTATCTGCGAAAAACCTGGGGGGGGGGCCGCTGAAGACCCCCCCGGGACGGGTTAGCGAGCATATTTCACGAAATATTTATATGCGTTCCACTTTTACTTGATGCTTGTCTTCAGGATGGGAAGTGTTGTAGATTCGAATCACGATATGTTCCACATATATGCTGACTTCCTATTCTACATATACTATAGCATTGTTTAATACAACGAAGAATGGCTCTTAAGTGCTCCTGGGTTTTAGACATAGCGTGAGACGAAATGTACGACCCTCAATATACCAGGAGGTGCTGAGTTTACATGAAAAGTAGCGTTAGGGATTATGCTATATTACTCAATGTTTCGGACAGGGGCCACTCCTGACGATGGCCCCTGGGTTTTCTTTACTTTTCATGTAAACTCAGCACCTCCTGGTATATTGAGGGTCGTACATTTCGTCTCACGCAATGTATACTATAACAGTCGTCTTAATCATTGCACCGCCTGGAGATACATTCTTACGGATGATCATATATCGTGCGTTCGAAAACTAAAAAGTATATATGAGAAGGTAACACTGCGAGCACTGTCGCATCCTCTTCAGTATATATATATATATATATATATATATATATATATATATATATATATATATATATATATATATATATATATATATATATATATATATGTGTGTCTATATATATGCACATATTTATGACCATAATAAATTAAGTCAGTACACTGCTGGAACTCATATAAAGCGTAAGCTCCCCAATGGCAGCCAGGTTCACCAAATCTCTGCTCTTGCTGGGTGTGTTTGCTGTGTGATAGGGGCAGCAAACAGTTTGCTTTCGTCTCGCCCGATTACACTAATGGCCTTCGCAACATGGCGATGAATAAGCAGCTAATGCCAAAATTAAAAGCAAAAGCACCCCTGTCAGGATGGAGCGTGGAACTCCAATAGGCCTTTGTGATTCTATTCATATCCTGTTTTTCCTCGGTATTCCGTGGCCGCTTTATGTGTTAATGTGCCACTCTAAACCTGTCCGAACACGCATGTTGCCACTTTATGTTCCGCATCTATTGAGTGCTGCCAGACCGGTGCGGGTCTTGATTTTACTTTGAATTACTGGATTTCACAGACATAGTGCTGATACTAATGTATTTGAAGGAGTCTTCCTTGTGTTTAGAAGCCTGTTCTGATGTTCCATACCGAGCGCAGAGTATTTTTGTGTATGCGGCTAGTATCCATAGTTATCGCCGAGTTATATCCAAGATACACCAGTTCACTTTCCACAAGGAATGACACATTTATATAGTTCTTAATCTTTGGTTCACAGTTGTGCATTTACACCACATGCTTCTCGTCTAGGAGTCGTCTATGATCGCGTGGAATTATCTCCGGTATGTTTGTTAGTTATTTGGGCTTTAGGGTGCCGATCGGGATGTATTGCTAATATAGCATCACAACCACAAAGCCAAAGGTCGAAAAAGAAAATGAGCCCGGGAAGGTAATCCAGCACAAAACTCCAGAGGCAGCAGAAACAACACAGCTGTTAACACATGTCACCGACAAACATATTATAGGTGAAAGTAGTACTAACAAGCGGTTATCGGTATTATAATATTGTGATTATTATAAGACATTACACAAATCATTATGGGAGGACATCCGGAATGTTCATACCAGAGTTATATACTTGAGATGCCACCAAACACGAAGCCAGGCAAGCCGCAGCAAAGATGCAGCGTAGTGTGTCGTGTGAGCGTGCACTGTGCAGGCTCGCAGCGGCTGAGAGCCCGGTACAGGACCACCCGCGCCTCTCACCGTCTCTGTGGCGGGCCGGTACAGCACCAGCCACGCCTCTCACCGTCTCTGAGGGCCGGTACAGCACCAGCTGCGCATCTCACCGTCTCTGAGGCGGGCCGGTACAGCACCAGCCGCGCCTCTCACCGTCTCTGAGGGCCGGTACAGCACCAGCCGCGCCTCTCACCGTCTCTGTGGGCCGGTACAGCACCAGTCGCGCCTCTCACCGTCTCTGTGGGCCGGTACAGCACCACCCGCGCCTCTCACCGTCTCTGTGGGCCGGTACAGCACCAGTCGCGCCTCTCACCGTCTCTGTGGGCCGGTACAGCACCAGTCGCGCCTCTCACCGTCTCTGAGGCGGGCCGGTACAGCACCAGTCGCGCCTCTCACCGTCTCTGGACCAGCCCGCGCCTCTCACCGTCTCTGCCGTACAGCACCAGTCCCTCTCACCGTCTCTGAGGCACCAGCCGCCTCTCACCGTCTCTGTGGGCCGGTACAGCACCAGTCGCGCCTCTCACCGTCTCTGAGGACCGGTACAGCACCAGTCGCGCCTCTCACCGTCTCTGAGGCGGGCCGGTACAGCACCAGCCGCGCCTCTCACCGTCTCTGTGGGCCGGTACAGCACCAGTCGCGCCTCTCACCGTCTCTGCGAGGAAGTCGTCTGGTGTCGAGTGGGCACTGGATATAGCGGCAGGCGCGCCCGGCCCGACTGCACCAGCAGAGGCAGTCTCTCCTGCCCTGGGGAATAGGTCAAGTGGTCTCCGGAGGGAGCACAGATGTCAGGCAGTTTCCCACACCGAGGGCACAGGTCAGGTAGTCCTCCACACCGAGGATACGGGTCAGGCAGTCTCCCACACTGAGGACACTGGTCATACAGTCCTCCATGCCGAGGGCACGGATCAGGCAGTCCTCCACACCGAGGACGCATGTCTGGAATTTCCCGCCCCATGGACACAGGTCAGGCAGTCCTCCATACCGGGGACGCGTATCTGACCTGACCACGCAGGTCAGGCGATCCCCGGAGCAGGTGGAAGCCAACGAGTGACAGTGCTGTGTTCAAGCAATGAATCAAGCATGTCTATGAAGATAGAAGTTCCATTGTTCCATTGCTCCATTGAGAGCACCAGGTTGCATAGCGATATACTGATGACTGTTCTAACATGTTTTGTTGTCACCACTAACTCAAAGAGTATCAAAGGGGGAGTAATGCAGTTCTGAAGTGTTCTGCATCTTCTGTGGCAGTAATGTATCTGATAATGTACGCTTGGATATATATGGATTAGGTAGGGCGGCACATGCCAGGTAGATAAACTGGCCTTTGTTATCAAGAGGTATCCGATTGGCACATGCTTGCATCTCTGAGCCACAGCTGGTGTCCATGCCGAGCAAGGGTCCGCGTGCTGACCTGGCACATCACCAGCAGAGGCTTGCGAACTGCACTCGAGAACCGGCACAGCTAGTTAGGGAAGGGGAAGGAATGGCCGAGCCGACAGACATCCTGAATCCGGAAATAAGCATTGAGCAAATATGATGAAGCAAACAACAGACTGTGTACTGTGTTATCCAGCCGAGCTGTACAGGGCCTCGGCAAGAACTAGGCAAAGAGTTGCTGCGAGGTGCCATGCGTGGGGAGCATGCAGCTCAGCGCATATGAGTGGGCGCGTCCCAATTATCGCCATGCGTGCTCAGCAATGTGTGCCGAACACGCACCATACTTGGGAACACGCACACGCACGTGGCGTCTCTCTTAGAACACTGCCGCGCTAGCCCGGGGCACTGGGTCACGAGGAATGGCCGGCAAACCAAATGCATGTCCGCAATTTGTCCGTGACCAAGCAGTCACCGACCGATATCTACCATGACAAACTGGAAACAATGCATTCACGAGCTTTCACCAGGCTCTGTGTAGCGCACTTGGTGCGACTTGCGACGTTCGTAATGGTCTGGCGTGTTGCTCTCTAAGTTTTCACACATTCATTTGGTGCTGCTAGGCAGATCATCACACTGAATTAAATTTAACCCGCGCGTCTTTCCAGTCAGATCCTCACACCCCGTCTTGGGGTGTGTGTGTGTGGGGGGGGGGGGGGGCGGTTAGTAACCCCCCTCTAAAATCCAAACTAAGCATTGCACGAAAACAAAAGAGGCGTCATCGGAAAGCGCTCGACAAGTATGGTCCGAGTCCACCCCCAAAAGAACTTCCCCCAAAAGTGACGTCACCAGGGGGCTAGATTTTGACGACTTTTTACAACTTACACTATGTTTTTGGCTCTGGGGAGTTCATTTTGGGATATATGAAAAACAAAATTTATTTGTAATGAACTGTAATTTGGTAAATACGCAAAATTGATATACAGTCAAAACGAAAAAGAAGAAGAAAAAATCCACTCGTACGTCTTGTTGCATCCCTAAGGATAAGCAAACGATGAAACGCTTTATTAACGTATCTGTATCCGTTAAAGCGTGACGAATGGTTGAACTTTTTTGGAGGTTACATCACTTGACCTTGACTAACTCGTTGACCATAGATGACCTGACTTAAAAATTTTAAAACAGCATGCCAAATTGATGTGGGAAAACGTATGCCAAATTTCGTCGCGCTGCCTCACGCCGTTCGTCCACTATCCGCGAAAAATCTGCGGGGGGGGGGGGAGGTGCGGTTGAAAACCACCCCAAGACGGGACGGGTTAATATCCGTTTCAATCCTCATCGCAAGGAACCACACTCCGATCCTATCCGCATCTGCATCTGTATCGAAAATAGGGATTTCCAGCCATCATTCAACATTCTCTAAAAATTGATTACATAGCTGAAGTGATCGGCCTGGTTGCATTATTAAATATCCTAACAAGATCTTTGAGTACATGTAGTATGTATTTTAACCAACAAGATGAGCCAAACACATTCAAGTGAAATTTTGTGTAACATGCAGAATACATTTTATTAGCGATGACACATTTTGCATCATGAGCATGCCGTTTCATTTCAGACACCACAGGGGGGCGGGGATGGCCGAGTGGTTAAGGTGTCGGGCTATGGGTACCAAAGGTCCCGGGTTCGACTCTAGCGCCACTCAGGACATTTCCCAATCCCGCGGCCCACCGGCGAAACAGTGTGGGCGGAGCCATTAGCCGTGAATGTGCACAAAGTGTGTCGTGAACCGACCAATAAACAAACAATCAGACACCACCGGCAGATCCAATGACCCCAGTTCAGTTAGGAAAACATTCCTTCACGCCTGGTCGCCATCGTCAGAAATATAACGGAACTACTAGTACACACCATCCACGCTAGATGGCAGTAACTGGCGTATGCTCCCTTTCAGGAGCACGCTTGCCGTGGCAGCGAGCAACAAGTCGGTCGATCAATAGATAATCGCGCGCTCTCTGTGACGTTACTGGGCGGTGCCAAGGTTAGGCACGAACCTGGCGGCAGTGCCACCACAATCTGTCTGCAAGGTCAGATGCTGAGGACAGTCGAAGCGGATCATCAAGATGGTCAGCATGGTAGGTGCAGGTCATGCTGGTGACGTCCAGACATCGTTGTCAGCGTAATGGCATCTGAGTGCGACATGGAAGAGTCATGTTATGTGCTGACACCACGTCACAATTTCACCCATTTACAACCGCCCGACACA
>JAOTOL010001298.1:540000-547500 GCA_034440575.1 Imbricaverruca yamaguchii | reverse complement strand
TTATTCCGTGTCATAAAATGGCACACGTATGTGTAGCGCCCTTAGGCACAACGTAGGCGTCCTAAAGGCGCCCTTGGCACACCAACGAAATGCCATTTGGACACCTGTTGGTACCTCAGAACGTTTCCATCTCAACCTTGTTACGTACATCGGGCGCATTTCGATTGTGCTTGATAGACTTTGCCTATTTAAGCTAACAGCATCGAGGTGCCCACAGTGTCCATGAAAGAGGATAGGGCGAGCTCAATTCGTATCGTAGTCGTTTACGCCCCTGGACATTGCTGTGAGCGTGCCCGAATTTGCTTGGCGGCACAGCCTAACCGCCGACCGGTGATCACGTGGCCGGGGCCGGTCCACCGCCACGGCGTCAGCTGCCCGCCGCCTAGTGCCGCGGGCGCTAGGTGCCGCCCTGTGACCAGCCCCGGCCCTGGCTCGTGAGTGGCTGCTACTCCCCGGTGTGTACCAGCCCAGTGGTAATTGCCGATTGGCCGCTACGTTCTATTGTACGCTCCTCGTGGGTATTCCGTGTGTGGTGTCAAGAGAGTGGGCCAGTGTGTTCAGGGAGTTCGTGCGCAATATACATCAGCGCGTGACATCGCCTTTCAGCCGACCAGCCGGACGACGACACGACAGGCATGAACAGTGTCGGTGTAAGCCCAAGCGAGCCCTATACTTCACCGCTTACTCCATCATCGAATACTCCGCGGACCAGTGCATAGCCAATCTGCAGAAACAAGCCGGTAAACTGCGTCTTTCGTAGGAGTCATCAGAACGTAGGAACGCAGTACAGGTCTCCATCCCACCACCAGTTGTCACACATGGAACCGACAAACCAACGATAGTGACCCTGAGCATGTCACATCATTCACACCGACAGAGATAAATAATCAACTCCGAGATGTTCTCACCATTGTAGCATCACCATTCCCCTGTTATCTCTCGTCGTTATGGAATGCAGTCACGGCGGATGCCTTTCCAGTATCCGGAATACCACCCGCCTCAATGCTGAGAGTTTCGCCAATTTACGCAGTCGTCGGACATCTTGATCGGCGGCCGACTAACGGGACCGTAAAGTTGGCGGCATCTCTGCTCACACACAATCCGGCTTCTCGCTTGTCGGTCGTGTGTTGTCGACAAGCGCCGCTGATGCTGCTGATGTTCGCAAACGCGGCAACTCTTGCGGCCGGGCGCCGGACCCTTCATCGGATTAGGCTTGTTGGTTCGAAAAACTGGCGTGACGATTGATTCCACCCGAGACCATTCGGCGCGAGATTTGGCGGACGCCGTGTGACTTTTCAGCTGAATGCACCGTAAAAGAGCCCAGGCTGGTTTTTTCCTGGACGTTATTCTGCCGTGTCGGTGTCGGCGTGTCGTAATCACCGACACGGTGCTGTGTCAGCTGTGTCAGATTAGCGGATACCGTGCTGATCACGACACAGTTGTGCGCTTACCAAATGTTGACCACAATGGACAACGACCACTCACGACGTTCGGTTGCAGCACATCAGACTGACTCGCATGCGGTCGATTAACACTCGCACTGCATGGGGATTTGATCTATTCTGGGATTTTCTGGATTATCTCCTCAATCGTTCACAAAAGTCCGGTGATACTCGGCATTGCATTATAGAAATTGTCACAGCGGTGTATTTTATCATGTGGGTCGCGGCCTAGAAGCGAAATCGAAACAGAGTAAATTGAGATCCCAATTTTCTAATTTGATCGAGTTAAATTTGGCATGGTTGTGGTTCTGGATAGCCTTCACCTCCGCAATATGTCACTGTATGATAGCCATCCTTCAATATATACACCTCATAATTATTCAAGCACAGTATCGCATTTGTCGCATGATCAGAATCCAAGGAATAAGGCGAGACTAAGTGCTTGACTTCACACAGGCATTGAACTACCTGGTCTGACCTGGAAGTAAACCAAAATTGGAAACGAAATCTGGTCCGTAGGAATGAAATTGACCCACATGACATTGCGACAGTGAGGTTCAATTTCCTGGCGACAGGCAAAGCATGGTTGTTGAATACCAAATGCATGCTTCCATCTGCAACGAGCAATAACCGGCTGCCGCACGTAGTGTCTAATATAGCCAGCGTGTCGCCAAATATGAGCTGATGAAACGACGCGCTGTATAAAAGCTTCCTGTGCGGGACACTTTGAACTCATGAAATTAATTCCTGCCCTCATCCGGTCATGTAGCGGCAGGTACCGCGACGGGAAATCATCGGTCCGGGCCGCCGTCGACCGAGCTGTATCTGCTTAGTCCGCAGTCGCCGTCAGCTGGGCCGCCGAGGCCAGCGGCTATTGTTCCCCTCCCCTCAGGTCAAGGGGCATAGCTGCCTGACACCTTGGGGCTCTGACGTGGCCCGGCGTATCTGACGTCGTGACCTCGCTAGACGACCACCGCCGTCGGCCGCCGCTGTCTGACTGATGAAATGTCAGTGTCTGACGTTGGATGTGACCGACATGGGTGTACAGTATCTGACAGCCTATTATGGGAATCTTATGGGCAGATGTGTGTGTGTGTGCGTGTACATGTCAGAGATGACGGTAGTCTAACAGAACGCGTGCATGAGTGTGGCTGAATGGAACGACAGTGAGATGACTGTAGTATGACTGAATTGACAGGCCATATCACTGGGGAAATACAGCATGTGTGTTTCGAGTGCAGGTGTCTGTGCATTGTCAGACGTGAATGCTAGGTGTGTGTGAAGTGTGAATCTATGATAGCAGATGTGCCTTGAATGTATGTCTATGATTGTTAATGTAGTGGCAATTTGCTGACTGCTGGATGAATGCTACTACTGAGTCTGGGATGACAGATATTAGTTGGGCTGTAGCGCCACGAATCTGCTGGCTGCTTGCATGCAGCGCAGTGCAGCTGAAGTAAGCAGTCTGACTGGATATTGTTGTGTAGAGCAGCAGTAGAGTCGACCGACCGGAGCTGGCTCTGCGATCAGACGGAGGCAGCGCAATGCCTCTGCCGTGTCAGACGGAAATGGCACGGCTAGGGCTGTAGCGCCCCGATTGCCAGCCGCCTGTGTGCGCGCTGGGGTAGATGACACTGAGCTGACGGAATGTCTCTGATATAGAGACAGTGCGACTCGCTGGTGTAGAGTGCATCGGGAAAGGGTATTGTTATCGACAGTACAGAGCCGCGTGACGATGAGGTGGCCCTGGCATGGGCCCAAGGGCGGTGGCCCTGAAGTTAGCTGGCGCAGAGCGAGAGATGGATCGTTCACTTACCGCCGTGGCTTGCGCCCGAACGCTTATCGCCCCAGAGCGGCTGGTCGCTGCCGGCCGCCCGTCAGGGCTCACGGTACTTGAGATGTGTGTGTGTGGCGGCCTACTGGTGAATCGTAGTGAAGCAGTTGAACCTGCATGCGCCTAATCAAGACTATTGCACTAATCTGACTATCACGCTGCACTACTGAAACTCGAATATTCCATCGCCATTAATTGCTAATTAGCTGCTCAAATATAAGTGCTGGAAGTTGCGGTGCCTGTCAAGAGATGCGCAGATCAGAGTTCTGAGATGGAAACTTAAGCAATTGAATTTATGCCCGAGGTTCTAAATATCGCAAACCTTAAGGTCCGTAGTCTATCTACGGGCCAAAAGGAAGTTCCTTAGGCACGTTGCGAAAATATCTGACAAGCTCTTGGGAGCAAAACTTCCCTACAGTGCAAAACTAGACAAGCTCTTGGGAGCAAAACATTCTGTGGCTATATTCCCGTCAAACTTTGTCTATATTCCCGTCAAACTTTGTTATGACATTCAGTCATAATGCTGTTGAAGCGTGTTTTGCTACATACTACATGTATCTTCGCTTTTTAACCGCCAATCCTTTCCAAATCAGGTTTCTGGATCTGCCAATGATCACGGTTCCCGCTAGCCTGAGCCGTTCTGGTGGCACCATGCTGCACGGATACGAGCCTAAGCCTAATCCTAAGCTCCGCGAGGCCCCTACGAGCCAAGTGGCAGGTCGCCTCGGGCTGGAAGCCTGGGCTCGGCATGATGTCTACCGGCCCAGTCAGCTTGCGTCAAGGGCTGAGTGGCGCTGAAGTGCGATCGCAGCTTTGAGTCTCTCTCTCTCTCTCTCTCTCTCTCTCTCTCTCTCTCTCTCTCTCTCTCTCTCTCTCTCTCTCTCTCTCTCTCTCTCTCTCTCTCTCTCTCTCTCTCTCTCTCTCTCTCTCTCTCTCTCTCTCTCTCTCTCTCTCTCTCTCTCTCTCTCTCTCTTATATTTTTTTCTCTCTCTCTCTCTCTCTCTCTCTCTCTCTCTCTCTCTCTCTCTCTCTCTCTCTCTCTCTCTCTCTCTCTCTCTCTCTCTCTCTCTCTCTCTCTCTCTCTCTCTATATATATATATATATATATCTCTCTCTCTCTCTCTCTCTCTCTCTCTCTCTCTCTCTCTCTCTCTCTCTCTCTCTTTTCTCTCTCTCTCTCTCTCTCTCTCTCTCTCTCTCTCTCTCTCTCTCTCTCTCTCTCTCTCTCTCTCTCTCTCTCTCTCTCTCTCGGCCATAGGAGGGCGCCGCCTGTCCCGCATAGCTCTTCGGGCGCCTTGTGTTCTCCAATCCGTGGCACACAGTCGTTCCCAGGTAGGGTCCCTATATGGTGGGGGCCACGAGAAGCTGAAATACAAACATAATATATGGCAACCACAACACCAAACATACTCCTGGTTCTTCAGCTATGCACCAGATCGACCGCTCTGAACGTGGTGATTGGGATTTCGAAGGAAGTGGTACCGATCCAGTTTCCGTCTCTCGTGTGCTTGTCTTCCGAGGACGAAAGAAGAGCCGTTCCTCTCTGCCTCTCTTCCAGAGGCCGGGCAAGTTTGGTGAGATTATCAGAGAAATTGAAGGAGGTGCAGTGGAAGTCGAGTTCGCAGTTGCAGAACAGGCAGATGGGGTCCTTATATCGTCGAGTTTGTGTATGGGGTGGATACATGTTGATTTACGGAAGAATGGCAATGTGGAGAAAGAAACCATAGTGGTGCTTCACAAGAAAAACCAAAAACACATCGCGAAGGATGATAAACTGTATTGCCGGAGAGATGTGTGGAGAGATGCTATCGTGGATGGATTTTCAAATGTCAGCGATTGGCGCTAAAAAGACTGTTGTACAGCTCATTTCAACCCACAACGCCATCATCATGACCATCAGCAAACCAGACCTACTTTATGAGACAAGAGTAGGCTACGTACGCGTGAAACTACGGCAATTCCTTCCAAACCACATGCGTTGTTTCAAATGTCAAAGTTGTGATATACCATTCGATATTGGCGTAATCATCCAGCGTCCAGCGTGCAGCAGGTGTGCGCCCCCTTCTGAACGTTCTGATCCTACGGGCACCTACTGTAAGCACGTTTTGCGTCGACTGTGGTAGAGGATGGAGTTAGTTGAGGACCCCGAACCTCATGATGTCGTGCATGTCCAAATTGTATGCAAGGAAAGGAGATTATCTCCCGTAAACATACCAATGACATCACATTTAGAGGGGTCAGGGGCCTGTGCCAAAAACCACATCCAAGAATATCTTGCTCTGTGAAAACCAAAACTAGCGGCCCTGCAACACGCGCAGCCCAACAAGGCTATGAGTTGACCACGCAACTAACAGTGGTTCGAGCCTCTGGAGTGCCTGTCGTGTCGCCTGTGGGGAAACGGCAGTCCATCCAAGGCGACGCCGAGGCGATGGATGTTCCATCTGCCATGAATGAATGCTCTGATAATCCACCAGGGGTGGTCCACCCCTCCTCCATTGCGGCCGCCCCCTCAGAAACTAGGCCCGCCCTTGCTTATCTCTCCTGCAGAAGGATCGCCGCATTCCCGCAGGAGATCACCGTCCATTAGATTGAGTCGAAGTGAACCCTCTCCCTCCCCCGAACCATCAGCGGTTCCCTCTCTCGGGCGGAGGATGAAGACCGAGTTTTAAATTCCACGTTTATCGCGCTATCGCATCCATTTTCTATCGTCATGCATTGTTCTACTCTGGGATTCCAAGTTTGTACTTGGAATCCCAGACGTGGCACTCTCCTCACCACTAGAGTCTTCTATTTTGTAGTTGAACATGCGTGATTTCCAGGCGAATTCTGCTGATTTTCAGATGTTTTTTTTCCTAGCACATCTCTCTTGCCGTGTTCTTGCAGGAGACAAATCTGTCAGATGCGCACCACCTGACAGTGCATTGCACAACTGGCAATTGAGGTTTACCAGCATCAACACCATCTGCGGCGGCGGTGGTATTCTCATCGACCTTTTTTGGTCCCTCTAGTCAATTCCGAGTCAATGAATAGTCAATCGCAGGCCATCGCCGTTCGCATTGACCCAGGGAGACTACATGCTGCATTGGTATTGATGTAGTTACTGCCTTTAGAGGTGGGAGACCTGGAAGCACCCTCGCAGCAACTTCTTCTCCTGACCATACTTGTCGGTGATTTTGACTCTCACAATACGGCCCGGGGATGCGCATCATCCAGAACCAAGGGCAGACAGCTATCCACCGGCACAGCCGGGTTCCTTTAAATACCGGACAACACCCAAATTGTATGCTGTCTGGTTCTAGTTCAGCAACTGACCTATGGATTTGATCCTCCAAACACTGCTGATAGATTGGCACCGGTGGCCAACATTTCTCCGGAAGGTGGCGATCACTTTCCAATATGGCTTCTTATCAACATTCTCCATCCAAGTGCGCGCATACCTAATTGAAGCATACGTAATGCAGGCTTGCTGGGTTTATCAAAGCATGTCATTTTGATTATGCCACTCGCGACGACGTTCATATGATTACACAGCAAGTCCCATCAATCATAATGTCCACCGCGAAAGCTTTTGTTCATCTTGCTTCACTAAACCTTCAGCGTGTTCAAGTCCCGTAGTGCTGCCAATATTGCTATTAAGTAACGAAAAAAAGCCGTCAAATGTTTCGACAATTCACGTACAATGGCAAACCTCATCAATTATAAACGCGCTAAAGCGAAGGCAAAGTGAATTATCCAGCACACCAAATGTTTCTTCTCGCAAAGCTATATCAACAGCATTGATATATTTACTCCTGTGGGGAACGCGTGACGACGCATCCGTCAACTTAACGGTCGGAGCCCGTCTACGCCAAAACCTGTTTTATGATTAAATATACTATTTACAGACCCTTGGAATTTATGAAAAGTTTTTGAACCGCTTGGGAGAAGCGTTGGCGCGAAGACTGAAGATTCCAGATTTCTACCGCATAGAGAGCACGAGGAGCGCAAGCTAGTTCCTTTTTCTACTTCATCTCACCCAGCTTGCAAAGATAGCTTTACTTTCAATAAATTAGACGAACTTTGACAACGTTGATAGTAATCCACCTGGTACTCATGTTATTCATAACGAAACGTAGAAGGACTTACACCATCGTTCACTAGATTAAATTTCAAATTTGTTCACCCGTGCAGTCTCGGGGAGGGGGGTGAGGGTCGTTATTCACTCCCCTCTAGGGGTTTCCGCGC